>OY992876.1:315366212-315931212 GCA_963921405.1 Cepaea hortensis | reverse complement strand
CATTTTCCCCTATAATATCTATATCATCTGCATAACCAAGCAGCTTGGATGTTCCTCCAATATCACATTCCTCCTTTACCTTCCTTACAACTTTCTCTAGAGTCAGATTGAAGAGTAGCGGCGATAGTGCATCACCTTGTTTCAAGCCAGATGTTATTTGGAAAGGGTCTGATTTCCTGCCTTTAAATGTTACTGTATTATAAGTATCTCCCATGCATAGTCTGGTCATGTTGATTAACTTCCTTGGTATTCCAAATTCCTGCATAGCATTTGTGGCATAACGGTCATCATCATTTTTCAGTAAGTTAACAATTGCACACCGAGCAGAGGAAAATGGTACACTTGAACGCACAAATAACACATAACACCCCACTTGACACCGAAGATGGACAGATGCCAGCTATATTTGGAATAGGCAACGTCTTCACTATATAGAATCATTGGAGGAAACCGATCACGTGATTGTAACCTCGGTCCTTCGTCGGAGTTCAATTGTGAATCGTTGACTCTTCCTAACAAGATTCTAGCAGATGGTCCGAACTCTTAGCGATGGCCAAGTTTTTCAAAAATATGTGCAGTTTGGTATGAATTCGAGGTAATCTTATCAATCCACCGATCTACCTGGTGCCCAGAAGTGTACAGTAGAGGTATCCAGTGTTTGTGTGTCAATTTAAATGTATTATTAATAAAATAAAACCTCTGGAGTGTCAACTTGCTAGGCGCCACTTCTGGCTGAACTGCAACATTCCCCGGGCAATCTAGAGAGCTGAGAGAGGAATTATATCTTTCCTCCCTTCTTTCTGAGTTGAGTTAACAGGGTTTGACATAATATAGTTGTATATATGTGTCAGATTTTTCACTTAGACAAGGCACCCATTAACTGCACTGCCTAATAAGGTTACGCTTCACAGATTGCCATTTGTGACAGTTGAGCCTAGACAATCTGTCCAGATAAAAAGGTGAATCAAACCTCTGTCTATAACCAGCTGTTGGTAGCCAAAAGAATGCGATTGATGCGCACTGACTCCAGACGAAGAAGAAGAAGAAGAAGAAGAAGAAGAAGAAGAAGAAGAAGAAGAAGAAGAAGAAGAAGAAGAAGAAGAAGAAGAAGAAGAAGAAGAAGAAGAAGAAGAAGAAGAAGAAGAAAAGAAAGTGGGGGAGAATTAGTGGAAGAGGAACATTTTACGTAGACCTCTCACTAATGTGCATTGTTTGTTATCGTGATTTTGTATGGATACATTTTGTAACAAATACACATAAGATTTTTCTTTATGTTAGTCATGAACAACAATCAATACTAGGTGAGTTATACTCCTCATACTGACTGATGAAGACTGGAGGGGAAGTTGTTTCAATTTATGAGAACGCCAGTCAACAAAAGTCCACACAACACAGCAAACTACACACCACAACAACAAGTAGTAGGAGGTGATTTGAGAGAAGAAGAAACACTAGTTGATTAATCTAAGATGTGAAGAGAAACAATTATACACACCATGCATAACCAAAATGAGTAGATGAAGATGTTGTATTTGTATGCCATTTTTAAAAATGCCATCCTATCATCATCATTGTCTTGTCCTATCAGCTTGACTTAAACTGCTCATGGAACAACATATCATCATTCCTGTCAATGTCTGCCTGTACACATCTCAATGAAACCCAGGTACACTGAGAACATACATACAGCAGGATCAGATGATAGCCACATGCATACAGTGTGATCATCCCTGACATCCCTGATTAATACAACCCCAGCTCAGAGGGGGGCATAGTTCCTACTTTCAGGCTGTTATATTTCTTCCTTCCTTATCATCCTTCCTGTACTGTCCTGTTCATTCTTAACTATCGCTGTAAAACAACCAGTTGGTTAGAATACACACACCTCTATGATTGTTTAAACAGTGGTGATTTTGGGGGCAGAAATAGAAGAGAGATGTTCCCCTAAACTTATGAGAGATCGAGACAACCCAGGCATTTACCAGAGCAAGGGAAGCCTTCAGCTTGACTTAACTGGCAGGTAACTGAAACAGATCCACCAACACATGGACTCAGGCTCAACCCAGTCTCGTTGCTCAGAGGTGAAATTTTTCTACTAAACACAGATACCACTACTCAGGATAATCAAACGCAGAAGAGGCCCAACCATACCAGGCCATATAAACTTTTTGTGTTTCAGGAAAGAACTATTGGTATTAGAGAAAAGACAATTCTTTCTTTCCACAGTGAACTGACATTTGTAGTCTTACATACATATTTTGATTGTGAACACATGGCGAAGGGGAGGGCATATACTCATGTATGCAATGTATGATTTGTATAACAACCAAACAAGCTTACCAATTTAACATGTAATGTGTTTTCTGAACCCAAACACAGGCACAATCAATAAACACACTAACAGTAGCTATTTCTCTACTTTATTTCCAGTTCAAATGTTTGTTTAAACATTGTTTGTAAACAAGCTGTTCTTTGTGTGTAATTAAATAATAAATGAACACAATTACCAAACAATGGGGAATGAAAGGGAGAGGAATGACATCTGTTGAAAAGAAGATGATCTTTATTTTCCTGCAGTTACCCAAGATCTATGCTATTTCTTAACTTGATCCTGTTTCATGCTGATAAAGTCATTTCAGACTATTCACAGATTTTAAGGGGGCTCAAGAGCTAATAGGATTCTTAGTGAAAAGCATATTCTTATCTTGTATCACTATCTTCAACGGGACCACCACCTAGACAAAAATCCCGAGTCTGAGATATTCAAGGTTCATATTCTTGACTATTGAACAATAGAGGAGAATGGGACCCAGCTTCTATGACTAGAATATGGGTGATGCACACAAGTGATCCTCATTCCAATCGTAATCCATGACAGAATTCCATAGACTATTCCTATGGACACTATCATAAGCCTTTTTAAAATCCACAAAAATGTTATGGAGATATCTTTTATATTCCCAATTTTTCTCGGCTATTTGTCGTAAGATAAATATCTGATCTATTATTGATCTGTTTTGTCTAAAATCCGCCTGGTAGTCACCTAATATGTCTTCTGAATATGGTTTTAGTCTATTTAGTAATACTGTGGATAGTATCTTATAGCTTGTGGACAGTAGTGATATTCCTCTATAATTTTCACATTGGAACTTGCCTCTTTTCTTAAAGATAGGTATCAATAATGACTCTTTCTAGTCATGGGGTAGGAGTGGGAACAAAGTCCTCCAGATTTTTATTATTAGTTCGTATAGCTTTAGATGTAATGCATGGCCACCCGCCTTTATAAATTCAGCAGCAATTCCATCAGCCCCAGTTGCCTTATTGTTTTTAAGTCGTGTGATTACATATAGGATTTCTTCAAATGCAGGTTCTTCAATTTGTGGTTCACACGTTAGAACCTCTTCCTGTGGGAAAGTTTTACTTGGAGTTTCACAATTTAGTAATTCAACAAAATATTCTTTCTATGTGTTGCACTCATTGGTATTTATCATATTCCCATTTTTGTCTTTTAAACTATAGTGTTGTGTTGGTGCCCTCGTTTCATTGACTTCAGTTCCTTAGAAAAAACTTTCTGGATTCGTTTTTCTGGTGGTTAGTTTCCATATCTTTGATTATATTACTCACATATTCTCGCTTCTGCTGTCGAACTATTATTGTAGCCTCTTTACATTCATTTCTATATTGCTCTTCCTTTTGGATGTTGTTGATTTTATTTAACCATAAATGTCGGGCATTCTTTTTCCAAATGACTGTTGCTTCACACTTTTGATTGACCCATCTGTTCTTTCTATGCGTGGTTAACACACCGAGATATTCTTCTGCAATAGATTGAATTGTATTCTTGATGTTCAACCAAGTTTGGTCAACGCTTTCCTCCAAAGGGTTTTGCAGAGTTTCAAGTTTACATTTTATTTCAACTGTAAATTTCTCTTTAACTGTAATTTCTTGTAGTTTTTCTCTGTTATATGTTGGGTGTAATCTTTGTAATTTAGTATAGAAAGTTCTCTTAAGTTTTATTTTAAATTTTGCTCCAACGAGGAAGTGGTCGCTGTACTTGATTTAATGTTTATATATTATATTACTGATTAAATTGAATAAAGTAAAAGTAAATAAGAAGACGTTATTGTTAGGATTATATACATAAATCTGCTACTTGAAAAAAGATATTTATAGATATTTGTCTTTTCAGATTTTCAAGTTATAGTGTTAGAATCTTGATTTAAAGACCTATATAGATTTTAATAAATTTGAATTACGTGTGTAATAATAAACGAATGTCATATATGGGTCCAATTAATAAACAATAGAAAAAAATTGGTGCCCATTTTTTTCCGCTGGTTCGCCAGTATATGCTATGACCCGATTTAACAGTGTCATAGTCCATGACAGTGTTCAGAATGAAAGTATACTTTCTACACTAGACCGTGAAAGGTGACTCGCCTATGAGCACTTTTCACACGGCGTGAGAAGCGCAGGGACTCGCTCTGCAGCAAGCAAAGCGTCTCATTAAACAACATTCTGCGTTGGACCGTGGTCGAGTGTGGACTGGGTCACATTGCAAATTTGGCAATGGCCAGTGATTGTGTCGCCACAATAATGTTAGAATAGTTGTGTCGAGTTTTTACGTATTGTGTGGTATTGTTGGACAACTGCGTTTTTGTAGATGAACTGTATTTTATTTCATAGACCAATAGAGTGTGTAATATATATATATATATATATATATATATATATATATATATATATATATATATATATATATATATATATAGCGCTTGAGTTGTGTGATTAAATAAGTGTCGTGTTGTGTTCTAGCCGTCAATAGTAAGAACATTTAATCAGCCATAATAGTGAGATGTTGACAGTTGTAAGTCACGTCACTTAATGATATGAACTTGTCAAGATGAAGATAACTAGCCAGAAGAAGATAGCAAGTTTAAGAAGATGAAAAGAAGAATTACAAACATAAAGCACGGTGTAAAAGAGAAAAGCTCATGTGAAACTTAAAAAGTCCTTCTATTTTGACCCGTGGCTGAGTATTCAATTACCTTGGCAACTAAAATCGTTGCTAACGCCTGATGACGTATCACACCGCCATGTCGGTGTGGAGTGCAGGGGAAACCTGTCATAGTATGTATCCCACAACACTCAGTTGGAAGCTGATAAAGAATCATATAGATCTAATGGACACTTCTGTTAAGGCAAGGTGAATAGTTAATGCAATGTTATATTCTACTTACTACACGCATTCAGCAGCAGTCAGGACCCAGAAATCATTTAAAATCGCGCCACCACAGGCATGCTGAGGGGCCGTAAATAGTGTGTATATATTGACTTGCCAGGGAATCTCCCCGCGTCTGGCGAAACTACCGCCCAAAATCTTGTTCAGAATAACGCTGTCGTCTGGAAATGCTCCATTTTTAACATCAGTGAATGCTGGTCTGTGACCACACTTGATTGGTTCTGTAGGGTAGACGATTGTATAATATATGATTGATAGACACTGTGTTTCGCGTGTTTTGTAGAAGACACAATGATGGAATTTTAAATATGGTGGAAGTCATTGCTATTTTTTTGACATGGTAGTTATTTTAAAATTGCATTTGTAGATCATTTAAATTACTCTGGAAATGTGTGTGTTCTATATTTAAGCTTGAAATTATTTTACATATGGCCGGCTCTGTGGCAAAGCGGTTACGGACGCAGTTCTTAATCACGCATACCGCGTTCAAAACAGCTGCTGGCCATTTAGTTCTAATGGGACAGTATTAGCGACCATGTGTAGAGCATGCATCATTCCTGTAGTCACACTCACATGTGAGTCTTGATCCATGCAGCAATGACCAAAGACGAAAGCGGGGGTTATTCAGTTTGAATGTTACAGGAAATTCACGGCATGTCGTGAACTCAGATGAAGAACAATACAGACATTCTACAAGATGAAAACACTGAAGAAAATTGGCTTAAACCAACATCATGTCTGGGAAACGTTCGCCAGATGACTGGCCAGGAGGGCTTAGACAGACCAGTGATGTGAGGTTTGGTTCCTGGAAGATGAGGGCTTGGACAGACCAGTGATGTGAGGTTTGGTTCCTGGAAGATGAGGGCTTGGACAGACCAGTGATGTGAGGTTTGGTTCCTGGAAGATGAGGGCTTGGACAGACCAGTGGTGGAAGGCTTGGTTCCTGGAAGTCGAGGCAGAGGTCAGGAGGACTTGGACAGATCAGCGTTTCGAGGCTTGGTTCCTGGAAGACGAGGGCTTGGACAGACCCGTGATCTGAGGTATCTGGAAGACGAGACAGGGGCCGCCTGGATGGCAATACATTATCAACATCACCAATAATATAGTCATAATCCATCATCAACATCATCAATAATATAGTCGTAATCAACATCTTCAATATCATCGTCACAATCCAACATCAGGATTACATTGTTTTGAAGAAATGAAAATAAGATTTGTTAATTGATTTCCCAGTGATAAATACGTGTATCACCTATTTACAACAAAACTGGTGAAAGTGCCATCTAACTATATACCAATGACAAATGTCACCGGATGTGATATCACTCCATGCCCTTCACTTACCTTGCCTGCGCACAACGTCTACGTGCCTTCCCGCTGCTTGTTCTGCGCGTACCTCAGCCTGGAATATGAATTGCAAACATACGACCAGGTTCAGAATCTGCTGGAGGCAAAATATGACACTTCTTCCTCTTCTTCTTTCCCCGTTATCCCCATTGTGGCTTAGCCCCCCCCCCCCCCCCCCAACAAACTCACTACAAGCCCCCTCCTGTCCTTAGCAGCTCCGTGTGGCTTCATACTTGCCTGCCCATATTCTCCATGTCTGTTTCTACTTCTCGACACCCTGTGTTTTGGGTCTTCCTCTATTTATTTCGCCCTGTAATTGTAAGAAGACGCAGGTTATGGTCGTCACTAGGAAGAACGAAGTACCACAATGTGATTTACAAGTAAATGGGAATATTCTGCACCAAGTGAATCGATACAATTATCTCGGAACAGTCATAACATCTGATGGGAGATGCCTTGAAGAGATTAGAACAAGAATCGCCATGGGAAAAGTAGCCTTTAGCAAGATGAAAGACATTCTGACCAATAAAAAGATGTCAATTGAAACGAGAAAAAGAGTGTTGAGGGGATACATAGAGCCTGTTCTTTTGTATGGATGTGAAACTTGGACAATATGCAGTCAAGCTGAAAAACATCTGATGGCTGCAGAAATGTGGTTTCTGAGGAAAATGCAAAGAATACCATGGACAGACAGAAAAACCAATGACCAAGTACTACAGGAGACAAATAAAAATCGTAGACTGATTTGAGAAATTAGACGAAGACAGTCAAAAATTTTTGGACATGTTATGAGAAGAAATGGATTGGAGAAGTTATTGACAACTGGCAAGATCGAGGGGAACAGACCACGAGGAAAACCGAGAGGAAAATACCTGGATGGCTTGGCCACATGGCATGGACGAGACAGGAACACTGAGCTGATCCACGACTCCGGTGATCGGGTGAAATGGCGAATCATGACCGCCCACGCTTTCCGGCATGGCACATGATTGATTGATTGTAGATTCCAGACAAAAGCGTTTCTAGTTATTCTATTCTCGGGTTTTCTCAGTGTATGTCCAATCCAGGGCCAGTTGCTTGTCTTCACCTCTTGATTCACCAGTTTTTGTCTAGTTCTCTCCATGAGCTTCACCTTAGCTCACCAGTGTTTGTCTAGTTCTCTCCGTCAGCTTCACCTTCGTCCACCAATGTTTGTCTAGTTATATCCATGAGCTTCACCTTAGTTCACAAGTGTTTGTCTAGTTCTCTCCATCAGCTTCACTTTAGTTCACTAGTGTTTGTCCAATTCTCTCCATGGGCTTCACCTTAGTTCACCAGTGTTTGTATAGTTATCCCCATGAGCTGCACCTTAGTTCACCAGTGTTTGTCTAGTTCTCTCCATGAGCTGCACCTTAGTTTATCAGTGTTTGTCTAGTTCTCTCCATAAGCATCACCTTTGTTCACCAGCGTTTGTCTATTTATTTCCATAAGCATGACTTATTTCATCAGTGTTTGTCTAGTTCTCTATGAGCATCATCTTAGTTCACCAATGATTGTCTAGTTCTCTCCATGAGCAGCACCTTAGTTCACAAATGTTTATCTAGTTCTCTCTATGAGCATCACTTTAGTTCACCGGTGTTTGTCTAGTTCTCCCCGTGAGCACCACCTTCCTTCGCCAGTATTTGTCTAGTTCTCTCCATGAGCAGCACCTTGGTTCACCAGTGTTTTTCTAATTCTTCCGATAAGCACCACCTTGGTTCACCAGTGTTTGTCTAGTTCTCTCTATGAGCACCACCTTGGTTCACCAGCGTTTTGTCTAGTTCTCTGCATGAGCATCACTTCGTTTCACCGGTGTTTGTCTAGTTCTCTCCATGAGCACCACCTTGTTGATTCTGTCGTACCATTTTTTTTTCCTGTTGTGTTGTGCAGGCACCAGTTAATGAATATTATTCCTTCTGCTTTGTGCAGATACCAGTAAGAGAATGTTGTTCACTCTGTTTTGTGCAGGCACCAGTTAGAGAATGTTGTTCACTCTGTTTTGTGCAGGCACCAGTTAGAGAATGTTGTTCACTCTGTTTTGTGCAGGCACCAGTTAGAGAATGTTATATCTTCTGTTTTGTGCAGTCACCAGTTAGTGAATATTATTCCTTCTGTTTTGTGCAGACACCAGTTAATGAATGTTATTCATTTTGGTTTGTGCAGACACCAGTTAGTGAATGTTATTCCTTTTGTTTTGTGCAGACACTAATTAAGTCACGTTATACCTTCTGTGTTGTGCATGCACCAGTTATTTGATGTCATTCCTTCTCTTTTGTGCAGACATCAGTAAGGTCATGTTATTTATAATTGTGTTAATTGTTCTCTGTGTTTCTCATCCATACAGACGTAATGATTTAACGTTACACGTGAACATTCTAAGTTTGCTGTTAACTTCATTTATGTTGACTTCCACACATTTCCTAGTGATATTAAAGCTCCTTTTAACCAAGTGCATTATTATTCTGAAATCTGTATCTGCTCCATCGTCTTTGTCTACGTTGCAACCTAAGTATATGTATGATTCCGTCTCTTGAAGTGAGGTTTCACAGGAGATCAGGCTATAATTTTCTTGGAGTATTGTTATTTACTGTATCTTTCCCCTATGCAGTTTTAAACCTAATCGTTATGTTGCAACCTCCCATCCAATATTGTTAGTTTATCCTGCATCAGATTTCGTGTGTCGGACAGGAAGGCAATGACGTCAGCGAAGTCCAGATCATCGAGCTACCTTGTCAGGGAGTCCGTTGAATTATATTTCTGGTAGTGTGTTGTTTTGGTCTTCATAATCCTGTATGTAGTCAGTGTGACAGACTGGATGTGCGTCAGTCCATAACCTGTTTTAAGCCTCTACAAACAACTTACATATAGTACATTTTAAACCCGAAACTCACTTAGAGCATGGCAGTAAATAGAGATATCACTAGCCCTGGCAATAAAGATTGACCCCGGTAACGTGACAGTCACGGGCTGGATAATATATATATATATATATATATATATATATATATATATATATATATATATATATATATATATATATATATATATTCAATCAGCTTTCAAATATAGTTTAATTTCTGTAAGTTATAATATCAGATCAGAACGATGGGGGATAACACAGTATGCACTATGATTCATGTATGTATTATAATGTAGTAACACAGATAATTAGATATTACTTTTATGTTGCAAGACTGGCTAATGACTAGTGTCAGAGCCATCCTGAGTTTATGCTGGTGTTGCAATTTATTCATTTTTGTTATGTATCACAACCATTGCAAAGTTCCCCTTGTGAGGTGACTAATTTCTGTTGGAGTTACAAAGTCTCCGATGTTACTATCTCTTATTTGTGTCAATGTCAAAGTTTTTTCTGTGAAAGTGTCACATCTTTTGTTAAGGTGTCTCGCTTTTGTTAAGAGTCGCATTATAGCCAGCTTAAGTGTTTAAGCATTCGGTTGTGGTAATTGGTGTACCCTATACACACGGCCTAGAGCGTAGAGGTCTAGTTATTTGCTAGGACTACCCTTTGATGATGTTTAATTTTGAACAGCAGTTATCTTTACTTTTGGGTTCTATGCTTTAATGTTTTTGAACATTAGTTGTCCCTGAAGTGGTAGTATTTGATTAATAAAGACCTTTTTGTGTGTTGCTCCTAATGTGTTTGATCAGTCTGTGTAAGTTTAATTTGTACATTCACTGTTGCTGTTATAGTCTGATAGTTTAATCCACTGTCTGGGCTTGAGCACAAATAATAGTTCTTGCCCCTGTCTCTGAAGCCCTGGAAATCATCTTCTTTCTTTGTCCTTTCCCTATTTGCGTAAGTTTTTCTTGAGAGGTTTTCTCTATTTTTACTCTTTGTCTTCTTTAGCACGGACGCAGCCAGAGTGGCGTTCTCTACCTCACATCACCGTAAAGAGTATATGATAGTGGTAAACACATCACACTCTGTTATCTATAATATCTCCTCTTTTTTTCTCTTCAGCTTCATTTCATTGTTTCTTAAGAAAGCTTTCGTATTTCTATTAATCAAAGTATGCGGTATATGGCTGTTTGCCGGAAATCAGTCCTGCTTTTTATGATCCCCAGTGCCATAAACCTCTGCCGCTGTTTTATATAGTTTCCTTCAGTACACCCCACTCGTCACTTGTTGTACAATTTTGTGATGTATCAGTTAGTAAAAATATCTTCAAGCTGTAGTTGGACGGGATCTTTGGTGTTGATAATGTTAATCCAGGGGATATATTTGAGATTAGCTGTGTAGATTCTCTTTGTTCACAGTCTAACCCTAGCACAACCAAAGAATGATCAGTATCACAATCAGCACTGTGTTAACTTCGAGTTAATTATTTTTTATTCACACGTTGTCTCTGTATGATGATGAAGTCTAGCTGATGCCAACGGCTAGATCTTGAATGTTTCAGTGTTACATTGTGCCATGCTTTTGTTTACAAAAATAGTTTGTGATACTTTGGTCGTTTCTGATGCACTGCTCCAATAGCTTTTGTCCATTTTTATTCTTGCGACGATGTTGTATTTTCTGAGGCACATTGACCATGGACTCGAGCCCTCTGCTCAAGAGCATTAAAATCATCGAGCATATACAAGTAGTTACATTTTGGTACTGCCTTAATCACTAACTTATAGTCTAACTCATAGAAGGAATCCTTCACATCGTCAGAGGAAAGGAGCGTCGGTATATATGCAGTGATAATGGTAGGAAAACCACAATTGGTTGCCAAGCGCAAAGTTTAAAATGTTTCACTAACTCTAGCTGGAATTTCAATCATTCCCAGTAGTCAATTCTTCACTGCAAGGCCTAATTCGTGTTGCCTTTTTCTTCCTGTCCTCTATTCTTTCAAAAATAGGTGTAATAATTTTCCCTGGGTCACCTTTCCTCAGAGAGGCGAGTCTCCTGCAGGCCTGCAATATCAATGTTAAGACGCTTGAATACGGCATAAATCACCGCCGTTTTTCTCACGTTGTCAATACTCGTAAGATCCGTGGAAAGTCCCGGACACGTGGTTCTTATTTTTCAGGTTGCAAGCCGTAGCTTTAGGTTTTTATTTTTCATTTTAGTGCCTTGTGCATTGGTTTTACAGCCTGCGATCAGAGTTCGTTCTAGCCCCAACACGCATTGAAACAGGCAGGCTGAGCGGGATCAATACCTAATTGGCCGGGGGATGTCCAGTTTGAAGAGGGCGGTAGCTGATCAGTGACACCTGTAGATGTCTCCACCGTCGGAGACAACCCGTGACGCCAATCTATCCACGCCAATTTGCATGGACTTATAACCCGTAACTGCTGCCTCTCGCTTTGATTTCAAGACCAGTTAAGACTAGGGATGGAGTCGTAACTCTCCATAGCCTTGGCTGAAATTTAGAGACCATGTGTTGCCCGCGTATTATGGTCCCTCTCTCGGTCTGCTTAGTTTACTTCACAGGAAAGGTAACACCAATACATCTGGAATAAGACAAGCTGCAGAAGCAGACATTTAGTCTTTAGGTTGCATTTCCTCACACCAGGGTAAGTCTTGTAACCCCCCCCCCCTCCCCCAATATCTCTCTTCCTCTCGAAGCCGTTAATACAATGTAGGGTGTCGGGTTTGGTGAGCGCCGTTCAACATTCGGTGAGCCAGAAGAAAGCAGGTAGTACCGTCTACTGTCATACGGTAGCTCAGTCATATCTGACTCAGACCTGAAAGTGTCCTGTAATGATGAGCAAACAGACTCATTAATGTCTTAATCTTCCTTACTCTAATTCTAACTGAACTGTTAACCTTTTGCCTACGCATATTCCTTGTTCTACTTCATTAGTTAACAGTTGTAAAAGAAAGTTAGTTGCATATCCTGCACAGGACGTAAGCGTACAATCCCAGCATTTTTTGGCTGTTCGTTATTCCTAGGCAAGTTGACGTTCAGTAGTTAGCCATTGCTTTCTGAACGACCGGCACCCATACCATGTCGTAAAAAACCAACGTAAGGCGGTTTGCTGCCAAATAGCCTACAGGTATGTTTCGAACGCGGGTATGCGGGATTACGAACTGTGTTCGTAAAACCTTCGCCACGGAGCCGATTAGTTAACAGTAGAAGTAATAAAAACAATAGTTCATCGATTTTAAATAATACAGAAGTGTATTATCACATCAACAGCAGCTGACAAATGCTGGTGTTGACTGCAACGTCCTGTAAAGGATATGTTACTTAAAAGTATTATCACACTGATATCATTATTTCAGCTCAGACATTAGTTCTCAATAGAGCTAACAAAAGATAATAGTTCATCTTGTTGAAATAATACAAATATTTATTCTCACAGCGATCTCTTTATTTCGCCTATGACATTAGTTAAGGGCGACATTATGCGACTGTGCACAGTCTTCTACAAATTATAGGGGTAGGCTGGGTGTTATTAGTTTGAATGCCAGAGGGAACGGGTTGGTTAAATAGGACACCGTGTACACTCTATAGGTCGCAGTGTATACCTGATCCATCAGCCTCTGTCGACCAGTGCATTCAGGGACTATCTCACTCTAGTTACATGTACAACGAGTCAATTTCATAGATTGGCCTTCTACTGTGTCTCAAACTGTCGGTTTAGAGAGTCGGACCACTGTTCACGGTTAGACCTTCAACAATGTGTTGTCAGGGTTGAACTCCATGCAGTCAGTAACAATAAGGCCGTTGACAATAGGCATCCCTGTCTCACTGCTGTTCTTATTTCGAATTCCTCTTTACTTTTGCCTGATGACGAACTCTTGTCTCTCGTGACTCTAATTGTTGCCTTTATTATGTTAATAATTTGGAGGACACAGTATTCGACGACATGCCCACGATGAGCAAATCTGGAATAATAACTTGCAAATACAATAAGGGCATCTGAGACCAGCGACACGCAGGCTTAATTAGACCGAGACTGACACATGACACGAAGATACAACACCAAACCACGGTCATATTCCGCATACTTCCTCTTTCTCTTCTTCTTGCAAGCATGTATTGGATGATTACATCGTCAAGCCAATTCTCAACTGCAGCAGTACAATAACAGCTAGCAACTGCAGTAGTACAATCACAGTCAGCAACTGCAGTAGTACAATCACAGCCAGTGACAGATGAAAGACACACACAAACTCTCACATGTACGCCCGCTAACTGAGGACATCACACACTTACCCACACACTCTCACATGTGCGTCCGCTAATTGAGGACATCACACACTTATCCACAAACTCTCACATGTACGCCCGCTAACTGAGGACATCACACACTTACCCACAAACTCTCACAGGTGTCACCGCTAACTGAGGACATCACACACTTATCCACAAACTCTCACATGTACGTCCGCTAACTGAGGACATCAATCACACTTACCCACAAACTCTCACATGTACGCCCGCTAACTGAGGACATCACACACTTACCCACAAACTCTCACAGGTGTCACCGCTAACTGAGGACATCACACACTTACCCACAAACTCTCACATGTGTCACCGCTAACTGAGGACATCATTGACATGGCCACCAGCAAACAAATCTGCTTCATCGTGCTAAAAGGCAATTCCTCGCTAGAGGGAGACGGGTGTACTTTCAGAGCAAACGGTTAACAACTGTAATAGTTTGAAGTATGGCTGTCGCCAGAGTCCCCTATGATGTCGTCTGCATATTTGGTATACTATAATATAACTTTTCGATTAGTCCTGAAGTAAGGCATCGTGGTCAGTTCTGATTGGCTGAAACACACAATGTGCTTTCAAATGAGAATACTTTGCCATTATTCATATTGAGTTATTTCTTGCTTTATGAATGGCGCAAACCCAATTGTACGTGTTTATTTTCGTCTTTCTGTTACGGTTATTAGCGCAGACCTTAGTTGTTTGTAACAATACAGGAAGCCAGTAGATTGATTACACTTTTGTATTGTTCAGAAAGCCATGGCCAGACACCGGGGCGGATCTAACATATCTGTTAGCGATCGGCGTTGCCAGTAGTGGGTTGTGCTCAATATTTAAATATCTGTTTACGACACGTGACACCGGGGCGGATCTAACATATCTGTTTATGACATGTGGCACCGGGGCGGATCTAACATATCTGTTTATGACATGTGGCACCGGGGCGGATCTAACATATCTGTTTACGACACGTGCCACCGGGGCGGATCTAACATATCTGTTTACGACATGTGACACCGGGGCGGGATCTAACATATCTGTTTACGACACGTGGCACCGGGGCGGATCTAACATATCTGTTTACGACACGTGACACCGGGGCGGATCTAACATATCTGTTTACGACACGTGACACCGGGGCGGATCTAACATATCTGTTTACGACATGTGACACCGGGGCGGATCTAACATATCTGTTTACGACACGTGCCACCGGGGCGGATCTAACATATCTGTTTACGACATGTGACACCGGGGCGGATCTAACATATCTGTTTACGACACGTGACACCGGGGCGGATCTAACATATCTGTTTACGACACGTGACACCGGGGCGGATCTAACATATCTGTTTACGACACGTGACACCGGGGCGGATCTAACATATCTGTTTACGACACGTGACACCGGGGCGGATCTAACATATCTGTTTACGACACGTGACACCGGGGCGGATCTAACATATCTGTTTACGACACGTGACACCGGGGCGGATCTAACATATCTGTTTACGACACGTGACACCGGGGCGGATCTAACATATCTGTTTACGACACGTGACACTGGGGCGGATCTAACATATCTGTTTACGACACGTGGCACCGGGGCGGATCTAACATATCTGTTTATGACACGTGGCATTTGTGTTTCCCTCATATCGACAAGCCAAGTCCATTCTTCTACATGTGGTTGTTAACCCCTAAATGGAGCACAACCATCTCACACCAAGGCCTACACTGGCGTGCATTCTCTTATAGTTTATCTTCGGCTGTCCGATATTATCTCTCTCATTCTGACGTCCAGTCTAATGTTTAGTATCTATGTTGCCTTGTGAACTTCAGAATACAAGATTATCCAGTTTTGGCATTAACGGAGTTTGATCAGTGCTGTGAACTCAACAATATTGATTCTATAACACTATATAAGCTGTTTTGGCATTAACGGTGTTTTCTCACAGACTCAACAATGTTGATTCAATCATACTGTATATGCTGATTTGCCATTTGACAAATTCTGTCATTTCATGATTGATTGATTGATTTAGAAATCGACATCACAGAATTCGGGGCATTCCCAAAAGTGCTCCGTCAACATTATCAGCAGCCAGCGAAGAGTTCCAACACTAACAGTACCAGTAGCAATCTGATTATAAATCCGTCTCGCCTTTCCTCTGAGCGTTGAGCGTCGGCCAGAACCCCTCGTCACTCCTCGCTGTCTCATTCTTGCCAGACCATGGTAATCCATTTGCTCCTCCGAGGTGTGCACGTGCTCCCACAAGGCCGCAACCACGTCTGCCTTGTCATGTATCAATACTCCACCAAGTTCTGCAGAGCCAGCCAATCTGTCCGCCTACTCATTTCCCAGCACACCGGCATGCCCCGGAGAAAAGATCCAGGCGATGCTTGTCACCCGTGACCTCCGAAGCGAAGCAAGCCACTCTGCACGAAGCTTGCCCGTGCTCACCCTCGTCAGCATGCTTTCTGAGTCAGTTACAATCACGATGTGTGTGTGTGTGCCATAATTTCCATCCAGCGGAGAGCCGCAGTGACTGCCTCCGCCTCCATTCTTGAGCTGGATGTTGTGGTATCATATGCCAGGCTCTCCTGCCCCAAACATCGACCATTAGCTTTGGCTATGAACCCCCAGCCACTTCTCTCACCTCTTGACACCGAACCATCTGTGTAGATAATCACATCACCCGAGTGAGCATTGTCCTGAATTAGTTGTTGGATTTCCACTTCCGTGGCCCCTGCTGGCCACTCCCTGCACTCCCGGCTTAATGTGATTATAACTCTGCACAAGTCTGACTGCTCCGCTGGCACTCTGACCCACTCATCTCCACGCCTAATGTTCTCCAAGGGGCACACCTGTCTGATCGTATCCTCTGCCTGAGCCATCCATGATTTCCCTCTTATCAGTTGCTGACCCTTAACTGAGTCCAGCGTCTCATGCAGTGGGTGGTCTGTGTCTGCAGCTACTCTGAGGTATGCCTTCGCCTGCATCACCTTGTGCCTACCAGCAACAGTCGGCAGACCAAAAATGTAACGCATACACACTACTGGGGTGTCTCTGATGCATCCCAGAATGACCCGCATAGCTTCGTTCTGTATGCGCTCTAACTTCACCAGCTGACTCTCTGAGACAGTGAGCAGACCTAATCCATAATCAATTACTGAGAGGATAAAGTGCTGGTATAGTGTGAAAAGCATTCTCTGCTCTGTGTCCATTGCAGCCATAGTTTTAAGTGTCATTTCATGAGCTGATGTATCCCAAAATGTATCCTCACGTGCAATATTTGGTGTTTCAGCACAAAATTCAGTCCAGCACTGCTAGAAGTATTATATAGTTCAACGCGAGCGAGCGCCCAAAAAACACTGAACTTCTGACATGTACTTAACTGTTTTATGTCTTTTATAAATCACAAACAACTATTATACAATCTTTGTTTATCATTCGAAAATAACTCTCATGCAATCCTAGATATTTTATCAGTCACAAACCTCTCATAAACTCCTAGATGTTTTATCAACCATAAACCTCGAATACATTCCTAGATGTTTTATCAGTCACAAACTTCTCCTACAATCCTAGATATTTTATCAGTGGTAAAACTCCCATTCAATACTAGATGTTTTATCAATTATAAACCTCTCATACACTTTTTTTTTTTTTGCATATCTTTTACAGGACATCGCTGTCAACATCAGCATCTTTCAGCTGATTGTTGATTTCTTGGCAAGATTACGCTCAGTAGTTTGCCATTGCTTTCTGAGCGGCCGGCTCACATACCCCGTAAGTTACTGATGCGATTCGAACCACTGCTAATTCTCACCGTCATCACGTTACCTACGAGAGTAAACGAGATTACGGAGAAAAGTCGCTAACTTCTAAGCCAGGAAGCCGGCTCTCATACACTACTAGCTGTTTTATCAATCACAAACCTCTCATACAATCCTAGATGTTTTATGAATCACAAAGCGCTCATACATTCCTAGCTGTTTCGTCAATCACGAACCCTTCTTACAATCCTAGAAGGTTTATCAATCACAAACCTCTCACACAATCCTTGATGTTTTACCATTCACAAACCTCTCATACAATCCTAGATTTTTATCAATAACAAACCTCTCATATACTCCTATATGTTTTATCAATCACTAGTAAGAACTGTAGTAATTGATCAGATGTAGATCTTTATTGTCTGTCTCAAGTTTAAATGTCTGATACTCAACCCCTTACATGTAATCTTCAATTTGGGAATCAGTGATGTTATTCCTTACAAGAGTCAGTATTCCAACTTTTCACGCGTCCTTACGTTGAGATCGGTAACACTGGTAGACTCTGATGTTAAAATCTATGTTTCAATTGAGGTGAGTTTCTTGTCAGCAACATACATTTACTTGTTTTTGATTCAAGATGTCTTATAGGTCTATGTTTTTTTTTTTAAATTGTATTATTTATGGGGGGGGGGGGGGGCTGATTCCCTCCAGATTCCAGTGCATTTTTTCAATCTATGTTTGGTGTGGCTAGAGGCTTTATTTTCATGTTCCCTGGCTGCACAGGACGTCTGAGAAGGACGTCTTTTTGGCTGGACCCTTTCGAGGCATAGGATCCGGTACTGCACCTGTCTGGGAGGGAAAGGGGACGGAGGGGGTGTGAGAGGTCCATGGCAGGGAAGGAACCATCACGTTTTGCAGTAATCGATATATTCCATGGCGTGATTGCGTGGCATGCTGATTTATGTGGTGCGCATCCTGCCTGGTTGCCCTCTGTGTTCAGCACCTTTTTGCTGCTAGAGTAGACCGTGGTCTTACTCGAGTTTAGATATGTCTGCGCATGTATGTGTGTTAATACATATCCAGAGCAGTCTGGTTTTACAGCGCCGGAAACTCTCCGTCGCCGGTTCTCCTGTTATTTAGAACAGTTCCGTCACGTGAAGGCCAGGAGTTTTACTTTTGCTGCCTAAGATAATGAATACACAAGCCATGGGGTTATTTTAAAAGGTTAGCGCTCACCCCAACTCTGCTCCCCCGGCTATTATACCAGCAGTCTGGAAACTTTCTGCTCTTTATTCCTTTTCTTCTTCTATAATTTTAGTCTTTCTGTCTCTTCTTTCTTCATCTTCATCCTTTATTCTTCTGTCTTCTTCTTTCTTTTTGTCATACAGTCATGACAGTAATTCTCATCACTTATTCTTTCTACATCTTCTTTCTACATCTTCTTTCTTTCATCTTCTTTCTTCTCCTTCCTTCTTTCTGTCATACATTCATCACAGTAATGTCCATCAATTAGTCTTTCTTCTTTTTCCTTCTTCTTCTTTCTTTTTTTTTTTCTTTTTCTTCTCGTTCCTTCTTTATGTCATACAACCATAACAGTAGTTTTCATCATTTCTTCTTTCTTCTCTCTTATTCTTCCTTCTTTAATATTCTTCCTGCTCCTTCTTTCTTTTTGTCATACAGTCATGACAGTAATGTCGAGAATATCCTGGACACATGCTCGTGTATCAGGACAAAGGACATAGGTCGAGGATATCCTGGACAAATATTTGTGTACCAGGAAGAAAAGATATACGATGAGTTGAATGGACGCGACTAAACATCACTGATTGATGTAACACTGGCCATGATATTCTTGATAAATGCGAATCATTAATATGATCAGCCTGAAGAGAAGGGTTCAAGTAGTGCCATGTTATGAATATAACTGACATACACAGGCGCGATCATGATAGATATATTTACCATATGGAAGATAGGAAAAGAAAGGCAGTTAATATAGTGACGGATCGATGACGAACTGTTACAGCCAGACAACCTAGAGGAATGGCTCATAGCTCTGCTACCACAAGGAGTGGACGTTACCTCGTGTAGGTGTACATGGTATGAAGGTGATAAGTTGTCAAGATCATTCCTTGATAACAGATGTCGTTCTTCTTCTTCATTCTTCTTTTGTCCTATTAATTTTGTCGTATAGCGTCGCAAAGAGGAGACAAGTGTAATTTTCTATGTTTCGGGTGTCCTATTGCTTGTACTGACGTCATATTTGATTTATTTAACAGTAGAAATGTTCCCGAGCATGCCAGGCCACCATAGCAGACACAGATTTGAAAACTTAGCTGTGTGGCAGTTGAAAAGAAGCAGTTTTATCCACTAGACCAAATAACTCTGAAAACAAACAACAGATGTGTCTGCAGTTGGTATCCTTCTGCAACTATTCCAGAACGAACTCCATAGAGAGAGGACATAGACTCACTACAAAGAAAACATAGACTATAGCTACAAAACCAGACAAAAGTGATAGAAACTGTTGATGGGGTGGAACAGTCATTCTCAGTTTCCTTGATGAAAAATACTCACAGGACCTCGGGATCCGAGTCTACACACATGGGTCAGTACAACATGCTGTTCGAAATGGAGTGCGGGAGTGTACATAGAATACCAAAATAATACTAGGGACACGGCGAGAATAGCAACATGAAAGTATTGTCGTAACAATGATGCAGAAATCAAGACAGCAACAGAAAAATTGTTGAATAACAATCATGGTAGAAAAACCTGTGGTGCTATTGACAGATGCAACATCAGTACTTGAGGCGCTGCAGTCTGGGAAATTGTCAGTACTACGGACACTACTTTCTAAAAATGGCAGCAATCGTAAGGTCACAATACAATGGATACCATCTGACTGTGGAAACTAGAGAGCTGACCGATTAGCTAAAGAATGATCAATAGAAGAACGACCTGAGTGTCTGTTCATACCACCAAAAGAACAGAATTATAAAATCAGTCAGAACGCCACTAACACCAGCTCAAAGCGATTATCACGTTATGGGCAGACCAGAACAAGTCATTATTCTGTGCCTCACAGCAAGACACAACGGAATACGCAATCACACGTATACAGAATTCAAGATTGGAGAATCTGACATGTCCATGTGTGGAAAGGTGTCGCAGACAGCAAATCATATACTCTAAGACTGCCAAAAATATTACATATTTAGCCAAACCTTCTGGCCTGGGGGAACAACAGTGGAATCTAAACTCCGAGGACCACAGAGTGAACTAAAATAAGACTAAGATAAGACTAAAATAAGACAGTGAAATTCACACACGAGACAACAGTTCAGATATGGGCAAATTTCATGCGAGAGACAAAAATGTGGATGTAATCAAATTTCACACAAGAGGCAACAATGCAGAAATGGAAATACTTCACACAAGTGACCACATGCAGATATGGACAAATTTCACATAAGAGACAACAATGCAGAAATGGAAATACTTCACACAAGTGACCACATGCAGATATGGACACATTTCACACAAGAGACCACAATGCAGATATGGACAAATTTCACACAAGAGACAATGCAGATATGGACAAATTTCACACAAGAGACAATGCAGATATGGACAAATTTCACACAAGAGACAACAATGCAGACATGGACAAATTTCACACAAGAGACAACAATGCAGATATGGACAAATTTCACACAAGAGACAACAATGCAGATATGGACAAATTTCACACAAGAGACAATGCAGATATGGACAAATTTCACACAAGAGACAACAATGCAGATATGGACAAATTTCACACAAGAGACAACAATGCAGATATGGACAAATTTCACACAAGAGACAACAATGCAGATATGGACAAATTTCACACAAGAGACAACAATGCAGATATGGACAAATTTCACACAAGAGACAACAATGCAGATATGGACAAATTTCACACAAGAGACAACAATGCCTATATGGACAAATTTCACACAAGAAGCAATGCAGATATGGACAAATTTCACACAGACAATGCAGATATGGACAAATGTCACACAAGAGACAACAATGCAGATATGGACAAATTTCACACAAGAGACAATGCAGATATGGACAAATGTCACACAAGAGACAACAATGCAGATATGGACAAATGTCACACAAGAGACAACAATGCAGATATGGACAAATGTCACACAAGAGACAACAATGCAGATATGGACAAATTTCACACAAGAGACAACAATGCAGATATGGACAAATTTCACACAAGAGACAATGCAGATATGAACAATTTTCACATAAGAGACAACAATGCAGATATGGACCCATTTCAAGAGAACGAAAGAATAAGTAAAAAAGTCGCTTAAAAGTCGACAGGGTCGACTTCATTGCACCGGATTTTATCCCATATGGCTCGGCAGCACGAAATGCGTGGCACAAAGCACGAACTCCGTAGCTTTTAGCGACGACCCTCAGGAGTCTCTGAAACATTTAACTCGTAAACCGAAGAACGCGGCCCGGAATCGAACCCACAACCTTCGGAGCACGAGTCAAACAGCTTGACCACTTCGCCACAGACACTCCCGAAAGAATAAGTAAAAGAAACATCACATTGTTGTGGAGAGAACAGTGATGGAAGGCGTGGTTGCTGGAACGAACGAACGAACGGACTTTATTTTGAAAGGGTAAAAAACTGGGCACGCAGGCCCGTCTTACATTCGGCCCTTCCAATCACTCGTCTTTCGTTCATCATTAGTGCATAATACATTTGTAGGGGGAAAAAACATTGTCAAATGAATATTGTAAACATAAACAATGTATGTTACTATGTTATGAGACACATCCCCCACTCACCCACCCATCCCCCATCCATTCAAAACCCTCCACACACAACCCCCACCCAACCACACACACACACCCCCAGGCACACATACATTTCCCCACCCATCCCACACCAACCTCCATCCTACACACATCTCCCCAGCCACACACACATATCTTACCCACCAAACATCCCCCACACACACATCCCCCACCCACCCACAGACAGGACACATACGTGCATCCACCCACCCATCACCCATCCACACATCCCCACACATCACACATCTCCCCACACACACACACATATACCCGCCAACCTACACATCCCCGCCAACCCACATATCCCTCACCTACCCACACACAAAACCCGCACCCACCCACAAACAACCTCCATCCATACAATCTCAGGGGTTGACCAGCACGACAAGGGACACAGGAGACGGAAGACAGCTTGGACATGAGGGTTCATGAGGCGGGAGACATGGCAGACAGCTTTTGCATTCTGGTTCATGAGGCGGGAGATATGGCAGACAGCTTGGGCATTCTGGTTCATGAGGCTGGAGACATGGCAGACAGCTTGGGCATTAGGGTTCATGAGGCTGGAGACATGGCAGACAGCTTGGACATGATAGTTCATGAGGCGGGAGACATGGCAGACAGCTTTGGGCATGATAGTTCATGAGGCGGGAGATATGGCAGACAGCTTGGGCATTAGGGTTCATGAGGCGGGAGATATGACAGACAGCTTGGACATGATAGTTCATGAGGCCGGAGACATGGCAGACAGCTTGGACATGATAGTTCATGAGGCGGGAGATATGGCAGACAGCTTGGACATGATAGTTCATGAGGCCGGAGACATGGCAGACAGCTTGGACATGATAGTTCATGAGGCGGGAGATATGGCAGACAGCTTGGGCATTAGGGTTCATGAGGCGGGAGATATGACAGACAGCTTGGACATGATAGTTCATGAGGCGGGAGACATGACAGACAGCTTGGGCATTAGGGTTCATGAGGCGGGAGATATGGCAGACAGCTTGGGCATTCTGGTTCATGAGGCCGGAGACATGGCAGACAGCTTGGGCATAAGGGTTCATGAGGCGGGAGACATGGCAGACAGCTTGGGCATGAGGGTTCATGAGACGGGAGACATGGCAGACACCTTGGGCATGAGAGTTCATGAGGCCGGAGACATGGCAGACAGCTTGGGCAAGAGGGTTCGTGAGTCGGGAGACATGGCATACAACTTGAGCATGAGGGCTCATGAGGCGGAAGACATGGCAGACAGCTTGGGCATGAGGGTTCACGAGTCAGTAGACATGGCAGACAGCTTGATCATGAGGGTTCATGAGGTGGGAGACATGGCAGACAACTTGGGCATTAGGGTACATAAGTCGGGAGACATGGCAGACAGCTTTGGCATGAGGGTTCATGAGGCAGAAGACATGGCAGACATCTTGGGCATGAGGGTTCATGAGGCGAAAGACATTACTTGACATAGAACTTTTCGGCCGCCCTTAAAGAGAGAGGCCTGTTATATGATGACGTTTATTAACAAAACTGTCTGGACAAACATTAACTTAGGGCACTGTGTGTTCATAAAACTGTTTGGACCTACATTAACTTAGGGCACTGTGTGTTAATAAAACTGTCTTGACCTAAATTAACTAAGGGCACTTAGTCTGAACGGTAAATATCCACACAGCGGTACTACACTATTCAGTCCAGGTGTAACATGTTGGTCCAGATAGGAAAGTCCTAGACCTCCCCCCCCCCCACATACACACACACACACACACACACACACACAAACACACACGTACACTTTAAGCCACACAACTTGTGTGGACAAGAACTTGTTGTTAAGAAACAGACAAGGCCCAACTCCCCATGCGTGCACAAAAAGCCACCCAGATTGTGTGGACAAGAACAGAAAAGTCCAACTTTACATGCCTTAGGGTTGCTAGGCATGAAGAAGATAACACAAGATGAAAAAGCCGACATTAAGCTCCACCACGGCATCTTATTAGAAGCCAGCCGACACAACATGATGAAACGATGGGTCATCAAACGAGTCAAGACCCATCTCACCACCGACCAGATCAGGGAGTTGCTAACACGGGAAAATCACAAACTCAAGATCACCAGTGCCGAGAGGATCATCGGAAAGAACAGCATCCCCTCTACTGTCGTCGTCGTAACATCAGAGGACCGACTGATCCCTCAATACATCAGATGGGACAAGAGAGACCAAGTTCCAGAGCACTACATACAGAGAGTGCTGCAGTGCTCTAAGTGCCAGAAGTTTTGGCACACCCGTGCCACCTGCAAGCGTGAGGTTGAGGTTTGCAGATACTGCTCTGGACCTCGTCCATACAGCCAGTGCCAGCATGCAAAGATCGACAAGGACTTCAGGAGGCCTAACAATAACAGAAAATGCGCCAACTGCTTCGGCAACCACGGCGCCAGGTACCTCGGCTGCCCCTTCCACCAAGACAGCAAGGAAGCCATGAAGATCGCCATCAATACTAACCTGCCCTATAAAAAAGCTAGGAGGCAGTACGAGGCCACCAATCAACTCACCAAAAGGGACAAAGCACAACTGGAAGGCCAACTGAAGGACCTGCGATCAAAGTTCACCAGCATGGAGGAGGAAAAAAACAAAACGCAAGAAACACAGATAACAGCCGCTCAGCGCATCCTGGACGAGGCGAGGCAAGTTCAGCAGAAGATTGAGCAGGATGTCGCCCGGATGGCTGTTATTCAGGCTGAGACAGAAGCAAGGCTATCAAGCAGGGAGAAAGAAAACGACAAGAAGCAAGAAACACAGAAAACGAACGCTCAGCGCATCCTCAACGAAATGAAGCAAGTTCAGCAGATGATAGCTCAGGACTACGCGCGAATGGCTATTATAAAGGATGAGACGGATAAACAGCTACTTAAAATACAAGAAACTTTTAATGAGACGTTCGACCTGCTCCAGACCAAGATCCAGGCAGCCACACCCGAACCAGAGGACACAAAAGCACAATCAGACGAAGAAGCAACAGAGGAAGAACGATATCGCTCACCACCAAGACCCGACTGGCGAACGCCGAGAAGATTCGAAGGCAACTCACGACGGGGAAATAGAAGAAACACGAGGAGAGACGACAACTGGTAAAACTCCCTGAAGTAAGCAGCACCATATGACGGGGTGGGTACCCAATTACTCCGGGCCTCAACAAGTGCGCGACTCTGACCAGACATGTAAAACCTCATCAAGACAGCAACGAACGCAATCAACCCATCAGAAACCGGGAAGCTGACAACAAGCAGCCCAAAGTACGAAAGACAAACTACAAGCTGCACCATAAGCACCCTACATAGCTAAGTCGGAAAACGAAGGCTGAAAGGGGGTATTCGTACCAAACATTGGATTGGATTGCTAGACCTATATAGTCTAGTTTTATAGTCTAACCGCCGATTGGCGGACGATTTGGTCAGTACCACACTTGCCGCCTTTACTTCCCAAGAGTTTAGTGGTACCCAGTGCCTTGGGAGTCCAGGTTAATTTTATCAAATCCGCCAGATGAGTGCTTGAACCCTTGATTACCGGGCCGGCAGGCACACGTCTGGTCACTACCGCTCCCTAGATACTTTTTAGCAGAGTGCTTCTCAGCCGGTGGGGAATATCTTTCCCGGGGTGGGGCGGGGGGAGGTTTTAGAGTTTCCAGGGGATGAGAGGGGGTGGAGTTAATATTATTTCAAGATCGCGTTAATACAAGAACCGATTACTTGATATTGTTTTTCCATCCATACTTCACAGTTCTATACTTCTCGCCCTTATGAAATTTGTTTTATAACGTAAGTAGACCCTCAAATCACGTTTTATTTAGACATCTAGACTTGTTCTAGTATGTGTTATTATATTTAGCTTCCATTTTTACGTATACTGTGTAGAGGCGGGGAATTTATAGAGAGGAAATACGAACGAAAGAGGGGGGGGGGGGTAGGGGGCTGACATACTGAACATATGGTGAAGGGGTGCATTGGCAAAGAAAGGTTGAGAACAACTGTTCTAGCAAGTCATGTAATAACCAAAGAGATATAATAAACATACTTACATCCAAGATGGAAAACCTTGAGTTATCCTTCTTTCTTGGACAGCGAAAACTAGTTATCTAAGCGTTTTGAAAGAGGCAAGGACAAAAAGACGACTTACCACAAGCATCAGAAAGAAACAGTCATTATGTTTTGGATACATGATATGACAAAAACTAGAACATATTGTGACAATTGGAAATGTTTGTGGAGAGAGAGAGAGAGAGAGAGAGAGAGAGAGAGAGAGAGAGAGAGAGAGAGAGAGAGAGAGAGAGAGAGAGAGAGAGAGAGAGAGAGAGAGAGAGAGAGAGAACGAGAGAAAATTATTGACAGTCTTGTGTTAATGCACGGGAGGGTGTCAGCACACGGTGTCAGCATATGGTGTCAGCACACGAGTTTATTATACATGTAGTTAGAGATCGCAACATGTGGAGAAGCATAATCTCCCAAACACATCGGTTAGGCACTTGATGGTGATAATCCTTCTTTCATCAAAGACTGCTCAGTGTGCAGATTACTGGGGTTGGGGGGGGGGGGGGGGGGAAGGAAGAGAGATAGAGAGAGAGACAGCGCGCGCGCGAGAGAGAGAGAGAGAGAGAGAGAGAGAGAGAGAGAGAGAGAGAGAGAGAGAGAGAGAGAGAGAGATTCCCCTCATTGTGAGGGTATCTAGTACAGGAGAGTCTGGCATAAAATACCACAACATCTAGTCAGAGAATGAAGATCGAGGCAGTCACTGCTGCATTCGGTGCTTCAATTTTTGTTATTTAATTAAACAAACATAGCAAGCATCTGTTGGATTTCTTCCCCAGGACATGCAGGTGTGTTGGGAAACGAGCAGATTGGCTGCGTCTGCACCCCTTGGTGGGGTATTGGTGCATGATAAGGCAGATGTGGTCGGCACTCTTTGAAATCGTGTGTGTAGTGCAGAATAACGACGAGTAGACTCATCGCGGCCTGGAGAGAATTGTGTTGCAGGGAGTGCTAACGTGTTCTGTAAGAGGATCTGGCTGACAAGCAAACTTCCGAGGAATAGCCAGGACATATAATCAGACTACTACTGGTACCATGAGTACTGGGACTCTTCGCTGGGTATCGCGGATGAGGACAAGCACGTATGGGAAATTCCGAAGAGCTGTGATTTCTCTAGCACTTCCGTGGGGGTGGGATACTACAATGAACACATGAATATTTGGACTTGCACTTGCTTTCTCTAAATCTGTGTGCATCTCCTTGTACATCGCTCTGAACAATTCTGTCAGTGGGTGAACACACCTTTTTATATCTCTTTTAATTGTCTTCGGACTGTGTGCAATATTCAGGTCGTGGATTAAAGGCAACCGATTGTACGTGTCTGTAACGACAGATTTACAGTAATGTAAATGAACCAAAGTACAGATGACGTGTGGTGTGTTCACCCTCCAAATATGTTCACATTATCACAGGTTATCGCATTTAGGCACTGTGATGTAATTAATAAATTATTACATCAGCGGTATCTATACTAATACAACCTTTAGCGGGGTAGAGGTATTCCTTATCATTGAAGATGTAAGACACCCTTCCTCCGTTAGTCTACGGGACATACTTGGGCAGGGTTACATGAAGCCATGGAAGCAGGTGGTGGATGGAGTGTGAGAGCAGCCGACAGATTGTTGTTGGTTATAGTCTGCACTCTGCGGCGATAGGCAGATGATCTCATCGGTAGAGACAATGGCTATGGTCACTGACTAGTACAGTCACTGCCCTGAAGGAAAGCACCGGCAAACTACCTTCAGCAAAATTTGCCAAGAAACATAACAACCATGAGAGGGGAGGGAGGCTGGAGGTGGTGGAAAATTTCGAATAGCCTGGGTCATTAATTACCAACAATGATGACATAATGAAGGAAATTATAAGACAAGTATCTATTGCTCTTCGGAAACTAAAACAACTGAATAAATTGTGGAGTTGGACAGACAGAACTACAAAAATTTGATTTTTAAGAGCATACATCTTTGACGTTGCAACATACGCCTGTCAGACCTGGAACCTTACTAAACAAGCTTAACAGCGCATCAATGCCTTTGAATATAAATGTTATAGACGGGTTCTAAAAATATTTTGGATACAGAAACGAATAAATAGGGTGTTGTAGGGGGTTGGCTACTAAAGAAGGTAAAACAAAGAAATTGGAAATATGTTGGTAACATGAAACGTCATGGAAGTTTGAAGAGAACAATCATGGACGGGTATATGCCTGGGAAGAGAAAAAGAAGACGGCCAAAGAGAAGATGGGTGCAGGATGAAGCGGATGATCTCCAGATGGGTGAATCTGACACAGACATCTTGCTTATGACCGAGATGTTTTCCGGAAGGTTGTTATCGGAGCGAAGTTCTGCAAAGGACATTCTACTGATTGTATTACAATTCCAGGCGCCAGACATTCCGTGCCCAGTCCACAGAATGTCAGCCTTTGCCTGTTTGTGTTCTTCCATAGACAGTTTAAGCTCGCTTACTTTGAACTCACCCGTAGCCCGTACAAACTTCTTTTAGTAGTGATGGACTGAATTTTGCGTGTGGATTAGCTTTCGCTATTAACAGTGTCCCTCGCCATCGGGCGAACCCATTCCTACTTCAGAGGTATTTGTAATTTACATCCCCAAGTCAAGGGCGAGATGTCAACATTTTAGTCCAACTGTCCGGTGTAGGGGTTCAACCCTTACCTCGGCATCAGCACACCTGATGCTTAATAACACACGTTCTTATCCATTCAGCCACGCTGACGTACACAAACTGTTGTTATATCAATGATTTATTGACACCACTGTGTCCTAGTTACTGTTGTCCCATTTGTTAAATGTTAGTTGCATATCCTTTACAGGACGTCGCAGTCAACACCAGCATTTTTGTGTATCCCTTGGCAAGTTAACGTTCAGTAGTTTGCCATTGCTTTCAGAACGTCCGGCACCCATACCATTTCGAAAACAACCAACGCAAGGCGATCTGCTGCCAAATCTCCCGCAGCTGTTTATCGAACGTGGGTATGCAAGATTACGAACTGCACCCGTAACCTCTTCGCCACGGAGCCGGCTGTTGTCCCATTTACTTGTGTATCTTCATCATCATGTGCCATGCCGATAAGCGTGGGCGGTCATGTTTCGGCTTCTCATCCGATCACCAGAGTCGTGGATCAGCTCTGTGTTCTTGTCTTCACCATACCACGTGTCCACACATCAAGGTTTTACTTCTTTGCCTTCTCTGTGTTCGTTTCCCCTCAGTCTTGCCAGTTGTCATCAAGTTCTCCAATTTATTTCTTCTCATAACATGTCCACAACATTTTGACTCTCTACGTCTAATTCTCTAATCAGTTTACGGTTTTCATTTGTTTCTTATAGGATTGGTCATTTTTTTTTCTGCCTGTCTATAGTATTCTTCGAATTTTCCTCAGAAACCAGGCTTCCACAGGTATCAGATATTTTTCAGCTTCTCTGCTCATTGTACACGCTTCACATCCACACAAACATACAAGTTATTTGTAGCACTTCAACACGTTTTTTCTCGTTGCAAATTGCATCTTTTTATTGGTCAGTATGATTTTCATCAAGCAGAAGTCTACATTCGCCATGGCAATTCTTGTTTTAATCTCTCCAAGGCATCTCCCATCAAATGTTATGACTGTTCCGAGATAAATCAATGTGGCTCTTTGTCTCTTTGTGGTAGATGCTATCAGGGTATTTTTGTGAGGTGGCCAAACCATTTCATTTGTTGTTCTTTAATGAAGTGCATGACTGATTTCAGACATAGTCGTCTTCTAATTTCTTTATTCCTAATTATCTCTCGGTTACTTTCGCAGCTCTTCAGAGACATGTCGGTTGTTATGATTTTGCCCTCAATAGACCGTCTGGCGTCAATCAATCATCTCAATTCATTAAAGTTCAACTCATCGTTGGTAATTCTTCCTTGATACATGAGCATTTGTTCAGAATATCGTCGACTGTCTGGCGTCAATCAAACTCAGTTCACTAACGTTCAACTCATCGTTGATAATTCTTCCTGATACATGAGCAATTGTCCATAATATCGTTGACCACCTGGCGTCAATCAGTCTCAATTCACTAACATACAACTCATCGTTGATCATTCTTCAATCAGAATATCGTCGACCGTCTGGCGTTAGTCAATCATCTCAATTCACTAACATACAAAAGCAAGCTGGCAAAACGTCTTCCGGAGTAGGAGCCTGCTTTTTGGACTGTGATGTGATTGGGCCATCACATGTTGTAGCTCTGAATGTACGCAGGAATATCCGGTCTTTCTCACACAGCTCGTTAGGAATCGTTATGTCCTGATACATTTACATGTCTAGATTCAAATTCGCATCTTCATTACTAGATGGCCAGGGACAAAATGTACATCCATTTCTGCTTTGATTTGGATTTTCGACTTTTAGTCACTCACAATGTTGTGTGGAAAGTGTCCTCTGCATCGGTCATAACCTAGTCGAGTCGTGCGTGTTTCTCCAAGCGGTGGGTCGTCACATTTCTAGGTCACCTGTTGACCTTTGAATGTGTGTATAAAAATTATGACGGACTGTGACAAAACAGAATTGCACCTCAGGATGGGGCAACCGAATCCACACTCTGCGGTACCCCATTTTCATGGGTGTACAGTATGATAGTGTGTGTGGGTCTATTATTTGGTATCCAGGACCAGCTTCGACTATCTTTGCGTTCACGCAACGCTTGTAGTCCAGCTTTGGTGAAATTCACTGTCCTGAGAAAGATATCGGGAGATACTCTCTAACCCTTGTTGCGTAGTATCCATTCTAGTCTACCCAGAATATCGCGTCATTCGATTTGACGACACTTCCGGAGAGTGCTGGCAACGGCATTCACCGTTGATATCTAATGGACTAACGGTCATGTCTTGTGTTGGGGAATTATTGGCCTCATCCTGAAGACCCAAGGCCAGTCTATTGAAGGGCAGGGAGCTGCCCTGATGATCCTGTGAATCCTATTCTACTGTCAAAATGAAGTCCTGTCTACTGTCAAGTGTTTCAACGTCTGGGGATCCAGATAAAGAAGGACAGTGGTGACTCTCTAGATGCTAGGATAGCACATTCTGTGGCTGATTTGTTCCTACAGAAAAGGTAATTGGTCTCTCCCGCTGTACTGATCTATTTGAGTGTCTTGTGAGGTCTGTCAACTAGTGGCCAAGCCAGTTTAGTGATGAGCCTGCTGTGTCTTCCTTTTGCATAGAGCTTTAATTTAACTACCCTAAAGACACAGATTATTATCATCATCAGGTGGCGCACCAGAGCCATGACGGGTATTTCACCACTGAGGAGGATAGAGGAATTGTAAGCTATGAAGGGATATCAACCTTGGTCGAACTGTATCTAACTTGGGTTGTGGAAGAGGGGTACCGATATCTTCATACCTATTAGGGTAAACTCGCCCTGACACATGTACATAAACACGAGGCACACACATACAAAGTTTGTTTTCTAACTTCTAGTTTGATTAATAGATTACCTCTTTTGCTCAGAGAGGAATAATATTATTATGCATGTCGAATGAATACACTGCCTGTTGTATAATGGGAACAGGATGTTCGGCACATGAACTTTACACTTGGTTGGGCTGCCATGAGAAGCCAAACCAATGGGGTTCAGTGCATATAAATTCCAAAATTTCCATATGCCCGAGGAGAGGAGGAGAAAACGCTACAGACCCAAGATGACACTCTTCTTTCTTTGTCTGTCTGTAATCAATATTTCAGGAAAGGTTTACCAGCGTAGCTGGAACGTAGACCAACACCCTTGGCCAGTATAGGGGAAATATTTCTACCTGAAGTCTTGAACCTTATATCCTCTCTCTCTCTCGAATGGTAATGGATCGTATTTCCAGAGAGGCTATCCTTGCCATGAGTGAGGTTAATCAGGGACATTGAAGTCTAGTACCTGTCTGCTCTACACAGATCTAATGGCGAGATGTCTGAAGTCAGACCTATGGAATTGGTCTCAGGGTGGAAACTGACCACATAACTAGTATCAGTCTGAATCTGGTTGTGATGTATTAATAACAGGTGAAATGGATATGTACACCGGGCATCTTCTTCTTGCTTGCAGGAACCTTCATTATCCTCGTGATTATTATTGACGCTGGTGTCAACTGACGTGCTTGATGTGTCGTGGAGGAGAAGAGTCGCTTTCAGGCAGCTGATCTCAACTCCAGTCTGGTGGAAGAAGCGGCCTTGTACAAAGAACTTTATATGCCGATACTCAGGTCAAGACGAGTTCCAGGCAACCAAAGGAGAGATCAGGTGAACGATATTCTACCACCGGTATCTACATCACTCACATACTGATGACTGACAAACTACTGGTGGAATGATGATCCGCTCCTCCAGAATCCTCGCACAAATACTCAGTGTTGTTTCTGTTTGTCTTGAACTTGAACGTCGTTTGTTTATGTGGAGTCTGAATCTATATTAAGACTCGTATTCTACCTATCTGAAAAGTGTTTATCATCAGGTGGTGATCTGTTTGTCTATAGTGATAGGAAAATAAGTCAGCGTCCGGGCACCGTCCCGGGGTCAATAAGATAATAGTAGACAGAAGTAAGAACCCAAAGGTCTTGACAACCACTGAGATCCGGGCCAGTGTTGTCATACGACACGGACCTAACACTTTATATACACACATCAGGTCTCTGCTACGAGACAAGTTTATGTTTTTGTTGTTCATTGAATACAAAGTGGGAAGCATGTTCAAGAATGACATAACCTCCTGAGATCACAACCAACAATGAGAAGTGATATTTACACAAACATAAACATGATTCTGACAAACATGTTGGTTAGATATTATTTCGTAAACGTATTCAAGAAACGAGAGCCAAAGCATGTTATTTCTTTTGTAGTTTATTCATTTGGATGTAGCTGACATTTGTGTTGAACATACCTGTGGATAAGGCTGCAGTGGCCGTGCGCCTTTGGCACCAGGTGGAGAAGGCGGGGAAACAGACTGAGAATCCATATGTGGAAAGAATGATAAGACGGGGGATCGGCAGGGGTTCTGGAAGAATATCAGAACTGAGAGGGAAGATCAGGAGAACTGCCAGTCAGATAGTGGGAACGATTAGTAGTATGACTCTTCGCTGGCTTTTGAATGATGGGACGGAGCGCGTATGGGAATGTCATGAGTGCGGTGAGGTCGGTTCTTAGCTCAACTCAACTCAGCTGTTTTCAACATTCAGCACAGAGAAGTAATTTCAAGAGCTTGTCGATAAAATTGAAATAGTGCAAGTGCCAATTTATAACATTACTTTCATCACTGACTAATGTTGATGTAAAGTCGATGTCAGTGGCATCAATCTGCCCGAAAGGGAATCAATCGCTGCCTGTAATTGCTGAAAACATGGATACGATCGTCGATCCACTCTCGAAGAGCTAGAACATTAATCAGAAAAGCAGGAAAGATTATCGGTGGCGAGCAGTAGCTTCCGGCAATGATGATTCCTGCCAGGATATGGGTGTCTGAAACATAATATACGGGAAATATATGACAGGTATGTACGCATGTAGCATGTATGTGTGTATGTGTGTGCTAGCTTGCGAACGTTGTGTGTGCATGCGTTTGTTAGCTTGCGACCGTTGTGTATTTGTGTGTGTGTGTGTGTGTGATCGTGTGTGTTAGCTTGCGGGCGTTTTTGTGCATGCGTTTAAGCATGTGTGTGTTTATGTTTATAAGTATATACGTGTGCAATTTTAAAGGCAATATGATCGACTTCATTGCACCGGGTTTTATCCCATATGGCTCGGTCTCTTTCAACAGGGTGGCCTGCCGAAAGTGTCGCACACAACAGGAATTCCGTAACTCCAGCGACGACCCCCAGGAGTCTCCGAAAAAAACTGCAATCGTACACCGAATGACGAAGCCAGGACACGAACCCACAACCTTCGGAACTCGAGGCAGACGGCTTAACTACTTGGCCACGGAGACTCCCAAGTTTATACGTGTGTATGTGTGTGTGTAATATATATATACTGTGTTCGTGAGAGTGAACGCATGTATGTGTATGTGCACTGTGTTCGTGATAGTGTGTAAGCATGTATGTGTGTGTGCACTGTGTTCGTGAGAGTGTGTAAACATGTATGTGTGTGTGTGTGTGTGCACTGTGTTCGTGAGAGTGTGTACGTATCTTATGTTAGTGTGTGTGTGTATTGTGTTCGTGGGAGTGGGAACGCATGTATGTGTGTGTACTGTATTCGTGAAAGTGTGTACGCATGTATGTGTGTGTGTATACTGTGCACATGTGAGTGTGTACACATGTATATGTGTATGTATAATGTTTTCGTGTGAGCACGAACGCGTGTGTATGCAGGTGTGTATGCAGGTGTGTATGAACGCATGTATGAGTGTATGCATGAGGGCATGCGTGCGTGTATGTGTGCGTGCATGCGTGCGTGCGTGTGAATATTTGTGTATTCGTGTGTGCGTACGTGTGCGTGCGTGTGTGTGTGTGAATATATATTTTTGTGTGTCAGGTCTTAGTCAGATATGACTGAGCTACCGTATGACAATAGACGGTACTACCTGCTTTCTGTTAGCGCCGAATGTTGGGCGTTGCTTACCTAACCTGAACCCCACAATTGTGCTTCGGGCGGAAGAGCACAATTGGGAGGGTACAAGCCTTATCCTGGTGCGAGGAAATGCAATCTAAAGACAAAATGTCAGGGCAGAGCAGACCAGGCCCTAAGACTTGGTTGGCAACTGGTCTACTATCGAAGCTCCGACAGGCGGACAGTTAGAGCATTGCTTTGCTGATCCGACAGCTTCTGCAGCTTGTCTTGTTCCAGATGTATAGTTGTTACCTTTCCTCTGGAGTGAACTAGGCAGGCCGAGAGAGGGATTATGCTGTATGGGCAACACATGGTCTCTCTATTTTAGCCCAGGCTTTGTGCTATGGAGAGGCAATAACTCCTTCCCTGGTCTTAACCGGTCTCGGAATCAAAGCGAGAGGTAACATTTACGGGTTATAAGTCCTTGTCAATTGGCGTAAACATGGGGTGCCACGAGTTGCCCCTGACGGTGGGAGACACCTAGATGTGTCACTGATCAGCTACCGCCCGTCTCAAGCTGGGCAGCCCCCGGCCAATTGGGTGCTGATCCGCCACAGCCTGCCTGCTTCAATGGGTGCTTGGGGCTAGGACAAAGTCTGAATCGCAGGCTGTAAAACCAAAGCACCAGGCACTAATACAAATAAAAATAGAAACCTCAAACTACGGCTTGTTTCCTGGAACGTAAGAACCATGTGACCAGGATTTTCCACTGGCTTTGACGAATATTAACGATGTGAGAAAAACGGCTGTGATTGATGCCGAACTCAATCGTCTTAACATTGATATTGTTGGCCTGCAGGAGACTCGCCTCGCTGAGGAAGGGTCACTCGGGGGAAAACAATTACACCCTTTTTTTGGAAGGGTAGAGGGAAGGCAGAAAAAGGCAACATGGTGTGGGCTTGCAGTGAAGAATTCGCTACTGGGAATGATTGAAATTCCAGCTGGAAGTAATTTAAGATTATTATCCCTGCGCTTGGCAGCCTCTTGTGGTTTTGCCACCATTATTACTGCATATGCACCGACACTCGCTTCCTCTGATGATATGAAGGATTCGTTCTATGAGGAGTTAGACGCTATGATCAAGGCAGTCCCAAATTCCGACTACATTTATATGCTCGGTGATTTAAATGCTCGTGTGGGCAAGGACTCGAATTCATGGCCAGTATGCCTTGGAAAATACAACATCGGTCGCATGAATGAAAATGGGCAAAGGCTGTTGGAGCATTGCACCAGAAATGACCTATGTATTACAAACTCCTTTTTTTAAAACAAAAGAGCTGGACTTCATCATCACACGGAGACATCTGAACAATACATCATTAACTCGAAGTTACCACAGTGCTGACTGTGATACGGATCATTCTTTGGTTGTTGCAAGAGTTAGACTGAGACCAAATCCACACAGCTAAACACAAATCTAGACCCAGGATTAATATTATTAACACTCACGATCCTGAAAAGTGCTTTGAGTTTCAACAGCAACTTGATGACGCGTTCACTGATACATCAGAAAATTGTACAATAAGTGAAAAGTGGGGTAAACTTTAGGAAACTCTTTATAAAACTGCGGTAGGGGTTTACGGCACTGTGGATCACGAGGGGCAGAACTGGTTTGCTGCAAACAGCCAGACGCTGCAGCCCTTGATTGATAAAAAGAAAATAGCTCTCTTAAGAAACAAGGAAAGAACAACGCGTAACACTCTCAGTGAGCTGAAGCAAGCGAGGAAGGATGTGCAAAAGGCTGCCAGGCAGTGTGCAAATGATTATTGGATCAAGTTATGTGAGTCCATTCAAATCGCAAGTGATAAGGGAAACATCAGAAGCATGTATGAAGGGATAAAGAAATCCAGTAGTCCAATGATCAACGGAGGTGTACCGTTGAAAACCTTGACTAGAGAAATCATCACTATAAGAAACAGCATATGGATAGATAGGTAGAGCACTATTTAGAGCTTTACTCAAGTGAGACCAAACTAGCGGATGATGCCCTCAACGCCATAGAGGCCCTGCCAACTGTTGACCACCTGGACACACGTCCTACCATAACAGAAGTTAAGTGTGCTATAAATGAACTTGCATCTGGCAAGGCTCCGGGTAAGGATGGGATTCCAATAGAGGTAATCAGGAGTGGGCAAGAAACACTCACTTTACAGATCCATCAGCTAATAGAGCAATGCTTGCGAGAAGGACAAGTCCCACAGGATTTCAAAGATTCAAGCATCATAACGCTGTATAAGAACATGGCGATCGAAGAGACTGTGACAACTATAGGGGTAGTTAAATTTTGTGTACTGTTGGCACAGTATTTGCCAAAATTGTTCTGCGCAGGCTTCAAGCCCTAGGAGATCAAGTCTACCCCGAATCACAGTGCGGCTTCCGACAGAATCAGACAACCATTGATATGATATTCTCATTGCGACAAATGCAAGAAAAATGCCGAGAACAAAATCAACCACTGTTTACTGCCTTCATCGACCTCACAAAGGCATTTGATCTGGTCAGTCGTGAGGGTCTGTTCAAGGCACTAAAGAAGATTGGCTGCCCACCAACTCTTCTGTCCATTTTGGAATTGTTCCACACAGGCATGAAGAGTATAATCAAGTTTTATGGTGCAACTTCAACATAATTTGACATCAAAAGTGGAGTTAAGCAAGGTAGTAAACTAGCCCCAACCCTCTTTGGAATATACTTTTCACTTCTACTAAAGTATGCCTTTCCTGATCAGGATGCCGGTATATACATACTCACGCTAAGATGGCGACCTCTATAATGCTCAGAGATTGAAGGCCAAGACCAAAATTTAGAGGGTACTAATCAGAGAGTTGATTTTTGCGGATGATGCTGCAATTACGACCCACTCTGAGGAAGAATTGCAATGTCTACTATCTGCATTCTCCAATGTTTGTTCTGAATTTGGTTTAACAATTAACAAAAAGAAGGCACAGATTATGTCAGAAGGTGCACATGGGGTACCATCAATCTTTATTGACGACGCCGAATTGGAGATAGTAGACCATTTTACATATCTAGGGTCAGGGGTAAACTACTGAGCGTAATCTTGCCAAGAAATCAACAGATAGCTGAAAGATGCTGCTGTTGACAGCGATGTCCTGTAAAGGATATGCGGGGGAAAAAAGGGTCAGAGGTAAATAGCAAATTATCGCTAGATCAGGAAATTAACATCTGGATTGTGTAACAGTACAGCGAGGTAACGGTGAACTGGCAATAACTCCAAGACGGTTCTTTCTTCATATTACTTTATTCATAATCAACGGAGATAGGTTATAACAAACCATCAATCAAGCCAGATGTTGCCCAGCTAAATCATACGTCCATATCGAAGGATGGGTCATTCACAACTGACCTTGTTTCTAAGATCCTCGTCATAGGACGACCCACCCTAACTACCCCATATTATGGTGCTTGACCGTGCCCTACTTCCCTATTGACTATGCACACCTCGTTGCCCCTTCTTCCTATTCCTAACTCTGTTACAATTGGTAAGACAACAACAACAATGAACATGTTAGCAAAAAGAGTCTGGGAGAACAGGAAGCTTACTGCCAAAACAAGAGTCCTCGTCTACCATGATCGTGTCCTTAGTACTCTTCTTTATGGCAGTGAAACCTGGACAACTTACTCACACCAAGAGAAACGTGTAAACAGCTTTCATATGTGGTGTCTGCGAAGAATTCTTGGTGTCAGGGTCTTAAACCTGGCTCGTTTTTCCTAACACATGTGAGACAGTACAAGTACAACGTGATTTGACTTGAGACTCAACGACACACCGTTCAATGGATTTATTTACAGATCATATACGATACGATGATCATTACAAGATATAAGTTATACTTCAATACACTTACATACACAATACAGCTCACAGTCTATCTCTCCAGATGAACAGACACTCGACTTTCGGGCACAGAAACCACACAACGCCTTTCTCTCATCATACGTCCAGTCGAGTCCACGTCCCAGAGCTGTCTGTCTATAGCTCGCAATGTGCCTCCCCACCTGAAGTGGCTTCACGAGGCATGCGTGCGTCTTGCTTCGTCCTTGCCTGACCGCTGGCCGTCTCGTCAGCCAGCAACCTCGCAGGCAGGTAACTACTACTCGCCTGGCGGGCGTAACGAAGTTACGGCATCCCGGCTGGGGAACTAAGTCGCCTGGCGGGCGTAACGATGTCACTGCATCACTGCACTACTCTAGACTCTGACATGCTCCCCCGGGCAGCTCCATGAAAGATGTCATCTTTCATGTATACTATATGTACATACTGGGTTAATATTTTAACCTTGTCAGAGTCGACCCTTCTGTTGTTATATACCTTGGAATCAGAATACATAGACATACACATCTTGACATAGAAACATATAAGAAATGGAAGTTGTATTCAACGACATGTGGTGTTCAACCTTTAACACTTGTCAAGTTTCATCCTCTCGATGGCTGATTACCTCAATTGCATTATTGACCCAGTCAGATCGGCAGTACCAGCTCCAAGCATCTACCTCGCAGCCTTTCAAAAAAAAAGTAATAATATGGTTTCTGAAACAAAAACCATCTGGCTAGACCGAAATACGGCTTTACATAAGTCGCATTAAACGCTCAAACCCTGACCTTATTTGGCCAGGAGCTCTCGTGTTGGTCTGCAATGTCGGTGACACTCTACCATGCCTAGTAGATGGCTTCTTGGTGTGTTAACAATCTGGCAACAACATGGTTATTTTTACACAACACATACTCGTATACGTTTCACATTATAGCCCTTTGGTGTAATGATGTAGTAACAACTAAATGAAAGGGGAATAACTTCAAAATTTCTTAAATATAATATTTTACAATAATTATTCTCTTTCTTAGCGTCATCGCTTGATGTTTCTTCATACTAGCGAGAAAAAGTCGGTAGTATGAATAAATTAATCAAGATATGATTCTAACAGTATCACCGATGACATTTGATGGTGATGTTATGATATCATCAATGCAAAGAGATGTTATGTCATGAGGCATATCATTCACCTCTGGTATATTCCCGATTATAATATCGCACACTGGGTTTGTTAGTGCTGCGCATTTTACTTTACCAGTGAGGAAAGGTGTTTGAATATATGCCCATGCTAGTGGGTACTTTTCAATATTGCCAGAGAATGTTCTGCATGTTACGTGCCTGCCTGTATAGTCTGTAGGCATTATGAACGTTCTCTTTAGACCAATAAGTGAGCTTCCCGTGTCCCGAAGGACTGTAGCAGACTTGCCATTTACGTATCCTTGATGGACGTTTATTCTGCCTTTGGAATCTACTACCAAATTAGCTTCTTCATTGGCAATAGGAATGGAGTGGCCGCATGTTAAAATGCCATCTTCATAAAAGGTATTACAAACAGTACATTTATTTGCGTTAAATATATCAAAAGCCTGTGCTGAGTTCACAGGATGTTTCTCTGATTGTTCTTCATCTGACGATGAACTGTCAAACAAGGCGGCATTTGCTTTGTTGGTCATTTGCCTACCTTTACAATCATGGCGATAACGTCCGTACGCCTTACAGAGGAAACATTTACGCAAATTTCTGTAGGATCTACGCTCCTTATCTTGTCTGTTTACCATGTTTTGTAGATAAGTATGATATGCGGGGTTCTTGTCACACATCTCACCTTGATGGTGTGAAATTTTACAATATCTACAGTGATTATACTTCTCAGATGTAGGCTTATGAGGTTTCTGCCTACTATAGGGTTTGTCATAGTTAGCCGATGCTACAAAATTTATGTCAGTAGCTTTACTGGCAAAACAATGTTTGTTGGCTGTGTAATACGCCGAACCACGTCTCTCAATCTCATCTACACTAGTGCATTCATTCTCTTGCAAAAATTTTGAAAATGCTGATGGAATGGATGAAATGACTTTATCTCTGATGATCAGATCTTCTAATCTTTAATAGTTTTTATCAATTTTAGCTGCTGAAGTCCATTTGGAAAATATATCTCGGACTAAGCAGAGGTAGTCAGAGAACGTTTGAGTCGGTTTTGGGCTCAACTTGCTGAATTGTTCTCTGTAACCTGCCTCATCTAACATAAAATGTGCCATAATCTTTGATTTTAGATAATGGTAATCTTTTCTGAGGTCTTTGGGGATAGTCTCAATGACTTTAAGAGGCTCCCCTGATAAACTCCTCATATAAATAATATTCCATTCAGACAGTGGAATCAGGTAATGGTCCATTAACGTCTCAAAATTTTGGGTAAAGGCTGCGATGCAGTCACCCGAGGTATAATTACGTACGATACCTTGATATTTCTTGTACTGGTTTTCTTTCTCCAGTCTCTCAGATTTCTTAGACTCTTTGTTAATGGCAGTCTCAGTATCAAGTTGCTTGATTTTCAATTGCAATTCTAGTTCTTCTCGCTTGCTCTGAGCTGCTATTTCAGCTTTCTTCAATTCTACATCTAGCTCCACTTGTTTTGCTGCGGTTGCTGCCTCTGCTTGCTTTAAGGCTGTTTCTGCCTCTACTTGCTTGGCAGCTCTTTCAGCCTCTGCCTGCTTTAAGGCTGTTTCTGCCTCTACTTGTTTGGCCGCTCTTTCAGTCTCTGCCTGCTTTAATGCTCTTTCAGCTGCTCTTTCATCGCGTTCATTAGCTTTTTCCTGTACTAGGAGGTATTCAGAGTATTTCCTTTCACTCCACTTTGTCAACTCGTCACCTGTTAACTTTAATTTCAACCCCATATCGATGAAATCATTTAATGACGACATGATGGAAAATGCCAATGAAATACCAGCCACACAATTTGTTACAAGTGGTTAGTAAAGTAAACAATTTACAATTGTGTTCTATTGACAATACGTGCCTAAATTTGCATCCAAAAGTATATGAAAAGAAAAAATATACTCAAGTGCCCCGGATGCGGTGAAGAACTGTTGGAAATCGGGCTAGGAACTGTAGGGTCGCTACTTCAAACACAAATGACCTCTACGGGCAGGGGTTTCAGATGGCACAGAAAACCTGCTTTGTTTTTGGAGGAAATAAATTAGCGTCTATTTGATGTGGTATGCCTGCTTGTCACTAAGTTTTGATTAGGTTTGTATGGCGTTGAGTGTAATTGTAGGTCGTAATTTTGTCAGTCAACAATTTTTTTTTTCAAAACACAAGTCACTTTCTTTCCAAAACTTTCTGCTTTCCACAACTTACTTTACAAAGACAATCTAAATGTATCTCAACACGCTACAACATTGATGACACATCACTTACATCAAGATGACATTCAGTAAGGACATAGACATCAAGTTTACAAGATGGCGACAAGGTCACAATGGCGACAATTTTACAATCACAAATGTTTTACACGTTTACAAGATCAAACAATATGTATGCACTGTACAATCACATTTAGTCTCCATGTTTAAATAATGTAATAATATCTATCAAAATGAGCCTTCAACGATCACATTTACATGTACAATGAAGTTGGACAAAAATTCTAAGTTCACAACTCTAAGTTTAAATGTTAAATTATCTAAACTACGTTCATTTCAAAGCCGGACGAATGCCACCACGTCCACACATGTCAGGGTCTTAAACCTGGCTCGTTTTTCCTAACACATGTGAGACAGTACAAGTACAACGTGATTTGACTTGAGACTCAACGACACACCGTTCAATGGATTTATTTACAGATCATATACGATACGATGATCATTACAAGATATAAGTTATACTTCAATACACTTACATACACAATACAGCTCACAGTCTATCTCTCCAGATGAACAGACACTCGACTTTCGGGCACAGAAACCACACAACGCCTTTCTCTCATCATACGTCCAGTCGAGTCCACGTCCCAGAGCTGTCTGTCTATAGCTCGCAATGTGCCTCCCCACCTGAAGTGGCTTCACGAGGCATGCGTGCGTCTTGCTTCGTCCTTGCCTGACCGCTGGCCGTCTCGTCAGCCAGCAACCTCGCAGGCAGGTAACTACTACTCGCCTGGCGGGCGTAACGAAGTTACGGCATCCCGGCTGGGGAACTAAGTCGCCTGGCGGGCGTAACGATGTCACTGCATCACTGCACTACTCTAGACTCTGACATGCTCCCCCGGGCAGCTCCATGAAAGATGTCATCTTTCATGTATACTATATGTACATACTGGGTTAATATTTTAACCTTGTCAGAGTCGACCCTTCTGTTGTTATATACCTTGGAATCAGAATACATAGACATACACATCTTGACATAGAAACATATAAGAAATGGAAGTTGTATTCAACGACATGTGGTGTTCAACCTTTAACACTTGTCAAGTTTCATCCTCTCGATGGCTGATTACCTCAATTGCATTATTGACCCAGTCAGATCGGCAGTACCAGCTCCAAGCATCTACCTCGCAGCCTTTCAAAAAAAAAGTAATAATATGGTTTCTGAAACAAAAACCATCTGGCTAGACCGAAATACGGCTTTACATAAGTCGCATTAAACGCTCAAACCCTGACCTTATTTGGCCAGGAGCTCTCGTGTTGGTCTGCAATGTCGGTGACACTCTACCATGCCTAGTAGATGGCTTCTTGGTGTGTTAACAATCTGGCAACAACATGGTTATTTTTACACAACACATACTCGTATACGTTTCACATTATAGCCCTTTGGTGTAATGATGTAGTAACAACTAAATGAAAGGGGAATAACTTCAAAATTTCTTAAATATAATATTTTACAATAATTATTCTCTTTCTTAGCGTCATCGCTTGATGTTTCTTCATACTAGCGAGAAAAAGTCGGTAGTATGAATAAATTAATCAAGATATGATTCTAACAGTATCACTGATGACATTTGATGGTGATGTTATGATATCATCAATGCAAAGAGATGTTATGTCATGAGGCATATCATTCACCTCTGGTATATTCCCGATTATAATATCGCACACTGGGTTTGTTAGTGCTGCGCATTTTACTTTACCAGTGAGGAAAGGTGTTTGAATATATGCCCATGCTAGTGGGTACTTTTCAATATTGCCAGAGAATGTTCTGCATGTTACGTGCCTGCCTGTATAGTCTGTAGGCATTATGAACGTTCTCTTTAGACCAATAAGTGAGCTTCCCGTGTCCCGAAGGACTGTAGCAGACTTGCCATTTACGTATCCTTGATGGACGTTTATTCTGCCTTTGGAATCTACTACCAAATTAGCTTCTTCATTGGCAATAGGAATGGAGTGGCCGCATGTTAAAATGCCATCTTCATAAAAGGTATTACAAACAGTACATTTATTTGCGTTAAATATATCAAAAGCCTGTGCTGAGTTCACAGGATGTTTCTCTGATTGTTCTTCATCTGACGATGAACTGTCAAACAAGGCGGCATTTGCTTTGTTGGTCATTTGCCTACCTTTACAATCATGGCGATAACGTCCGTACGCCTTACAGAGGAAACATTTACGCAAATTTCTGTAGGATCTACGCTCCTTATCTTGTCTGTTTACCATGTTTTGTAGATAAGTATGATATGCGGGGTTCTTGTCACACATCTCACCTTGATGGTGTGAAATTTTACAATATCTACAGTGATTATACTTCTCAGATGTAGGCTTATGAGGTTTCTGCCTACTATAGGGTTTGTCATAGTTAGCCGATGCTACAAAATTTATGTCAGTAGCTTTACTGGCAAAACAATGTTTGTTGGCTGTGTAATACGCCGAACCACGTCTCTCAATCTCATCTACACTAGTGCATTCATTCTCTTGCAAAAATTTTGAAAATGCTGATGGAATGGATGAAATGACTTTATCTCTGATGATCAGATCTTCTAATCTTTAATAGTTTTTATCAATTTTAGCTGCTGAAGTCCATTTGGAAAATATATCTCGGACTAAGCAGAGGTAGTCAGAGAACGTTTGAGTCGGTTTTGGGCTCAACTTGCTGAATTGTTCTCTGTAACCTGCCTCATCTAACATAAAATGTGCCATAATCTTTGATTTTAGATAATGGTAATCTTTTCTGAGGTCTTTGGGGATAGTCTCAATGACTTTAAGAGGCTCCCCTGATAAACTCCTCATATAAATAATATTCCATTCAGACAGTGGAATCAGGTAATGGTCCATTAACGTCTCAAAATTTTGGGTAAAGGCTGCGATGCAGTCACCCGAGGTATAATTACGTACGATACCTTGATATTTCTTGTACTGGTTTTCTTTCTCCAGTCTCTCAGATTTCTTAGACTCTTTGTTAATGGCAGTCTCAGTATCAAGTTGCTTGATTTTCAATTGCAATTCTAGTTCTTCTCGCTTGCTCTGAGCTGCTATTTCAGCTTTCTTCAATTCTACATCTAGCTCCACTTGTTTTGCTGCGGTTGCTGCCTCTGCTTGCTTTAAGGCTGTTTCTGCCTCTACTTGCTTGGCAGCTCTTTCAGCCTCTGCCTGCTTTAAGGCTGTTTCTGCCTCTACTTGTTTGGCCGCTCTTTCAGTCTCTGCCTGCTTTAATGCTCTTTCAGCTGCTCTTTCATCGCGTTCATTAGCTTTTTCCTGTACTAGGAGGTATTCAGAGTATTTCCTTTCACTCCACTTTGTCAACTCGTCACCTGTTAACTTTAATTTCAACCCCATATCGATGAAATCATTTAATGACGACATGATGGAAAATGCCAATGAAATACCAGCCACACAATTTGTTACAAGTGGTTAGTAAAGTAAACAATTTACAATTGTGTTCTATTGACAATACGTGCCTAAATTTGCATCCAAAAGTATATGAAAAGAAAAAATATACTCAAGTGCCCCGGATGCGGTGAAGAACTGTTGGAAATCGGGCTAGGAACTGTAGGGTCGCTACTTCAAACACAAATGACCTCTACGGGCAGGGGTTTCAGATGGCACAGAAAACCTGCTTTGTTTTTGGAGGAAATAAATTAGCGTCTATTTGATGTGGTATGCCTGCTTGTCACTAAGTTTTGATTAGGTTTGTATGGCGTTGAGTGTAATTGTAGGTCGTAATTTTGTCAGTCAACAATTTTTTTTTTCAAAACACAAGTCACTTTCTTTCCAAAACTTTCTGCTTTCCACAACTTACTTTACAAAGACAATCTAAATGTATCTCAACACGCTACAACATTGATGACACATCACTTACATCAAGATGACATTCAGTAAGGACATAGACATCAAGTTTACAAGATGGCGACAAGGTCACAATGGCGACAATTTTACAATCACAAATGTTTTACACGTTTACAAGATCAAACAATATGTATGCACTGTACAATCACATTTAGTCTCCATGTTTAAATAATGTAATAATATCTATCAAAATGAGCCTTCAACGATCACATTTACATGTACAATGAAGTTGGACAAAAATTCTAAGTTCACAACTCTAAGTTTAAATGTTAAATTATCTAAACTACGTTCATTTCAAAGCCGGACGAATGCCACCACGTCCACACATGTCAGGGTCTTAAACCTGGCTCGTTTTTCCTAACACATGTGAGACAGTACAAGTACAACGTGATTTGACTTGAGACTCAACGACACACCGTTCAATGGATTTATTTACAGATCATATACGATACGATGATCATTACAAGATATAAGTTATACTTCAATACACTTACATACACAATACAGCTCACAGTCTATCTCTCCAGATGAACAGACACTCGACTTTCGGGCACAGAAACCACACAACGCCTTTCTCTCATCATACGTCCAGTCGAGTCCACGTCCCAGAGCTGTCTGTCTATAGCTCGCAATGTGCCTCCCCACCTGAAGTGGCTTCACGAGGCATGCGTGCGTCTTGCTTCGTCCTTGCCTGACCGCTGGCCGTCTCGTCAGCCAGCAACCTCGCAGGCAGGTAACTACTACTCGCCTGGCGGGCGTAACGAAGTTACGGCATCCCGGCTGGGGAACTAAGTCGCCTGGCGGGCGTAACGATGTCACTGCATCACTGCACTACTCTAGACTCTGACATGCTCCCCCGGGCAGCTCCATGAAAGATGTCATCTTTCATGTATACTATATGTACATACTGGGTTAATATTTTAACCTTGTCAGAGTCGACCCTTCTGTTGTTATATACCTTGGAATCAGAATACATAGACATACACATCTTGACATAGAAACATATAAGAAATGGAAGTTGTATTCAACGACATGTGGTGTTCAACCTTTAACACTTGTCAAGTTTCATCCTCTCGATGGCTGATTACCTCAATTGCATTATTGACCCAGTCAGATCGGCAGTACCAGCTCCAAGCATCTACCTCGCAGCCTTTCAAAAAAAAAGTAATAATATGGTTTCTGAAACAAAAACCATCTGGCTAGACCGAAATACGGCTTTACATAAGTCGCATTAAACGCTCAAACCCTGACCTTATTTGGCCAGGAGCTCTCGTGTTGGTCTGCAATGTCGGTGACACTCTACCATGCCTAGTAGATGGCTTCTTGGTGTGTTAACAATCTGGCAACAACATGGTTATTTTTACACAACACATACTCGTATACGTTTCACATTATAGCCCTTTGGTGTAATGATGTAGTAACAACTAAATGAAAGGGGAATAACTTCAAAATTTCTTAAATATAATATTTTACAATAATTATTCTCTTTCTTAGCGTCATCGCTTGATGTTTCTTCATACTAGCGAGAAAAAGTCGGTAGTATGAATAAATTAATCAAGATATGATTCTAACAGTATCACTGATGACATTTGATGGTGATGTTATGATATCATCAATGCAAAGAGATGTTATGTCATGAGGCATATCATTCACCTCTGGTATATTCCCGATTATAATATCGCACACTGGATTTGTTAGTGCTGCGCATTTTACTTTACCAGTGAGGAAAGGTGTTTGAATATATGCCCATGCTAGTGGGTACTTTTCAATATTGCCAGAGAATGTTCTGCATGTTACGTGCCTGCCTGTATAGTCTGTAGGCATTATGAACGTTCTCTTTAGACCAATAAGTGAGCTTCCCGTGTCCCGAAGGACTGTAGCAGACTTGCCATTTACGTATCCTTGATGGACGTTTATTCTGCCTTTGGAATCTACTACCAAATTAGCTTCTTCATTGGCAATAGGAATGGAGTGGCCGCATGTTAAAATGCCATCTTCATAAAAGGTATTACAAACAGTACATTTATTTGCGTTAAATATATCAAAAGCCTGTGCTGAGTTCACAGGATGTTTCTCTGATTGTTCTTCATCTGACGATGAACTGTCAAACAAGGCGGCATTTGCTTTGTTGGTCATTTGCCTACCTTTACAATCATGGCGATAACGTCCGTACGCCTTACAGAGGAAACATTTACGCAAATTTCTGTAGGATCTACGCTCCTTATCTTGTCTGTTTACCATGTTTTGTAGATAAGTATGATATGCGGGGTTCTTGTCACACATCTCACCTTGATGGTGTGAAATTTTACAATATCTACAGTGATTATACTTCTCAGATGTAGGCTTATGAGGTTTCTGCCTACTATAGGGTTTGTCATAGTTAGCCGATGCTACAAAATTTATGTCAGTAGCTTTACTGGCAAAACAATGTTTGTTGGCTGTGTAATACGCCGAACCACGTCTCTCAATCTCATCTACACTAGTGCATTCATTCTCTTGCAAAAATTTTGAAAATGCTGATGGAATGGATGAAATGACTTTATCTCTGATGATCAGATCTTCTAATCTTTAATAGTTTTTATCAATTTTAGCTGCTGAAGTCCATTTGGAAAATATATCTCGGACTAAGCAGAGGTAGTCAGAGAACGTTTGAGTCGGTTTTGGGCTCAACTTGCTGAATTGTTCTCTGTAACCTGCCTCATCTAACATAAAATGTGCCATAATCTTTGATTTTAGATAATGGTAATCTTTTCTGAGGTCTTTGGGGATAGTCTCAATGACTTTAAGAGGCTCCCCTGATAAACTCCTCATATAAATAATATTCCATTCAGACAGTGGAATCAGGTAATGGTCCATTAACGTCTCAAAATTTTGGGTAAAGGCTGCGATGCAGTCACCCGAGGTATAATTACGTACGATACCTTGATATTTCTTGTACTGGTTTTCTTTCTCCAGTCTCTCAGATTTCTTAGACTCTTTGTTAATGGCAGTCTCAGTATCAAGTTGCTTGATTTTCAATTGCAATTCTAGTTCTTCTCGCTTGCTCTGAGCTGCTATTTCAGCTTTCTTCAATTCTACATCTAGCTCCACTTGTTTTGCTGCGGTTGCTGCCTCTGCTTGCTTTAAGGCTGTTTCTGCCTCTACTTGCTTGGCAGCTCTTTCAGCCTCTGCCTGCTTTAAGGCTGTTTCTGCCTCTACTTGTTTGGCCGCTCTTTCAGTCTCTGCCTGCTTTAATGCTCTTTCAGCTGCTCTTTCATCGCGTTCATTAGCTTTTTCCTGTACTAGGAGGTATTCAGAGTATTTCCTTTCACTCCACTTTGTCAACTCGTCACCTGTTAACTTTAATTTCAACCCCATATCGATGAAATCATTTAATGACGACATGATGGAAAATGCCAATGAAATACCAGCCACACAATTTGTTACAAGTGGTTAGTAAAGTAAACAATTTACAATTGTGTTCTATTGACAATACGTGCCTAAATTTGCATCCAAAAGTATATGAAAAGAAAAAATATACTCAAGTGCCCCGGATGCGGTGAAGAACTGTTGGAAATCGGGCTAGGAACTGTAGGGTCGCTACTTCAAACACAAATGACCTCTACGGGCAGGGGTTTCAGATGGCACAGAAAACCTGCTTTGTTTTTGGAGGAAATAAATTAGCGTCTATTTGATGTGGTATGCCTGCTTGTCACTAAGTTTTGATTAGGTTTGTATGGCGTTGAGTGTAATTGTAGGTCGTAATTTTGTCAGTCAACAATTTTTTTTTTCAAAACACAAGTCACTTTCTTTCCAAAACTTTCTGCTTTCCACAACTTACTTTACAAAGACAATCTAAATGTATCTCAACACGCTACAACATTGATGACACATCACTTACATCAAGATGACATTCAGTAAGGACATAGACATCAAGTTTACAAGATGGCGACAAGGTCACAATGGCGACAATTTTACAATCACAAATGTTTTACACGTTTACAAGATCAAACAATATGTATGCACTGTACAATCACATTTAGTCTCCATGTTTAAATAATGTAATAATATCTATCAAAATGAGCCTTCAACGATCACATTTACATGTACAATGAAGTTGGACAAAAATTCTAAGTTCACAACTCTAAGTTTAAATGTTAAATTATCTAAACTACGTTCATTTCAAAGCCGGACGAATGCCACCACGTCCACACATGTCAGGGTCTTAAACCTGGCTCGTTTTTCCTAACACATGTGAGACAGTACAAGTACAACGTGATTTGACTTGAGACTCAACGACACACCGTTCAATGGATTTATTTACAGATCATATACGATACGATGATCATTACAAGATATAAGTTATACTTCAATACACTTACATACACAATACAGCTCACAGTCTATCTCTCCAGATGAACAGACACTCGACTTTCGGGCACAGAAACCACACAACGCCTTTCTCTCATCATACGTCCAGTCGAGTCCACGTCCCAGAGCTGTCTGTCTATAGCTCGCAATGTGCCTCCCCACCTGAAGTGGCTTCACGAGGCATGCGTGCGTCTTGCTTCGTCCTTGCCTGACCGCTGGCCGTCTCGTCAGCCAGCAACCTCGCAGGCAGGTAACTACTACTCGCCTGGCGGGCGTAACGAAGTTACGGCATCCCGGCTGGGGAACTAAGTCGCCTGGCGGGCGTAACGATGTCACTGCATCACTGCACTACTCTAGACTCTGACACTTGGTATTAAGTGGCAAGACAAAATCACAAATACTGAAGTATTTGAAAGATCAGGTTGTGTGACGGTGTGTTCCATTCTCAGTCTTCGTAGACTTAGATGGATAGGACACGTTAGGAGGATGGATGATGGTAGAATACCAAAGGACATCTTTTTTGGTAAATTACAAATGGGTAGGAGATCTAAGGGTCGGCCTCTACTACGATACAAAGATGTGTGTAAGCGGGACATGATTGATACAGACATTGATAATGCACATTGAGAGCAAGTCGCCGCTGAAAGTGTTGCATGGAGGGCAACTATCAGAAATGGAATAAAGATAAAGGAGAAAATGATTGCAGATAAATCACACACAGAGCGTGAGAGACGTAAGATGGTGCGTGAGCGTGGAAATGACCATGTTTTCACATGCATTCACTATGCACAAACATTTACAGCACGAATTTTCCTTATCAGCCACACTCGCCACCGCCATGGGTCGTAGTTTTTAAGCCTTTTTGAAGCACGATGTACCAAACTATCGTCTGTTAAGACGGAAAGGTGCAAATATATATAGTGTGTGTTTTTTTTAGAGTGCAAGTATGCACATGTGCAAATGGACCTTAGGTAACTATAATTGCCACGTCAAAAATTAACATTTTCCTATGCGGTTTAATGCATATTGTTACTGCTGTTGTCGTTATTGTCTAAGATCAGCTTCATAAGTGATGTGTTAATAAAATTATAAATGAGAGCAGAGAGATAAGGGTAGAATGTCAGACGGGCCTGCGTGCCCAATTCTTAACACTTTGAAAATAAAGTTTGTTCGTTCGTTCTGTGTGTGTGTGTGTGTGTGTGTGTGTGTGTGTGTGTGTGTGTGTAAATATATATATGCATCATTCATCCATTAATCCCTCATTGATAAATCGATTAATCCATCCACACACACACACACACACACACGTGCGCGGGCGCGCGCGCGCACACACACACACACACAATTGCATGCAAATAAAATAAAAATGTACTCATTATTGAAGGAGTTACGAACGCACGATAGGGTTACGAACGCACGATAGGGTTACGAACGCTCCATAGGGTTACGAACGCACGATAGGGTTACGAACGCACGATAGGGTTACGAATGGACGATGGGGATATGAATGCAATTCGTAATCCGGCATATGGCGATCGAAACACAGCTGTGGGCGCTTTGGAAGTAGACCGCCTTGTACTGGTTTTCATACAATAGTATGAATGGTTCCGTCGCCCTGCTACTGAGTGAGTGCGTGGGCGACACTGTGAGCTGTAAAATTCGTGTGGAATGCTTTTACATCTGTCCTGTACAGTGACCTACATGTTCGGAAGAATGGCTACAGGCTGTTGCTGAATTGACTGAATTGCCTTTTCGGTTCACGGGTGCATTTTTCAGGCGATTCCTGGGAGTCGGCGCTGAAGCTACGGAGTTCGTGCTTTATGCGACACTTTCGGCGGGTCGCCCTGCGGTAAAAGCCGAACCATGTGAGAAAACCCGGGTCAATGAGGTCTTTCTGGTGACTGCCGAGTCCATCGACGATGAACTGTGGTTTTCGTGGATGAATTGTGTGTTGGCATTCTGGCGGCGGCATTATGCAAGTGTACCTGTGCGGGCTGTTGGATTGCCGAGACTCCTGTCTATTCCACTTTTCACATTGGACAGTGGGGAGAATTCTGTGTGATATTCACTGGCACAGGAATGGAGCATAATGGGGACGACCCGTTGCCGTGAAGTTGGAACCTCGACGAACTAACTAACTAACTAACTAACTAACTAACTAACTATACAGTAGTATGAATGCCGGTCTTTCATAAAGCAATGGTAAAATACTGAACATAAACTTGCCAAGAAATCACAAAGAGCCAGAAAATGATGAGGTTGACTGCAACGTCCTAGAAATGATATGCAACTAACTTAACTGATTGTGATTTATTTATTGTGTGCGGGGCCCATAAGGGAAGCAAAGAATAGCAACACTGTAGCCTACCATGCATGTCGTAAGAGGCGACTAAGGAGGCTTGATGGTTCCGTCGCCCTGCTACTGAGAGTGCGTGGCGCGACACTGTGAGCTGTGAGTTTCGTGTGAAATGCTTTTGAATCTGCCCAAGGTCTTTTGGAACGTGACTGCATGTTCGGAGCGATGGTAGATGGCTATGTCCCAGAGTTGACCGGTTTTTGCCTTATGCAGAAATGCGTGGCTGCTGGGCTTCTGGTTGACTGTCACTGCCATCGACGATGAACTGTATTTTTTGTGGACTGTGTGGGTGAACATCTAGGAAACATCCAAATGGGAAAATGACTGCCGATTCCATCAGAGATGAACTGGGTGTTTCGTTGGGGACTATTGTGTTGACATTCTGGCGGCGGCATTATGCACAGTGTATCTGTGCGGGCTGTTGTTTGTCGAGACTCCTCTCTTTTCCACTTTTCACATTGGGCAGTGGGGAGCGTTTTGTGCGATATTCACTGGCACAGGAACGGAGCATAATGGGGACAACCCCTTGCTATGAGGTTGGAACTACGACTAACTAACTAACTAACTTATTGTGATTTATTTATTGTGATTTATTCATTGTGATTTATTCATTGTTATTTAATCATTGTTATTTATTCCTTGTGATATATTTATACTTAGCTGTTCTGGGTGGTGTATTCATTGAGATTTACTCATGGTGATTTATTCTTTGTGATTTACTCGTTGTGATGTACGCATAGTGATTTATTAACATTGATTTTATTATAGTGGTTTGTTTTTTGTGATTTATTCATTGTAGCTTATTCGCAGTTATTTATTACAGTGATTTATTCATGGTGATTTATTCATATTGATTTACTCATAGTGGTTCATTCATGGTGCTTTATTCATTGTGTTTCATTTATGGTGATGGATTCCTCGTTATTTACTGAAAGTGATTTACTCACTGTGATGTACTCTTAATGATTTATTCTTACAATATCGACAACATTTGTTGAGCATTTCGAAGATAATAGTGTGAGTTCAGGAGATATGTGCTACATAGTAAGTTGAGGATACTGGGGAATTGTTAGAGAAAGAATTTAACTCATACCTCCAGACTGAAAGGTGGCAGGTCCACCATAGTCTAATAGACACACGTCAATATCTCCGCCGCTAGTTCTTCCTGCACACAGCAATCGTTCTGTAATGTTCTCTGATGGCAGTGCTTCGCGGCATTGGTTGCGATTCATGACTGGTAGGACAGCTGTTTGGAGAGTGTCTGAATACTGGGTATTCAATTCTAAATATAACAATAAGTGAAATCATTCGATACGTAAATTAACAACCAACATTAATCACATCATTTATGACAGTAAAGTAAGCATCAAAACACAGTGTAATCAGCATAAAAATAAACACTTGATGTCGCGTTAGATATTTGAGAAAACTAGAATTGGAATTAAACTGTAAGAAAGAGATTCCACTATGTAACATCCTAGTAAATGGCAACAATGGGTGGCCCTGGAAGCTGTGGCGCAAGACGCTCACCTGCCGTATCATTGGTCTTGGGTTCGATTCCCGTCGAATTTTTACAATTGATCTGGGCTTCCAGGCAGAGCCTGCTTAAAATGGATATCTGGAAATTTCCCGTGAGGTAAATTGAGCCGGCGTGACACCGCCCACATAACCCACTGAGTGTAGTTTAGTATATACAGATATGATACCGCCCATTTCAGCCACTGAGTGTCGTTTTGTATATACAGATATGATACCGTCCACTTCAGCCACTGAGTGTCGTTTAATATATACAGATATGATACCGCCCACATAACCAACTGAGTGTAGTTTAGTCTATACAGATATGATACCGTCCACTTCAGCCACTGAGTGTTTTTTTGTAAATACAAATATGATACCGCCCAAATAACACACCGAGTGTCGTTTGGTACATACAGATATGATACCGTCCACATAACCCACTGAGTGTAGTTTAGTATATACAGATATGATACCGTCCACTTCAGCCACTGAGTGTCGTTTGGTATATACAGATATGATACCGCCCACATAACACACCGAGTGTCGTTTGGTACATACAGATATGATACCGCCCACTTAACCCACTGAGTGTAGTTTAGTATATACAGATATGATACCGTCCACTTCAGCCACTGAGTGTCGTTTAGTATATACAGATATGATACCGCCCACATAACACACTGAGTGTCGTTTAGTACATACAAATATGATACCGCCCACATAACCCACTGAGTGTCGTTTAGTATACACAGAAATGATACCGCGAACATAATCCACTGAGGCGTCGTTTAGTATATACAGATATGATACCGCCCACATAACCCACTGAGTGTCATTTAGTATACACAGAAATGATACCGCGAACATAATCCACTGAGTGTCGTTTAGTATATACAGATATGATACCGTCCACATCAGCCACTGAGTGTCGTTTAGTATATACAGATATGATACCGCCCACTTCACCCACTGAGCGTCGTTTAGTATATACAAATATGATACCGCACACATCACCCACTGAGTGTCGTTTAGTATATAAACATATGGGTCTAGCGCTGCCTCAGGACACCCGACATTATAAAATTAATTAAGATCACGGTTGAACTATAAAACACACGCATACTTGTTACGCTGTCTTGTGTCACAATGAGGTTTGGCCGATACTAAACATTCATTGTCGTAAATGGGAATGGAATTTCTTACCTGTAGGGGAATCCCCCCATCCTGACACTGTCAGATCGGCATTATCTTCTGGACTCTCACCCACCACAGGTAGACAAATGGGTTGAACGTAATTGTTGAAGATGATGCCACTGCCATTTGTTTGTTTAACTTTGATTAACGCAATGTCATAATCACGTGACGGTACTGCAAATTGTGAAAGTCAAAAGAAACAATAAAACAAGAGCATTGTATGTTAGAAATCATATACATTGTGTTTAGCGTGCACACATATTGAATCCATGGCACGCACAGATAACAACGTTTATCTCAAGTATTATAGCGAAGGTTAATGGGGGTATTTAGTACAGGAGAGTCTGGCATATGATACTGTGACATAATCCATATCATGCCCATCAGTTTGCGACAGAAACACGAAACGGATATTTATTTAACAGGAATAAGAATATAAAGGATAGGAGGACATAGTTTCCTATTCTTAGGTGCTCAAAGACAAAGAAGCGCAACACTGACTTTTAGTGGGCCAGAGAAGAAAAAGATAATAAGAAGAAAGAGAAAAGGAGCACTTTATATATTCTCCCCAGTTTAAAAAAAAAGGGATAGAGAGTTAGAAGATTTCCAGGAGTTATAGAGGGGAACTATGCCATAATGCACATTTCCAGACAATGGATCACTGAGATGGACTGGACCAACATCAATGAATGAAACAGACAATGACTAACATTACTAGAACAACAAAAACTAAACATAACAACAAGGACTAGACAAACAACATAAGAACAATATGCACGAGTCTTTATTTTGTGCAGTCCCGTAGCACATATACACAACTGTGCGGATGACAAAGTGTGGTTACTTATGGACAAGACAATCAACACTCTACATTACTGACATTCATATAGGCAGTCTGCCGCATATAGCCAGATCTCTGCCCGTTGTGGGTGCTCCTGGGACCCTGCTACGATACCTATACAGCCGGCTGACCAGGACTGGACAACAGAGAGACCATCACTTGAGAAACAACAAGAACACAACTCTAAATCTGAGTATGAGCCTTACAGTGCGGAGACGGGACTCACCATCCTGAGACTCATAACACAACACCGTGGATCCCTGTAGTACACAGTGGAGAATCAGTGGATTGGGCTCCAGGTATTATCAGACCCCTGTGCCTCAGCCAAATCCAATATTGTGCCTAATACCACCAGAGAAAGTCATGTCCCCAAACTGACTGGGACACATTACTATAACTTTAACCATAAAACCACAAACTGAGATATGGAAGCTTGACTATGGGATCAATTGGGGGGAGGGGAAAATGTGAGATACGGGACAATGGGAGGCGAGGAAAATGGGGATAAACAAACATAGAAGTAAGGAAAAATGGGAGTAAATAAGGATAGAGGTAAGGAAACATGGGGGTAAATAAGGACCCAGGGTTGTTCCTGTTCCCTTCTATGACAGGAATTACATCCTCAACCATCGTGCACCAGTGTTCCAGCAGGAATGTCTCTGCAGACCATGTTTCAGACAGCCGGCCCGACCGCCTTTCATTTTTGCAGGTTTAAGCACCCAACAGATGAACATCCGTGACACAGTCTGGTCGATGCCTGTCACTCATATACGTTCTTGACTGGAGATGGTGTGAGGGGGACGATTACATTCCCCTTTCTACTTGGTGTCAGTGCGGCCGTCGGCGGCCGACGGCCCACTCTAGAACTAAATTGCCGGGGCAAAATCCGCACCAATCCCGGCCGGGGAGAATTACCCATGATACCCCAGCTGCGGGGGATGAGTTCTTGTCGTTGCATCAGCCGGAAATGTTGTAGAGCCGTGTCATGTCACGCGGTTTATTTACATGCACAACCTGTACCATTTCGCACTATGCGATATGCAATCATGTTTATTTTTAAACGTGTCAGCTAAGTCTGACACCAAGGCCGCGTTACTAATCTAAAGCAGGGGTCACCAAACTACGGCCCGCGGGCCGGATCCGGCCCGCGACATTATATCATCCGGCCTGCCGACGATACTCGAACTTGCTTGATATGACGTATGGAACACGAGAGGTTGTGATACAATTTAAATGTAAATATTATGTTTAGAATAATAGGAGATCTTCACACTTGCGGAGACCTCCTGACGGTTATGTGTCTTAAGTTTACTTTTTTCAATTATAAATTATTGTATCTAGATTTTATTGTTTATTGTAATGTTTGCTTATTTCGCGCCATCCCAAGTCATTCCCTGGTTCGTGGTTGCGCCGCCTACGCTCAGACGTTACCATGGTTTTCATGGCAAAACATACACACACACACACACACACACACACACGCGCGCGCGCGCGCGCGGGCGCGCGCACCTTTCTCTTCCCCTGATGGGTCCGGCTGTCAACAGATGTCCGATGCTCCAGAAATATTTCTTTTTTTTTTTTGGCCAAACATCCATTTTATAGGTATGTAACAAGGATTTCTTTTTTGACAGTGAACTGCAAGTGTGAATAGAGGCAATAAAGTAGTAAACATAGCATAAAAATGCCATAGACGCCGCGTGTTATTACGAAAATATTATCCTTAGCTCAGAAGAATTCCCCGGTCAAGGTGTTAATCGAGCGAGTCTCTAGCCAGTGTTTTTCAACCTTTCTGCTGGAGCAGATCCTTACGCAAATGTTTACGTTTCTCATGGAACTCTGTGCGATGGTCCAAGTGTCTGTACTACTTTACGTAATAAACCAGATGGGCAGAAATGTTGCATTTAGGCGATTTCGGTCTGTCTCTTCGGAACCCCTGACTGTCACTTGCGGAACCCCGGTTGAAAAACTCTGCTCTATTTAGGCCGACCCTATTTATATATTTTGCAACTCTTATTATGTGATATATTCTATTGCCAAAGGTACCTATAAACTTTATATGTACTTTTAGTGAGACATAGCTTCACCAGTGACCCCTAGTCCTCTGCTTTTCCTGTGTTTCTATAGGATTTTAATTATGTTTCTAATTCAATGTCTTTTTCATTTTCAGATCCCGTGTACTTCACCCTTCATTATGAAGAAACGAAAAGCGGACGCCGAATGTCACGTTTTCAATGAAGAATGGGGAGTAAAGTACATCTTTGTGGAAACAAAGGACCAGAAAACCAATTATCTGATATGCAGCGAAAGTGTTGCAGTTTTGAAAGAGTACAATCTTCGGCGTCACTACGAAACAAAACATCTATCAACATATTCACAGTTTTCTGGAAAGCTACTTTCTGAGAAATATGAGTCCATGAAACGTGGTTTAGAAACACAAAGAGATCTCTTCACGAGATAGTTTGCTGAAAATGAATCTGTCACTCGTACAAGTTACAAAATAGTGCATAAGATGGCAGAACGAGGAAAACCGTTTTCTGATGGCAAATTCATCAAAGAGTACATGATGAAAGCAACAAATGACTTGTGTCCTGAGAAAGCTGATTTGTTTAGAACTATCAGCCTTTCGACAAGTTCAGTTGTGCGAAGAACAGTAGAACTTGGAAAGAACATAGTACTACAGATAAGCGAGAAAACTACGAACTTTTTAAGGTATTCTTTGGCACTGGGTGAGCCTACTGATTTCTCGAGTAAGACACAACTTCTTGTGTTCATTTGTGGTGTCAATTAGGACTTTCAGATAACGGAAGAGTCGGCATCCGTTTGCAGCATGCATGGAACAACAACTGAAAAAGACATTGTCATGGAAGTGCAAAATGTTTTGCAGGACTATAACCTTCAGTGGAATCAGATTCGAGGTGTTACAGTTAATGGAAAAAATATACGGCTGGAGTGAGGAAAGGTCGGATGGGGAAGATCGGAACTCAATTGGAAGATTTGCAACTTCCGGGCGCTCTGTTCATACACTGCAGCATACATCACCAAGCAATCTGTGGGAAAGACTTAGATATTTCTTGTGTACTAAAACCAGTCGTTTCTGCTGTGAACTTCTTTCGGTAACATGCACTCAATCACCATCAGTTCCAGGATTTTCTTGAAGAAATTGATTCTGAATTCTGTGACTTGCCTTATCACACATCAGTGAGGTGGCTCAGCTGCGGTAAAGTCCTGTTTCGGTTTTACAAGCTCCGAAACGAAATAGATGTTTTCCTCACTGAAAAAAGATTGAGCTGATCCCCAACTGTCAGATCCTACCTGGCTGTCACAAAGTTTATCTAGGTAAGCATCACATCCCACTTGATTATACTTAATTTGAAACTTCAGGGAAAGACAAACATCGTCTGTAATCTCTACAATACCATCCCAGGATTTCGGAGAAAGCTGTCATTGTTTGAAGCACAAATGGAAGGAGAAAAATTTTCTCATTTTCACAGTTTCAAAGAGTTTTGCGCTACAATCGCCGAAGATGTCAACCTCGATTTTCGGGGGGAAAAAATTATTCGTGACTAGGAAAAGCATTTTTTTGGAGAGATTTTCAGAAATTGACAGGACTTAGCGTGAAATTCTTCTGTTCCAGAATCCTCTCGATTGTAATCTTCATGATGTTCCAGTTGAACTACAGTTGGAGCTAATTGATTTGCAAGCAAATGACTTATTGAAAGAAAAGCACAGGGAAGGAACACTTGTTGAATTTTACCGCTGCTTATCTGATGTTGAGTTTCCGAAACTAAAGAAATTTGCCGCTGGTATGGCACCAGTGTTTGGAATAACTTATGTCTCTGAGCAAACATTTTCAAAAATGTATGTGAAGTCAACACATCGAACGAGATTGATTGATGAACATTTGAAAGCAATTCTCTTGATTGGATGCAGCTATCCCAAACCAAACATTGATGATATTTTGAAAGCCAAATCCATCCATCCATCCATCATGTGCCATGCCGGTAAGCGTGGGCGGTCATGTTCTGCCATCTCACTCGATCAACAGAGTCGTGGATCAGTTCCGTGTTTCTGTCTCGACCATGCCACAAGGCCAAGCCATCCAGATACTTGTTTCTAGGTCTTCCCCTTGGTCTGTTCCCCTCGATCTTACCAGTTGTCACCAAGTTCTCCAAATCATTTCTTCTCATAACATGCCCAAAAAATTGTGACTGTCTACGTCTAATGTCTCTGATCAGTTTACGATCTTCATTTGTTTCTTGAAGGACTTGTTCATTGGTCTTTCTGGCTGTCCATGGTATTCTTTGCATTTTCCTCAGAAACCACATTTCTACAGCCATCAGATGTTTTTCAGCCTGGCTGCTCATTGTCCAAGCTTCACATCCATATAAAAGTACAGGTTCTATGTAGCATCTCAACACTCTTTTTCTCGTTTCAATTGACATCTTTTTATTGGTCAGTATGTTTTTCATCTTGCTAAAGGCTACTTTTGCCATGGCGATCCTTGTTCTAATCTCTTCAAGGCATCTCCCATCAGATGTTATTACTGTTCCGAGATAATTGTACCTATTCACTTGTTGAAGAATATTCCCATTTACTTGTATATTACACTGTGGTATTTCGTTCTTCCTAGTGACGACCATAATCTGTGTCAAATCATAAATTCTCAAATCTCATTACCCCTCTGCCGTGCGTCCACCTTGACGAGGTAGAGGGGCTTGAGCGTTCCAATGACCCCAAGAGCTATGCCGACGGTAGCACAGCTACTGGTAGGGTCACCCATGTCGGACAGGTCAAGGGAGAGGGACCAGACGAAGTGACGCACAAACCTGCTGCCTTGTAGGTAGACTGGGGACAGTCAAAGGCTAGGGAAAGCATCCCGAACAAATGCTTGTCGAAATCGGATGTACTGAGCCACAGGCTTGACAAAGAAGTGCAACGTAACTTTATCATTTCATGATGCCACAGATGAAAATTAATCGTTATGGTGCTAATCCCGTGAAGTCCCATCAGGCGGTGATAGTGCCGGGCCCCCTGCCTCGAGGGGGTCCACCCATGACTACTGGTGGTCACCTTCCCCTGTGCTGTGGAGTCAAGGCACAGAGGAGTAGGTTAAGAGTTATTGACCAAACACCCCGGACACTCAACATACTACAATGGAATGCAGAAGGAGTTTATAACAAGAAAGCCTCCCTAACACAGCGTCTTCATAAAGATAGAATAGATGTGGCATGCATTCAAGAGACACACCTCAACGCCAATCGCACATTTTCAGTCAAGGGATATCAGGCCACACGTTTCGACCGCGAAGGACACAAAGGAGGAGTTGTAATACTTACACGAAATACAATACCTTGCAGCGAAGTATCTGTGATCTCTGACAACCAAACGGAAATTATAGGTGTTGATATAATGATAAAGGACGTGAAAATAAGAATTTACAATCTGTATAGCCCGGCAGATAAGGATCTTACACTCTCAAACATGGAAATAACTGACACAAATTGCATTGTTGTCGGAGACTTTAATAGCCGTTCAGAAAGATGGGGATACCCAGATACTGACAAAAGAGGAGATGAAGTGGAGGACTGGGAAATAGACTCAAATCTCCATCTACTCAACAAAGCGGATGACACACCGAGCTTTTACTCCAGAAGATGGATTACCACTTCTACTCCAGACTTAGCTTTCTTCACAGGAGACATCCTCCACAAAATCGATCGCCATGTGCTTGACCAATTAGCAGGTAGTGACCACAGACCAATCAAGCTTGTAATAAATATGGAGTATGTTCCACAGGAGCAAAAGCCTTTGCCCCGTTGGAATTACAAACGAGCAGATTGGGACAGATTTGCCATACTAACAGACACATATTGTGAAAACATAAATACACGATATGGCAACATGAAGCAAATGGTGGAAAGTCTAAACAGAGCAATAATACAGGCGGCCACTGAGTCTATTCCAAGAGGAGCGAGGAAAAATTACAAACCATACTGGACTGAAGAACTACAAATTTTGGAGGACAAAGTTGAAGATGCTAGGAAGACCGCAGAGAGAGAACAAACAACTGAAGCGAACATCTCTCTCAAAGCCATCTCAGCAAAATATAAAAGAACAGTAAATCAAACAACAAGAGATTGTTGGAGGAAAAAAACAGAAAACCTGAATTTTGACAGGGATGGAAACAAACTATGGAAACTAGTGAAAGCCATGAACAATGAAGGACCTAGAAACAAACAAATAACAATTAAACAAGGAAATGCCTTGCTTACAGGAAAAAAGGCTGCAAATGCACTAATGGAACACTATGCCAGTGCAAACCACATTGATATTACAGCCGAACAGAAGAAAGCAATCAAAGATAAACAGATACATCATAGATATGCAGAGACAGCAACAGAATATATGATGGCAAATCTAACAATGGAAGAAATGGAACAGGCAATGAATACCCTAAAAAAGAAGACATCACCAGGAAAGGATGGAATCACAAATGAAATGCTAATAGGACTAGGCACTAAGGCAAAAAAGAAACTACTAGCAGTCCTAAATTACAGCTGGAAGAGGGGAATAGTCCCACAGGCATGGAAGGAAGCTATACTAATACCAGTCCCAAAGAAAGGAAAAGACCTGGAAGAACCAAATGGCTATCGACCTATCAGTCTTCTTAGCTGTGTAGGAAAATTAATGGAACGCATTATCAATGGCAGGCTAACATGGCATCTGGAAGAAAACCAACTCTTAACACCTCACCAAGCAGGATTCAGAAAGTACAGATCCACTGAAGATCAAATAACCTATATAGCTCAGGAAATAGAGGATGCCTTCCAAGAGAAAAAGCACACACTAGCGGTCTGGATAGATTTAGAAAAAGCATTTGATAAAGTATGGAAGGAAGGACTGAAAGTAAAACTACAAAAAATGCATGTCTGTGGGAAAATGTACAAATGGATCAGCCACTACCTTGAGAACAGAACTGCCAGGACAAAAGTACAAGGACAAACCAGCAAAATGATGCTGTTGGAGCAAGGTGTCCCCCAAGGAGGAGTTCTTTCACCAACATTATTCCTAGCATATATAAACGACATCACGGAAAATTTTCCAGCCAGAGTACACACATCATCCTTTGCAGATGACCTAGCCATATGGACATCTGAAGAATATATTAGTACAGCTAACAGCAGAATACAGCAAGCCCTATTAGCGCTAGAGGACTGGTCAAAATCATGGCTAGTGAAGATAAGTGAGGAGAAAACAACATGCACAGTGTTCTCCCTCTCAACTAAAACTCAGCAACCTAAGCTGGTATTGAATGGAAAAATATTGCGCCATGAAGAAAATCCAAACTATCTAGGAGTCACCTTTGATCGTCGCCTGACATGGAAGACACAGGTTGAGAAAAATCGAACAAGAGCAAGGCAAAGAATGGCAATCATGAAAAAGCTTGCTGGTACAACGTGGGGAGCAGATGAGAAAGTTCTCAAGAAGTTATATACTGGACGGGTGAGGCCAGTACTGGAATATGGCATTGCAGCTTGGGCAACAGCAGCTAAGTCAAACTTTAACAAAATAAGTAGAGTCCAAAACCAAGGAATGCGAATCATAACTGGAAGCCTGAAGACAACGCCTATTAATGAATTAGAAAAGATAACTTGTTTACAACCAATGCAGGATAGAAGAGATAGCAGAGCCCAGCAACAAGCTGAAAAATTTAGAATATTGACAGACCACCCTATGTATAAAAGGTTTAGTGGTTTTGGAAAGGGAAGACTGAAGCGTAGCAACTTTGTAGAAACTGCAAAACGAAAGATTAGGGCAGATCCCATACTTAACATATCAACAGTCAAACCCATTTACAATGCAGACAAGTTCCCAGCTTGGAGACGGCAGCAACTGCCTGAGATGATAGAAAACATTCCTGGTATTGAGAAAAAGAACACTCAGCATGAAACCGAAAGAAGAGAAATAACCCTAAACTACATAAAAGAACATTACCCAAGCAGCAATTGGACCCATGCATATACAGATGGAGCAGCCAAAAATTCAGTGGAGAATGGAGGAGGAGGAATTCTCCTAAATTTAAAAAATGGAGTGAAAAAAACACATTCAGTGGCAACTGGAAAGTTTTCAAGTAACTTCAAAGCGGAGGTAGAGGCTCTGAAAACTGCAGCAGAAATGCTTTTGATGGAGGAAAATAAAGACACACAAATAGCTATCTTTACAGATGCAAAGTCAGCTGTCTCAATACTGAAGAGCAAAAACAGCACAGAACTAGCTGACCTAAGAGCAGCACTCCATGGTCTATGCCAGAAATCCAAAAAAGTTGTAATACAGTGGATCCCATCACATTGCAGTATACCTGGAAATGAAGAGGCTGACAGACTGGCAAAAGAGGGCGGACGACTACCACAGCCTGACATAGACATAACCTATAATGAGGCAAAGAGGTTGATAAAAAGCACTTATAGAACCAAATGGGAATCAGAGCATCCAGGCCACCAGAAGGATGATGCATATTACAAACTCGACCGAAGAGAACAAGTAGCAATCTTCAGACTCCGCACAGGACATAACAGGCTGAAATACCACTTGTTCAACAAACTAAAGATAGGAGATACAGATGAATGTAATTGTGGAACTGGTAAAATGACAGCTAAACATTTGCTGCAAGAGTGCCCAATATATGCAGAACAGAGAAAGATATTTTGGCCCACACCTGCTTCATTCGAGGACAAGCTTTATGGAGATATCAACAAGCTCAAGTCGACTGCAGCTTACTTTAACTGTATTCAGGTTGACATTTAAATGTACATGAAGAAGTTTTTAGACTGCCACACTTCATACCACAGGCATGTCGGTTACACAAGCCTCCCAGAGGCATGAAATGGAATATTGCTTGGATAGCAAATCCATTACGTGGAAAGTCCGAATCGAAAGCTCACTGTGTGGGCTTCATAAAAGGTGGGAAAAGCGTCCTAGTGGCACAAAATGGAATATTGCTTGGATAGCAAATCCATTACGTGGAAAGTCTGAATCGAAAGCTCACTGTGTGGATGTCATCTGCAAACTGCATTCTTCTGGCTTCTGGAGGAACATCCTATGGTGAACGGAAGGCCCAATATACGGAAGTAAGGCTAAGCAGCCATGTGCAGGACGTGACGATTCCTTGGGTGAGCCCAGTACCAGAGCGCTGTGTGATGGCTCTGCAATTATGGAAGCCTCCTTGGATGGCGGGGAATGCCCATGGTCTGCCCCTGCCTTCCCTTGAGGGCCGACCAGGATGCCTTTGGCTGTTCTATATGGGCCAGCTGGGATGGGAGATAACACCACAACAGTGAACGTCCTAAGAAACCCCCCGGGAAGGTTAACCCGGTCAACAAATGCCCGCAGAAGTCGGATGTGTCGGCCTAACGGCGCAAGAACGCAGCTCTGCTGTAAACAGGCACAACGCAATCACGTCCGAAAAAAAACTGGATGAACGAAGAAGAAGAAGAAGAAGAAATCTCATTAACCGTTTTTTTTTTTTTTTTTTTGCTGCTTAGTTTGTGAGATTCGGTTATGTGCACACAAGGTCTGAAGTAACTATTTTTTTGCTAACGTCGCCTTCTTTTATAATTTTTTAAAGTAAATAAATATGTTGGTTGTCTATGTTGTTTTTTTTTTTTTTCTGTGTGTTCATTGTACGCCACTCACCCATGATTAACTTAGTGTTTCGTCATTTTAACCAGAGCTTTTGTTCTGGCTTGCAAGTATTGTTAAAGTTAGTTGCAAGTTTACGTTCAGTAGCTTGCCTTTGCTTTCTGAACGACCGGCATCCATACCATAGCGTAAAAAATCCAGCGCAACGCGGTCTGTTGCCAAATCGCGCTCAACTGTGTTTAGAACGCGGGTATACGGGATTACGAACCGCGTCGGTAAGACCTTCGCCACGGAGCCGGCGTAAGTATTGTACAGAATGAGTATCCGACTCGCGCTCGTCATTTTGTCAGTTATCCGGCCCGCCGTGAAAAAAGTTTCGTGACCTCTGATCTAAAGGATGATTGGACAATAGGAGGGGTAGGCGTCCCACAATGCATTGTTGCATCGCCCAAGCTAATTTAACGCGCACTTAGTAGAAGGTTTATTTCGAGAGACAAGACGTAGCTCAGTCCAATATGGATTACTGTGTATACTGTGCCCTCCTTAACAATTGCTGAGGAGAAGGTGTTCGTGGATGATTCCAGTATGCAATAAGCACCTGATTTGTCTGGGATCAATATGGAAAAGCTAAGCTTTGTCAGAGAGTTGGATCAGTGGTCACAATGTCTGGTTGTCCTGGAGTCAATCTGGAGTACTCCAGTATGGAAATCTCATAAACTAAAAACCAAACCTCTAAGTAATTATTCTATCAACCTGGAGAGAACCTCATCATACACTAAGTGTGAACATTCTCGTCAGATCTGTGAACTGAATACATATTTCATTGGAACTCAGTCATATTACTTTCTAGGACCATGTTCACAAGGGTATACCTGTATTAAGAAGGACAACTGTACCACCACCAGACATTTTAGTGGGTGATTTAGAATATTCTGAAAGGGAACATGGAGGAATCTTCTGGTGAAAGACACATTTTTATATAACATGCACTCATATTATACTTGATGTTGTTTATGACATTCACGCATGTTTGATGTGTTGTATGTGTAATTCATTTGGAGAAGCTTTTTTATTAACTTTCCTCCAGTCTTCAAAATATTTGTGTTGAATTAAAATGATGAAATGTAACCTCCCTCTTCTTCACTAACTTGTGATGTTACTCAGTTCATTATATGTTTAATTAAGTGATTAATTAACATACTTTGAATAATTTGGAACAGCATGTTGCTGGATAATCACTAGTAGGCAGTGAATTACTGATCCTACTGTAATCTCCCATGTTCCAAATTGACCATTGAGGAGAACTCTCTATATATAAATTATTATTGTACCCTTCTCACGTATTGGGGAAGATGGGGACAATTAAGGGCCTATGAGTCAAACTTTGTTCTCCTTGGGAAGGACAGAAATTAGTGTGGTTCATTAATATATCCGGAAGTTCCCTAGACATCCTGAGTCCTTTCGTGTCACATCACATTCAAGTGACATACCCACACTATTGGAAATCAGTCCCACCTCTTTAGCGTTACTTATCACGGGAGATGCACTTGTGGGTATTGACCTTCTCCACCCAACATACCACAGATACCACAACATCTAGTCTGAGAATGAAGGTGGAGACAGTCACTGTGGCGTTCCGCTTCAGTGCTTCAGCTTTTTTATTAAAATCAAAGGCACGATCATCATCATGTTCCATGCCGATAAGCGTGGGCTTTCATGTTGCGCCATCTCAGACGATCACCAGAGTCGATGATCAGCTCTGTGTTCTTTCTCGACCATACCAAGTGGCCAAGCCATCCAGGTATTTACTTCTCTGTCGTCCCTTTGTTCTTTTCCCGTAAATCTTGCCAGTTGTCACCAAGTTCTCTAATTTATTTCTTCTCATAACGTGTCAAAACTGTTGAGTGTCTACATCTAATTTTTCTAATCAGCTTACGGTTTTCATTTGGTTCTTGTAGGACGTCCTCAGTAAGATCGCCATCATCACAAAGACACCATTCAAGGAAGCAATGCAGAAGGGCGAGAAAGCCACGGGTATAGCACAAGCTGAAAGAGATCAACTTCAAAAGCAGATAGACGAGTTGAAGAAACAAGTCAAGGCACTGCTGACGACGTCTCCGACCAGCGATAATGAGAAGCTGCTGGCCGACATGAAAGAAATCCAGCTCAACATCAAACAAGAGATTCAGCGCATGGCTGAGATAAAGAAGGAGAACGAAGAAATCCTACAAATTATAAAGACCGAAAGAGAACTGCATAGAGCTGAAATGGAACTCTTTCAAAACAAACCAACAGAAGCCACACAAGAACTCACAAAAAAACCGCAAGAAGAAACCCGAGAGACCGAGTCTGAACAGCAAGCTAAAGCCAGCAGCCCAACCACAACGCCCAAGAGGGAACTACTATACCGTCGGATCTCTGAAGGAGGCACAGAATACCCAGTCGACAAGGAGGAACTCAAGCGCGAGGAATTCAGAAGGCGCTGGGAAGAAAAAGAAAAGAAGAAGCCTAAAAAACTCCGGGGGAAACCGATGATATACCCATTAGTACACTACAACTGTGAGGCCGACTTCGAGTACTATATCGAGGACGGTGAAATCGTCCCATGGCTGACCACGGAGGAAGAAAACGCTAGGCAGCAGATACGCAAACGCAACTGTGAAAACAGGCGTTAGGAGGACAATGAAAAGGTCCTACAGAAACCACACAAGAAAGGAGACAAAAAGACCAAATAAAAAGTCCTTTTAAGGACTGCAACCAATCAAGCCAGGAGCCTGCACCAACAAAGAAAACAAGTGGAAACATGCACAAAAGACAGCCGCCGACCGATCCCCCAGCTGGAGTGGGATAACGAAAAGTCCTTATAAGGACTGCAGCCAGACGAGCCAGGAGCCTACACCAACAAAGAAAAACCACAACAACAGAAGAGCACAAAGGATAGCCGCCGACCACTGCTGACGTCACAGACACAAACGCTACATAACCAGTCCGAGATAGGACTCACAAGACAAGAATTAGGGCTAATAAACCCACAAAAACCACGTACCTCAACAATAACCACAGCTGATGAAGCAGGTTAGACGAGGTCGAATTTGGAATTTTTGTTTTTGAAATGGAATCGGAATCGGTTGTTCTGTCTGTCCATGGTATTCTTTGCATTTTCCTCAAAAACCACATTTCCACAGCTAGCAGGTGTTCTTCAGCCTGTTTGCTCATTGCCCACACTTCACATCCATACATTAGCACAGGTTTTATATAGCACCTTATCACTCTTTTTCTCGTTGCAAATGGCGTTTTTTTTTTCTTTTATTGGTCAGTATGCTTCCCGTCTTGCAAAAGGTTACCGTGGCCATGTCGATTCTTGTTCTAATCTCTTCAAGGCATCACCAATCAGATGTTATGATTCTTCTTCTTCTTCTTCAGCGTTCCGAGCCATTGAGGTTCTTTGCTGCAGATACAATCCGTCTCCATTCGTCTCTCTGGTGGACCTTCTCTTGCCAGTCGTTGATTCCAAGTGCTTGTAGGTCTGTACATGTATTATCTCTCCACCGCCTTCTTGGTCTACCTCGGGGTCTACGGTCATTTATTTCCTGAGTGTAAGCGAGTTTTGTTTCCCTATTATCTTCCATTCTTTCTATATGCCCCAGCCATTGTAGTCTATTAGCCTTCATGATACCAGTGATTAGCGGGGACTTAAACAGATCATAAATGTCTTTGTTACTTCTTCTTTTCCACTCTCCACTTTGTGTATCCCTAATGGGTCCAAAGATGCGTCTTAAAATTTTGTTCTCAAAGGTTTGTAACAAGGCTTCGTCTCCTTTCGTTGTACTCCAGGTTTCAGAGCCATACAGCACAACTGGTCTGATCAGTGTTTTGTAAATTGTGATTTTGGTGTTACGAGATAGCGCCTTTGATTTTAGTAGATGTTGTAGTGCATAGTATATCTTATTTCCAGAGTTGATTCTAGTTTGTATTTCTTCCCTTATGATGTTGGAGCAGTTGAAGATTGTACCCAGGTATTGTACCAGATGTTATGATTAGTCCTAGATAATTGTACCGATTTACTTGTGTAAGAATATTCTCATTTACTTGTAAATCACATTGCGGTATGTCCTTCTTCCTTGTGATGACCATAACCTATCTTACAATTTAATTCTAATTTAATTCACTGTGAGTAACAACCACGTCTACTAAAAGTTGCACATTATGTTCATTGTCTACAATCAACACTGTATCATCCGCATATATTGGATTGTGTTACCGTGTACATATACCGCTGGGTGTATGTCGTGAGGAAGAAGACACTGCATACCTTTTCTTCATACACCAACAGAACTTATCAGATATGGCGAATAACTATCATTACAATATATTTAAATTGTCATAATAAATGGTATTCAATGAAACAAAATGATATTCCCCAGAATATCCAGAAAACAGGCCATGTCGGTCACATGGTTTGGAAGTTGCCCTGACAATGGCTTGAGCGCAGCCTGACGAGGGGTCGGTATCCGGATTTTCCGTTCGTTACAGACAGTTCATAAACAAACACAAATGTATTGTTTGGCTCTCATAGAAGTAGATGAAGGAAGTAGAAACTAGAGTATGCACTAGACAACATAAAAATTGAAAGATCGAATTACCGACCGAGATTCGAACCTGTCACCTGTAAAATGATAACTGCGCCTCCCTGCAGTAACAAGTGAACTAATTGTTATGTTGTCTAGTGTGTCCTCTAGTCTGTACTACTTTCTTCTTCTTCTGCATGTGTGTATTTACGAACTGTCTTAGTGGCCTCAACGGGTTCCCAAACTGATATTTATATGTAATACAGTCACATATAGCAGGCTCACTTGTGTTCCCTGCACGAGTAACGATCCGCTGAACATTATATTTCTTTTGGCCGCTGTCGGAACGAGACAAACGGTGATCACCAACTACTAGCTTGAGCTGATCTGAGCTGGCACGACTGAAAAAGGGAGATCCCAATCTTTATATATGTAGATAGATTGGAAAAATAAGTACTTTATACACGCCTTAGACGCAATGAACATGGAACAGAACACATATGTTTATAGACCAAACTGCACTTAGTAGCTGATGCGGTCGGTATAATGTCAATCGCCTTTACTTCCCCAGATATTTCATGGTACCCTTTTCAGACTGGAGGACCTGTGCACCGGTGTTAAGTTTTCAAATATTGGAAACCGATCGGTTGTGGATCGAATCCTAGACTACCGGCACGCAAGAGCGTCTAGCTCCTATGGTAACGTGGCTCCCATGTAACGCACATCACACACCTCACACAACACACATTACACAACTCATAAAAATACACGCACGCATACACATGCACACTACATACATAGACATGCACATACAATACACACATGCACACAAACACAAACACACGCACACACACACACACATACACACACATATATATATATATATATATATATATATATATATATATATATATATATATATATGTGTGTGTGTGTGTGTGTGTGCGTGTGTGTGTGTTCATTATTGTATTGTATTGTATCATTCACCAAGGTGGTCACACAGTAAAGGAATTTGTAATTTATCATTAGTTGAAGTGTGCCATTACGTCTAAGACATGGATGCAGTGGTGTTTGTACTAGAAGGTGTATGAGATTGTTAACTGAATCGTTGTGACTGGGGTTCTATCTGAAGGAAAATATGGCGCTTGCCATAGTATGGAAAGTGTGTGGTATAATGCTACGTACCACCTATTGTGGGCGAGTTTATGTGTATTATTTATGTCTCACGAGGAGTAATAATGGGAGATTTATAACCGATGTACCACAGGAAGAATGGATAAAAGAGAAGATAACTAACTGGACATCTGCTGTCCAGTCACAAACGGTAGTACACTAAATAGGTTTCCCTAAGGCAACACTGGTTGAGTGTAGTTTATAATATTATCAGGTCTGGTAAGCTGTATTGTGTTATATTGGAGGTGTTGATGTGCAGCAGCCTTATTCAGCCATGGAAATTTCAGAAGAAGATAGTGGGTCCCAGGCCACACGGAAAATCACATAAGTTGAGGTTTTTAGAAATAGAGAGGGTGATGTAAATTCTACACATGTGTAGGTGTGGATGCTGCATTTGATAGGTAAATGTGCTTAAAGCTGGGCGAGTCAGTTTTAATTATTTATAGCTGGGGTGTGTAAGATCTGTATGTGATAGTTCCATTGAATCGGGGGCATTTTGTCAGTGAATACTGTGCTAAGTGGACAGTCAGAACGCTGAGCCAGTACTCGTGCATTCATGTGAGACGTCGACAATAAGTAGGCACACTGAGAAACATCTAATGGTAGAGGAAATAAGTTTCTTGGGAAAATGTACAGAACACCATGGACGGACATAAAAGTGAATAAGGCAATCCTTACAAAAAATGAGACCGTGAATTGGTTATTGAAATACGACGCAGTCAGCTACAATTTGTGGGCATATAATGGAAAGAGATAAATTTGAAAACTCAGTGACACCTGCCAACATTTATAGTAAAAGAGGAAGTAAGACGAATAGATAAATATCCACGTAGACAGACAGACAGACAGACAGACAGACAGACAGACAGACAGACAGACAGACAGACAGACAGACAGACAGACAGACAGGCAGGCAGGCAGGCAGGCAGGCAGACAGACAGACAGACAGACATTTCTTGTGTATTTCGCTTATCGTCATTTTTACCCCCCCCCCCAACTTCCCCAACAGGGGTATACCACAGGCCCTTAATCGACTCTCTCCAAGTCCTGCTATCTTTAGCTATCCCATGTACGTGTGTTTATTGTGTCGTGTATGTGTGTGCTATATCATGTACATGTGTGTACTGTGTTGTTTATGTGTGTGCTATATCATGTACATGTTTGTACTGTGTTGTTTATGTGTGTGCTATATTATGTACATGTGTGTACTGTGTTGTTTATGTGTGTGTTATATCATGTACATGTGTGTACTGTGTTGTTTATGTATGTGTTATATCATGTACATGTGTGTACTGTGTTGTTTATGTGTGTGCTATATCATGTACATGTGTGTACTGTGTTGTGTATGTGTGTGCTATATCATGTACACGTGTGTGCTGTGTTTTGTATGTGTGTGCTATATCATGTACATGTGTGTACTGTTTTGTGTATGTGTGTGCTATATCATGTACATGTGTGTACTGTGTTGTGTATGTGTGTGCTATATCATGTACGTGTGTGTACTGTGTTGTGTATGTGTTTGCAATATCATGTACATGTGTGTAATGTGTTGTGTATGTGTGTGCTATATCATGTACACGTGTGTACTGTGTTTTATATGTGTGTGTGCTATATCATGTACATTTGTGTACTGTCTTGTGTCGTTGTGTGCTTTCCCATATACACGTGTCTACTGTGTTTTGTATGTGTGTGCTATATCATGTACAAGTGTGTACTGTGTTGTGTATGTGTGTGCTATATCATGTACGTGTGTGTGTTGTGTTGTTTATGTGAGTGTTATATCATGTACATGTGTGTACTGTGTTGTGTATGTGTGTGCTATATCATGTACATGTGTGTACTGTGTTGTGTATGTGTGTGCTATCCCACACACATGTGTGTTGTGTGTGTGCTGTCTATGTATGTGTGTGCTATCGCATGCACATGTGTGTGTGTGTCTCTCTGTGTGTGTGTGTGTGTCTGTGTGTGTGTCTGTGTGTGTGCTATCCCATGCAGCTTCTTCCGTGCCCTCCCGATATTATTCATGTCTGTATCTACTTCTCTTGTCCGCCTGTTCTTGGGACTTCCTCTATTCCTTATGGCTCGTGGATTCCAGACAAAAGCCACTCTAGCTATAATGTCAGGTTCCCTCAATCTGTGCCATGTCCAGCGCCAACGTCTTTTCTTCGTCTATTGATTCAATGGTATTTGCCTAGTTCTATCCATGAGTTCAACGTTGATGATTCTATTATACAATTTTATTCCTTCTATTTTGTTCTGGCACCAAACCCCCTGAAAACAGCACTTGGAGGGCGGAAATTAACTTCTGATGAAGAAGTGAAGACATCGGTACATTCTTGGCTCACAGATCGGCCTAAAAATATTTTACATAGGGAATACGAATGCATGTTGACAGATGGACAAAGTATATCGAAGAGCAAGGATATTATGTCGACAAATGATGTATTTGTCTTTTCTCAAAGTTAATTAAAACAAATTCTACAGCCACAATGGGGATTATTTTTATTCACACTCATACAATAATTGGCAGTTACATATATTCACTGCTTACTTACAGAACACAGCTAGCGGCAGTGAGGACCCAGAATTCATTGATAATGGCACCTCCGCATTTGCGCTGTCTTTCGCGTAATATATTCACGTGCCAGGGAACTTGACCATATGTGACGTCACTGCCACCCAAGATCTTGTCCAGATGATCAGACTGGTCGAGGTCATTACTTCCCCCTTTTCCGTCATCACGCTTCGATGTCCGTATCTGTATGCGGCCACACACAGTCTCTTCTGTACATTAGACAATTGTATGACGTGTCAGATCCATTCATTCCAACATTACACTCGCTACTAGAATTACAAGTGCCTAGCACGTTTACCTGTGGGCTGTGTGGCTCTGTTTTTAATTTTCATCAATGAGGGTTTAACAACAAATTTTTTTTTTTATGTCGTCAATCCGTTTTCTTCTTGGGCGTTCTCTTGGTCTCGTATCAGATCTTCTTTGATGTAGCGTCAGAGCTGGTAGTTGATAGTATTGCATTATAACGATATGGTCGCACCATTTAATCTTCTGCCTTTCAATATACATGGCACTGTGTTGATCCCGCTGTATATCTGATAACATTATTTCTTATTCGGTCTCGGTTAGTTAAGTTGGCAGCTCTCCTCAAGCATCTCATCTCGGAGGTGTTCATTTCGCGTAATTGTGATTTTCATAATGTCCAAGTTTAAAATTGGTAGCAGAAAATTGGTGTGAATATGCTATTGATTATATTTAAATATTGAGCACAACCCACTACTGGCAACGCCGATCGCATTCTGGTATGAACCTAAGGCCTATCCACGTCAATATGGAAACACTATACTCGAGTTTCGCCCTCATTTGAGCTCGTCAGTAGTGCATATCCCTGACCGGATCCGGAAACAGTCCCGGATCACGCGTGTGAAGCGGGTGTGTAACCACGCGGCACACACTGGACACACCAAATTATCACAACAGAATATCACAACGCTACCCATCGTAGGCTATGCTCAAGATTGCCCAATCGCCGCGACCGACGTCCGTCAATCGATGGGACCCGAACGATCAGGACTTCTCACTGGCAAGGAACACCAGGCCTCCTAAATCCAGTAAGCAATAATAAATTGATTATGTGGTTGTTTCGGGATTTGAAATTTAAATATTGAGCACAACCCACTACTGGCAACGCCGATCGCATTCTCGTATGAACCTAAGGCCTATCCACGTCAATATGGAAGCACTATACTCGAGTTTCGCCCTCATTTGAGCTCGTCAGTAGTGCATATCCCTGACCGGATCCGGAAACAGTCCCGGATCACGCGTGTGAAGTGGGTGTGTAACCACGCGGCACACACTGGACACACCCAATTATCACAACAGAATATCACAACGCTACCCATCGTAGGCTATGCTCAAGATTGCCCAATCGCCGCGACCGACGTCCGTCAATCGATGGGACCCGAACGATCAGGACTTCTCACTGGCAAGGAACACCAGGCCTCCTAAATCCAGTGAGCATTGTGATTTTGGTGTTACGAGATAGCGCCTTTGATTTTAGTAGATGTTGTAGTGCATAGTATATCCCATTTCCAGAGTTGACCCCAGTCTGCATCTCTTCCCCTACGATGTTGGAGCAGTCGAAGACTGTACCCAGGCACCTGTATGCCTCCGTTCTTTCAATGGTCATACTATCTATTTGTATGTGGCCAGAGCCTCCAGCCATTCCGTCTCCTGAAACCACCATATATTCTATCTTATCTTGGCCGACAACCAGCCCCATTTGTTGGGCTTTTCCCTCTAAGTGAGTCAACATTTCCAATGTCTTTTGTTCACTTTGCCCTATAATATCTATATCATCTGCATAACCAAGCAGCTTGGATGTTCCTCCAATATCACATTCCTCCTTTACCTTCCTTACAACTTTCTCTAGAGCCAGATTGAAGAGTAGCGGCGATAGTGCATCACCCTGTTTCAAGCCAGATGTTATTTGGAAGGGGTCTGATTTCCTGCCTTTATATGTTACTATATTATAAGTATCTTCCATGCATAGTCACATAACACCCAGCATTAAATACCATAAGAAATTGGAGAATTATACAATCTATCCGTGCATTTATTGTGTATTATTTTCCATGCCATGCGTGCGTCAATCGTTATCTTACAGTAGATGAAAGACAAGTTTCTCCAGACGGCAGCCATTGTAGAAATACAAATACATAGAGGGAATGAATGTTTAACCAAACATTTGATGTTTTAAATTGTCAGTATCACACCGGCCGCTGTTACTTCCCGGTAGTTTTTTTATTTTTTAGATTTTGCGCTCGCTCGCTTTAAACTCAAGCGTAGTCCATACAGACTATTTATAGTAGTGATGGACTGAATTTTGCATGTGAATTAGCTTTCCCCATTAACAGTGTCCCTCGCCATCAGGCGAACCCACTCCTACTTCAGAGGTATTTGCAATTTACGTCCCACAAGTCAAGGACGACAGTTCAACATTTTAGTCCAGCTGTCCGGTGTAGGGGTTGAACCGATTACCTCGGCATCAGCACGCCGGATGTTTCTTCCCTGTATTATTTAGGCTGAGACGAACTGGGATTCCCGGTTATGTTTACAAACCTGTTCTATGGGAATGGAAGCCCACGACTAGCAGACAATCAGGCTAGAGCACTGGACAATGAGGAGCCACGAGTGACACGGGCCCAGTACTGAGGGGATCTCCAGATCAGCATCATCATTATCAACATATTCATCATAATTATCATCATATCCATCGTTCTCATCATCATTATCATCATATTCTTCATCATTATCATCACTTTCATCATTATCATCAATATCATTATCATCATCATCATCATCATCATCATCATCATCATCATCATCATCATCGTCATCATCATCATCATCATCATGCTCCTAATAATTATAATCAGCTTCACTGCCACTGTCATCATTACTCATTGTCAGAAAGAACCATATTATTGCAATGATATTTACAATTTCTTTTTTTTTAAATTTATGTTCTTTATATTTACAAATGGCATGAACATATCTGACCTCTTCAAATGATACATTAATATAGCACCTACTTATAGTAGAAATTAGAGGTCGGTGTGGCTAAAAGGTTTAACGCGTTGAAACTTTCATTTGTCCAGGCGGGGTAGTGGGTTCATTCCTGGCGCCGGTCAGTTGGACTTCAATGTTGGCTTCACGTTCAGAAAACAATAATAAACTGCTGAACGTAAAATGGCCTGGTAAAATCACAATAGGCCAATAGGGGCTGGGGTTGATTACAACGTCCCGCAAAGTAATGCATTAACAAAAACAGTAAATCTGACAGATGAGACATGTGAGTGTATGTGCACTTAACATATCAGCGAGTGAGGCGTGGCCTGGTGTTTTGGCCTTACCTTGACGGCGTTCGTATTTTATGTTGTCGTCCATGATTGATTCTGTCTCTGCTGCTTCCTGGAATATCAGTGACACAAACAACATATCACGTTAGTTGTTTCTATCCTTGACAGTAAACTACCATCATAGTGTACACATATATCATAGCTAGTTGTTTCTTTCCTTGACAGTAAACTACCGTCATATTGTACACACATATCATAGCTAGATGTTTCTATCCTTGACAGTAAACTACCTTCATATTGTACACACATATCATAGCTAGTTGTTTCTTTCCTTGACAGTAAACTGTCGTCATTTTGTACACACATATCATTGCTATAGTCTGTTTACTTTTTTCTGCCCCAATATAAAATTCCATATCTCAGTAACCAACAGAGGGAAAATTATGAGATTTAGCATATAATCTTATCATTATGTCCACCCAACAAAAAGATTCTGGAGAATTACAGCAGATTTCAATGTTTGTTTATATACGGTATATAATTTACGGGTCAGAGATTAAGTCCATAATTTTAAAAGTATTACACCTTCACCAAGACACATCCGCGCTTTTTTTTTAAATTGTCTCGTGTATACTGTTTTGGCACAAACTGCGCGCAGTTAAACGGGATTGTTCAGAGGTGTCGTCAATGTGGGTTCTTTCATGAAACGTGATTATATAAATAAATATATAAATAAATCTTACTATTAATATAATATTAATAGCTAATATTTGAATGTGTGAATATTGCTCAATGGGATTGAATGTGAAATTCTGTACACTTAAAAGCATCGCTATGAAGTTGTACACATATTTTTGTCAAGAAGCTGATAGCAGGAAACTGTTTTATACTGTTACAAATCAAATCCCGAAAAAATAACAGTGCATGCATTGGGTTTGAGTAAACGGCCATTTAGTCGATGAGTGCAAGAATCTGGAATGAAACCAACACGTGATAAGCAAACGGTAGGTAGAAAGGCAATTGTAGACAGCTTTGACAAGGATGACATAAGGCGAGTTATTATAAAAATGATGGATGCCAAAGAAACAGTGGCTGTAATAAAACTTAGGATTTGGTTGAGAAAGAACAATAACATAGAGCTATCCAAAACAACTTTGTGGAAAATTATAAGGTAATTAGGCTTCAGTTTTAGAAAGTACAAGGGATGTAGAAATATACTTTGCGAGCAACCGCGTGTAGGAGCCATGAGAAGCAGATACCTGCGTAAAATATGGGAACTGCGCAATGAAATGTATGACAGTGTATTTGGATGAGACGGGGATCGATGCGCACCACACAATTGAAAAGGAATGGCAATCAGTGGATGGAAAGATAAAGCGTTATGTGCCCAGTAGTAAAGGACAGCGTTTGGTCATAGCCTATTCTGGCAGTACTCATAATGGCTTACTACAGAATGCTGGACTCGTGTTCGTATCACAGCATACAGACAATAGGGATTATCATAATGAGATGAATGGTAATGTAATTAAAGATTGGCTCGAGAATACATTACTTCCATCCCTTGATAGACCATCTTGTCTAATCATAGACAATACATCATATCATGATGTTGTTGCCCAAGAAGACAAAATACCTACGGCGTCGAGCGAAAAGGAAGCAATAAAGATATGGCTCCGAAGGGAAAATATACCATTTCCAGAAACATATTTCAAGCTACAGTTGTTGTCCCTTGCAAAACAGGCGCAAAAAAGCAAGAAATATAACATCGACAAGTTGATAGAAGAACATGGCCAAAGGTACTTGAGACTTCCGCCGTATCATTCTCATTTAAACCCTATAAAACTTGTGTGGGCTAAAATTAAAGGACAGGTGGCAGCTACCAATACTACATTCAAATTGTCTGACGTCAAGATACTAACCCAGTCCGCGCTATTAAATATTGATAAAAGTTACTGGAAAAAATGTGACCATATGTTGAAATAGGAAGAGGATTATTGGAGAAAGGATGGATTGAATTTTATGCAACCGAGGGCAGTCATCAACCTACTGGAATCGTCCGAGACAGATTAAGGTCTGGGCAGATCGCAGACCTTAATCAACGTGCACACTTACTGGGATATTTTGCTCCAACTATTCAGACAAATTGCAGGCCCTAAACATTACAGCATAAGCACAATGTCAATGGCAGCAGTTTGTATTCCACAGGGATGAATTTTCAATTCCCTCAGCGGTGACAAACAAATGGTATTGACAACAACAAAAAACACTAAACGCATTGAATACCAACAGAAGAGTAATATTGCGGTGGAAACTGACATATTGTGGCATAACAAGAAACGTGAGAGCAAACACGTTGTCAAATTAGGGGACAACACACGTGCATACGAATCAATCTATAAACTTCAATGAAAAGAGGACCAACATCTTGGTCGTTAAGAAGAAAGCCCACTACAGAGACACTGACAACTATTTTCATAGTGCAAATCAGGTAATCATGTTCCTTCTCTGAACGGTAAACAGCAAAGTAGACAATCTTTCACGAAGACTCAAAGCGGGTCTGTCACCCATGTGTACGTGTGAACAAACTAAACCGACACCTGAACAGATCTTTGAAAATGGACACATGATGACTAAATTGCGGTATCATTTCTAGTCACTCCATACGCACATTAACGCACAGCTATTTGGAAGCTTTCACGAACTCAATATAAAAAGCTAAATGCATCCTAGTAACATGAATACTTGTGTACACATTATTAACCAGCAGCTGAAGAAACAAGAGGGAAATGAAAAATAAGGTAAGAAATATATTCCTTCTACTTTCCTGTCAATTTACACATTATTTACCCCATGCCTCTGTAAATTCTCTGTCTTTACTAATATTATAAATTGCACCCCTCTCGGGAGTCTCCGTGGTGAAGTGGTCAAGCCGTCTGACTCGGCTCCGAAGGTTGTATGTTCGATTCCGGGCCGCGTCCTTCATTTCACGAGAGCATTTTCTCGGAGATTCCCGAGGGTCGTCGCTGGAGCTACGGAGTTCGTGCTTTGTGCGACGCTTTCCGCGCTGCGGAAACAGACTGAGCCATAAGGGATAAAAACCCGGTGCAATGTTATCGCACCCACTCCCATACGAACCTGGCTACGCCTTGTACTTGTGTCGTTACCCGAAATGACGAGCTTTCCTGTAAGACTATTTTGTTAGCGTGAATTCACAACATTTTCGCTAAAACATCAAAGAAATGTCGCCGCTTTCGATGATTTAAGTTGCTTTTGGACCTATCAAAGACATATTCCTTGGGTGGGGGTAAATATAAGACGGCAGGAAAAATTTCATAACGATGCAACAGTTTTCAAAATCGTGAATGATCGTGAACGACGGCATTCATTTCTGGACAGACTATAGTTTTTTCTTTCCTTGACAATAAACTACCGTCATTGTGTACAAACATATGATTGGAGTGATGGGCGAGGAGAGCGAGAGAGAGAGAGAGAGAGAGAGAGAGAGAGAGAGAGAGAGAGAGAGGGCAGAGAATATGGGGGAGACAGAGTGACAGAGAGAATATGGGGGGGGGCAGAGTGATAGAGAGAGAGTGAGAGAGAGAGAGCGAGAGAGAGAGAGAGAGAGAGAGAGAGAGAGAGAGAGAGAGAGAGAGATCATTTGATAAATCATAATGTTAACCCGCGCATGTAAGCTAGAAACTACTTTGATCTATTATATTCCTTCCTTCGACCATTTCTAACTGTACACTGGTGCGTTCTTAGAGCAGTAAATAGACATCTGCCATGTCTACATAATCAAGGTGGCACTGTCTGAGCTACCATTGACGTGGCAGAGTTGCTTCAAGTTTCCGATGTCCATCTCAGCCGGGTGCAGACATGGATCGACCCACTGCATGAATCGTCCTATTTTACACAATAAGAAATTAAGGGTGTACTCCCACTTGATTGTTGGGTAGTGGATCGGAAGTAAGTAAGTAAGTAAGTAAGTAAGTGTGTGTGTGTGTGTGTGTGTGTGTGAGTGTGTGTGTGTGTGTGTGTGTGTGTGTGTGTGTGTGTGTGTGTGTGTGTGTGTGTGTGTGTGTGTGTGTGTGTGTGTGTGTGTGTGTGTGTGTGTGTGTGTGGAAAGTAGAAAAAGAGGTCGGCCACGTAAACGATAGACAGAAGTAATAGCAGAGTCCATGGGAATCTAGATGCATGACGCCCATAAACGGGCACCCTCCCGTTGTTTATGCTTCACCTCGACACCGCAAAGTACAAGAGAAACAAGATGACATGAGATGAGATGATGAGCTGATGAGATATTGTCATATATTCTGAAGTGAGTGGGAAATCACTTTGGTGCATGCCCCATTTCTAATCAAAGAAGTTGGGCCCCATCCTCTTCTATCTTCAATAACCCCAGAATATGACCCTCGAGTTATCTGCAGGCCTCGTCTTATTTAATTTTGTCTAGGAGATATAGATTATGGCCCTGGTGAAAATAATAAATACCAACTGGGATTCTGCCCCTTCTCCAAGGATTCTTATAGCTCTTGAGCCCCCCTTTTTGTTTATCAAATCTGAGGAAAGTCTGGAGAATTCTCTCAGCTTGATTTATATTAAGAAAGCATGGATGTTGGGCAGTTGATAGACCTTGAGTCTCTCACAATTTAATATTCCTCCATGAGTTAATTTGGTTTTAAACAATTAAACACATAACCAATCACAATAGATCTTGACAACTTGGTGTACACACATAAGATGGTGAATCACAGATAGGTTGAACCAATAATCAACATAAGATCAGTGACAGTTATTTATTTATTGAATGGGCCTGTGTCTTCTGGCCTGTTATATTCATTTTCTAAGTTGGTTTATACAAGATAATTTAGAAAAATGCATATAGGACCAATGTCACAGACCATCAACAAACAAGCATCAATACATGAGATGTCAATAAGAGTTGAAACATGGTATACATTTGAATGTTGTACATGTTAAGTGTGAAGATGATGAATCTATATTTAGTTATCAGTTCTTGAAAACTGAGTGTTGTGTGTTTTCTTTCTAAGAAAATGATACCCTTATTATTTGGAGGATTAGGATAGGCCTGGGTCCATTGACTGATAGATCCGCTTCAGGTCTGCCCGTGTAGCTCCTCTGAAGGCCTCCCCATACTCTGCTCATGGCCAAGTCATCCTCCATCTCAAGTGCGGTTCATCTCTTTCTCTCTGTGGTCTGGTTTAGTTGTTGGCCAGTTGGTTGCCAATTGGATGCCCATTGGTTGCCAATGGGTTGCCACCAAGATTTCACTGTGTAAGATTCACATAAACATATACAATCTTCCCAATACAATATTCTAGAAGTAGGTCGAAAAAAAAACCTAAATTCCTGAAGTAGGAACTAGTTCTCCCCCCTTCCCTCTCTTCTTTTCTCTAATCTAGTGTTGGGTTAATTTGGGGTGGTCAGAGTTTATCACACTGTGTACTCCTGGTCTCAGTTGGTTCCTGCTGTATGTAAGTTCTCATTGGACCTGGGGTCAGTGAGACGTGTACAGTAAGACAGTGACAAGAGTGAGGAGGTGTCAAGATGCATGTAAATAAATGACATACATTTATAACATTTCTATCACTCAATTGGGTTTGTAGTGTGTATAAATGATTCTCTGTGTTTTCCCAATTAACCAACTTCTTCTTCTTCTTTGTATAATAACTCCTTTCCCATTATCTGTTGTTGTTGTGTTGAGTGTTGGGTGGTGTGGTGTTGAGTGTTGGGTGATGTGGGATTGTGTTTTTAAGTTGTGTTGAGTAATGAGTTAAGTCAACTTCTGGTGGTGGAGTTCCGCGAAGCACAACTTTTCTGATGTAATGCAGTTCATAAGTGCCCTTATCTAATTAAATTTTGACACCAATATAAATATTTATTCCATCAAACCCTATTTATTCAATAGATGAAGGAGAAAAGAAAGATTGATTTCTCTTTCAGCTTTCTAGATTGTAACTAGGCATAGATAAGACTGTTTTAGAACGAGGCACTTGTTCTAGTACACGAACTGTCATTTTAGCTGTAGATAGTGATAGCATTTTTAGCAGTGTTTTTGATGAAATGCACAAGATTGTCTCAGAATCATCATTTCGTACAGTTGTTTAGAATAGAATGTAGTATTATTATGCACTTCTTAAAGTTAATAATTATCTTTAAGAATATCAGAGATTGCAGTATTCGAAAAGAATATTAGATTGTCAGTTTGCCCGGGAATCGGCTCTGCGTCGTCAGAATGGAACAGTCAAACATTTTTCACTTCAGAGGTTTTAATTTATAATAATATATTTCAATTGACATTACAAACACTGGATACCATTCCTGGGCCTTTGATACATCTGGTCATCAGTTCAATCTAAGGACTAACAAGCTCACCTGGGATCCAGACATTCTGCCTTCCCTATTTGAAAATCGGTCACACTAGCTTTCACGTCTGTTCATCAGGCATGTTGTAGGAAGAGTGCGCGATTAACATATTCCACGCGGGCTTTCGAATGGAGGCGGTGTCACGTGTCTGTTCTTATCCAATGATCTCCTGAGTTTGGGCTGATGAAATGTTTCCTAGAATTGACGTCATCTGTCACTTTTTCCAGTTCCAGTTTTGATGTTGCATTAAGTTTTAAAGGTTTGGTTTCAGTTTGCGTTGGTAAAGTCCATTGTTTTATATTTTCTCCTCTTCTTGGCTTGAATTCTTGTCAACTGAATAATGGTGGTTAGCGATTATGCCACAGATATATATGAAGCATGGGTAAAATGGGGAGATGACAGATAATATAACAGAGCTCCATCTCTGTTATAGATAGTTAGGGGGAAATAGAGAAGGGTTTGGGAAATGTCGCACCCGTGAGCACTATTGAAAGGGGAGTTGTTAGGGAAGCTCACGGATGACGTCAAGGAAAAACAGTTCCAACTTAGCCTGTGGTCCGTCAGGATGTGTTTTCATGAAGTTATACTAATTTGTATATCTGGATAATAAAAGCCGTTTACACTTATCTAAGGCTTTGTTGTCATCTCTTGAGATTGCCGTTCACCTGTTCGCTCCGTTACAGGGGTGAAAATGGTGCCGAGAACCAGGATGGGATGTCGCGGAGTATAAGTTTGTCTCCAGAACAGAAAGATGGCTGTTTCTTCAGTTTTTCAATATCATGGCATAATACCAGCTGAAATTGTCGTTTGTGGAGCAATTTAACAGGACGTCTCTGATCAAATCTTCGCTACACAGTGCTATCAAGGCGTCTCTGATCAAATTTTCGCTATACAGTATCATCAAGGCGTCTCTGATCAAATACTGCGCTGACCTGGCTGTTGTTTTTTGGGTCCGCCATACATACTGGAATTATAAGCTGTCTGTCAGAATAATGCTTGCCATCGTACTACAGAATAACCAGACCGTTGTCTTGAGAGTCAAGATGCTGGAGATCTCGTTGTACATGAGCTGTTATCATTGAACCAGCATATGACCTTGGTTGACTGAGGGAGGATCAGAAGCCGTTATCATTATTGAACTTGACCTCGCTTACCTGAAGGGAAGTTCATCTTTATTTAATCAAACCAAAAATCGTTTGGATCGTCAACTCAAATTACGAGAAAACGTCTGACGAAAATTTACTTCAGTCGGGAACTTAATCCTAAACGTTTTGAACTTTGGCGATTATCAATATAATGGGCAAAACAAGCGATCATGTCAATCTGGAACCCTCAGAAGCGGCAGGACAAACTGGGTTGCCGTCTTGCTTCATTTCTCTTTAGCTTCAAGTCGTCTAGAAGTGCCATATTTTTTACCGGGTGAAGTTGTCTAGACGTGCCCTCCCTTGGGTGAAAAGAAGCCACAAAGTTGAGAGTGTCGACAATCTGAGAAGAGAGGAATCTGGAGGCTTTTTCTTTTCAACATGATGGAATCAAGAAAACGACATACTCGTTCTTTCGTTGGTGAAGCCTACAATTGTGGAGCATAGACGTCGAGGAAAATATTTGGGAGTTGGTTTTCGATTGGACCAGTGAAAAAAATTTTCAACAGAAAACGGTAATTCAAATGACTTTTTGTGTTAAATAGAAAATTTATTGATTAATCTGAACAATTTTTTTAAGAAGAAAAACTATGGATTACGTCCTTTAGTTAATTTAAATGTGCCTATAGTACACTTATTAATGTCTATTGATTGTTTTTTGCTTATATAAGTGTATAGTGAAATATTTCAGCATAAGTTCAGCATGGCAGAAGAACAGGGTTCATTAGCACAAGTTTTGACTGGAGTAGGCACGGCGATAGGAAGACTCAACACAGTCATGATACAACAAGGAATGGCAGCTGAAATTGTTAAGTTTAGTGGACAGGCGAAAGATTTTAAGAAGTGGATAACTTCAATAGAGAAGCATGCATATTTGGTGGCAGCAACAGATGAAGAAAATTGCTTATCAGGCCACGACAGAACCGGTTTCTGATCATATCCGAAGAAAATTAGAAGCTAGGGTGGATGAGACATGGGAACAGTTCAAGGATGATGTAGCCCATAAGTACGCTGAAATCACGGACCCCCAACATACGTTTTCAGTGTTAAGACAATCCAAGCAAAACACTGGAGAAACTGTACAATTATTTAGTGATAGGTTGATTAACCTGGCCGAAGAAGCATTCCTGGGACAGAACGTACGAGGGGAGGAAGTAGAACGGATGTTGGTCGGGATTTTTGTAGATGGTATAAAGTCGCATGGACTGAAATTTAAATTAATGAGAGAAAACCCTGAGAGATTATCACAAGCTGTAGATATAGCTGCACAGGAGGAGAATTTGAGACGAAGATTTAGACTGAGAGTAGGACGAGAAATAGGAACTAGTCGAGAAGATAGGATTGAAGAACCTATGGAGATAGGACAAACAAGGTTCGGATGGAATAGGAGCGGAGGAATACAGACGTTACAAGGAAGTAATGAAAATGCTTATGATAGAAGAAGACAAATGAGAAATCCCATAAGTGAAACGGTAGGTAACACAAATAACACAAATATAGTCTGTTGGGGTTGTGGCCAACGTGGACACATTTTTCGCTTCTGTGGTAACAGGCGTGTCTAGTCGAATACACAAAATAGAAATGCCAATAACAGATCAAATAGGAATTTTGAAGATAGACACAGAGGTTTTACAAGTCCAAGAACACAGGAAAACCGGCGTCCCATCTATTGAATAGGACCTGCAGTAGGAGGGAAGATAACAAGGTCCCAAGATTTAAAGAATAACAGGTATAGCAGGACGAGTAGGAAGTGCTCTCAACTAGATGAAATCAAACAGTTTTCAGTAAATAAAACAGATCCCAGTTCATGTATAATAGAAATGGGGAAGTATAGAATTCGTACATTAATTGATTCGGGAGCTCAGGTTAGTGTAATCAAAGAAAGTTTTTTATACAAAATAATGAGAAATTGCAAAATATTCAGGTGTCATAATAATCTTCACTCTGTTACAGGACAAAATTTACAAGTAATTGGACAAACAATAATAAATCTTAAATTAGGAGGGATCAACGTAAGACATCTTTTTCATGTAGTGAAAGATTTAAATAGAAATATGCTTATAGGTAGAGATTTTTTAATAAAAAACGGTGTAAGACTTTTTTTTTTGATCTGCACAAATTAAAATTCAAGGACGTGTATGTAGATTTAGAAGAGGACATGCACATATCAGCACTGGTTAGAGTTAAAATGTCTACGACGTTAAAACCACAGACGGTTAATTTGATACAGGCAAAGGTAAAAAGAAATCCGTATTATTTAGTAGGACACACAGTTAGAGTCACTGAATTACAAAGGGAGATAATTGATGAGCCTGGTCTAGAAGTTCCGGATGGAATAATATCATTAGATAAACACTTAACTTTTCCAGTAATGATTATTAACAACACAGGTAGAGAAATTAAATTGTACAGAGGATGTGTAATAGCCAAAGTCGAACATGATATTAATAACAAATTAGCAACAGATAGAGTAGAAATGCCGAGAATAAATTATTCAGAAACTCCTAGGGAAAGAATTAATAACAGACATAGACGCGAAAGAAAATGGAACGTGCAGAATGATGAATTGATCCATCCATTCAGAAGACATACGTCTCAAATACATTCAGTAGACAAAATAACAAGAGAACAAGAATTATTAGCACAGTTAAAAACTCTACCAGAAAATAAGGAAATATTAGAACGACTTATAAAAGAGAATCAAGACGTTTTTGCAATTAATGACTTAGAATTGGGAAAGACAAAAACAGTTACGATGGAAATAGATACTGGAGATCACCCACCAATCAGTTTAAAACCATACAGAACTCCTCTAAGGAATAGAGAAATTGTTGAAAAAGCAATAGAAGATATGCTAAAAGCGGGAATCATAACAAGATCCAAATCAGAGTGGTCATCTCCGATAGTAATTGTGACCAAGAAGGACGGGAGTCATCGCTTCTGTTGCGACTACAGGGCTCTGAACAGGATCACCAAGAATGTAGCTTACCCATTGCCGGTGATCGACGATATTTTAGGCTTACTTAATGGGTCTATCTTCTTTACCACGCTAGACGCGAGGTCAGGATTTTGGTGTATACCTATGTCCCCAGATGCCCAAAAGAAGAGTGCTTTTTGTACACACGCAGGTTCTTACGAATTCTTACGAATGCCTTTTGGAGTACGTACGGCGCCTTCTCATTATATGTTATTAATAAATCAAGTATTGGAAGGCATGCAAAAGTTTGCATTAGCATACATAGATGACATTTTGATTTACACAGCAGGAGACGTACAAGATCACCTGAAACATGTAAAATTAGTATTTGACAGATGAAGAATACATGATGTTAAACTGAAGCTCAGTAAATGTGAATTTTTAAAAACAGAAATAAAGTATTTGGGGTACATCATTAATAGGGACGGAATTAAACCAGATCAGGATAAGGTAAAGGTTATTAGAGAACTACCTCCTCCAACTAACGTAAAGGAAGTTCGTGCTTTTATTGGTACATGTGGATACTATCGTCGATTTATTCCAGGGTTCTCAAAAATAGCAGAGCATATTACTAACCTGACTGGCAAATACGCTAGATTTAAGTGGGATGATGAATGTCAAAAATCGTTTGAATTTTTAAAAAATAGCTTAACAGTAGTGCCACTATTGACACATCCAGATTTGAATAAACAGCTAATATTGTATACAGATGTTTCAGATAATGCTATAGGAGCATGTTTCGTTCAACCATATGAAGGAAAAGAATCTGGCATACCAGGAGTTAAAAATGAAAGACCAATATATTTTTTGTCACATAAACTTAGCAAATCTCAGCGTAAATGGTCGACTATTGAGAAGGAGGCTTACGCTATCCACTATGCTCTTCAGAAACTTAATTATTATCTACATAACGCAAATTTCATTATTAGAACTGACCACATGCCATTAAAATCTTTATTAGAAGCTCCAGTGCAGAACAGAAAAATACAGACATGGGCGTTGAATCTGCAGGGATACGATACTAGAATAGAATATGTACCAGGTAGGAACATCACATGTGCAGATTTATTGTCCAGAATCCCGTATCCACAGACATCAGGAAACACGGAAGACGAAGGCGAACCGGAAATAGACGACCGAAACTGGCAAGTAAATATATTAGATTCTGCCATAATAAATAGAGAAGATTTTGAGAGTTTACCGTCGGATCAAGAATCTGAACCTAGAGCAGAAGACCCACATTTGATGCAATTTAATATGAAAGAAGAACAAGAATTAGATCCAAAAGTTCTGGAAATAAAACATAAATTAAAAGAAACGGGTGAGAACAAGTATAAGAAGAATTATTTAGTTTTGCAAGATGACGGTCAGTTATATTACGTAAATGAAAGAAACGAACAGTTAAGGAAATATATTCCAAAATATTTGGAAAGTGAAATTCTAAAGGCGTATCATGATGAGAATGGTCATCTCGGTCGTGATAAGTTAGTGAAAGCACTCACGAATAAATATTATTGGCCGAATTTATTTAAAACTGCTTGTAAATACGTCGATACGTGTGAAAAATGTAGATTAAGAAATATGAAAACAATCAAATGTCCCTTACAAGATACTGATATTCCACAATTTCCAATGCAGAAAGTGAGCTTAGATATATCAGGTCCTCATCCTAGAACACTATCGGGAAATTTATATCTATTACATATCGTAGATTGCTACAGTTTATGGCCAGAAATTTATGCGATTCCAGATAAAACAGCAGATACCATCATTAATATTTTTTTTACAGGAGTTCATACCAAGATTTAGTTGCCCACAGATCGTACTCACGGATAACGGTAAAGAGTTTGTGAACAAGAAATTTGAGAAGTTATTAAAAGATTTGAATATAAACCATATAAAGACCTCGTATTATAGACCTTCTTCAAATGCTAAAAACGAAAGACAACATAGAACATTGTATAACATTATAGCAAAGATTGTCGATGAACATGAAAAAGACTGGGACCTATTCCTGGGACCTGCACTAAGCGCAATACGCACAAATCAAAATGAGAGCACAGGGTTTTGACCATTTTATTTATTGCACGGGAGAGAGCCTATTCTACCCATTGACAATCTGTTAAAACCAAGACGTAAATATATGGGGGAAGATTTTCAGGAAGTTGTTATACAAGAAATGCACAAAGCGCATGTAAGGTTAAAGAACAATATAATTAAAACTAGAGAAAGACAAAAAAGGTACAGAAACGAAAATACACAATTACAGGAATTCAAAGTAGGTGATAGAGTTTATTATAAGAAGCATAGAAGGAACTCCAAATTTGATGCTCATTGGATTCCAGGTTATTATATTTTAGAAAGGTTAGGTACTGTATCATACATTATAAAGAACCAAATCACAGGACATGTAGCGAGGGCACACGTAGAGCACTTAAGAAGAGATAATGAATATAAGAAAGACAATAATAATTATTATTATTATTATTATTATTATTATTATTCAGACGACTTATATTCAGATGGACAACTCGTCAGAAGAACCACAATACCCCTAGATTTTGGAAAAGATCCAGTACAAAGTCAATTAATAACAACACCAGTTGACGATGATACGTGTGAACAGACAACACCGAAAACGTTGATGAAAGAAGAGAGGAATACGTATGATGGTTGTTATGATACTGTTAAATCAATGGAAGAAGAGGTAAACGCTCCATTCAAAAATACCAGACAAGCAGTAAAAAGGAGAATAGAAAGACAGAGAGAAACAGAGGTGAAAAGACAGAGGGGAATCAGGGAAAATTCATCAAGCGGCGAGTACATGCCCCTACTCGAAAGGTCGTTAAGAAATTACGATAGACAAATTAGATTGGATATAGAAAGGAAAAAAATTAGCGGCTGCTAGAGATAGACATACAGATGAAGAAGAAGGAATGGATGAAAATTCAGAATCTAATAGAGATAGTAGTATGGAGGAAAATATTTCTTTACGAGAGGATGAAGATATTGATGTGGAAATAGCGCTTATACAGAAAAATTTAGAGTTACTGAAGAAATGGAGATATGGTAGATAAATTGATAGAAAAAGCTGCAGATGGCAAGATGAAAATTTTGTGATTTAAAGAGGAAATTGATAGTTGATGAAATATAGTAGCAGTGTATTACTATTGGCAAATAGTTTAATTGATAGTTGTTGTGAGTGGTCTTGAGGAGATGATGTGGTGTATTTTATATATACGATATGCTGCGTATTATGGATGTAAATTTTCGTCTGGTCTTGAAGATGTATTTTTATTGACATTTGATTTTGAGATTAGACTTGTTGAGTTTTCTTAAATAGATCAATAAATTATTGTTAGTCCGTAAAAGTGACTAACAATGGATAGGATGTATGTTATATTATTTTGAATTGCTTGATTACCTTTATTTGATATGAGGGGAAAGAAAAATGATATTTAATAACCTGGGGGGGGGGGGGTATGATGTCCTGTTGTGATTTTATTTTGCTTGACTCATGTGAATTGTCTTTTGTGTTGAATAGTAGTTACCTTGTTTACAATTATGTTGAAAATTGTTTAAGTTTAAGTTTAGTTCACAAACAGTTATGGTTTTGTCTGGAGTTAAAGCAATACATGGAGTTTTATTTAAAACCCTTCGTTCAGAAAATAGTTAATAAACTACTGAGGACTAGTAGAGAGACACATTCTCTTTATGAATAATAAGTTCATGGATACCTTCTGTTAGTAAGATTGCTGTGATAATCAGCGTTGATGTTTTAGGATAGGGAGGTTAATTACATAGTGGCTACGAGGTTGTGGACACATATGCCATACTTAAATGGGGTTACTACACAAGTAAAAAGGGATACTTATCAGGAGGGAGTTAAAAATAGGAGCTGCATTAAGTCAGCATTGATTGAATATATATGGATTGGATGCCATATTGGGGAAGAAAACATTAACGTAACTAACGCATATAGTAGTGAGGTAAATGTGAGGAGCTAGTCATTGAAAATGGATATTGAGGGGGCTGTGAATAGCAGAGCATATGGTTGAATATACCAATAGACGGGGATACTTATCAGGAGGGGGTTAATATAGGAGCTGTGAAAAGAAGCGTTAATTAAACATATGTTCATGAAAAATGAGCATTGTAAATGGTTTCATGATGGAACATGAGACAGGTGAAATATGGTCGTGCGTGTGGCAGTACAAATATTGAAGATATATTTTCAGATCGACTTAATTTATAACAAACAAAGATATAAGTTCATAAGATGTGTTTTTGAAAAACTTTTAATTTGGAAAAGTTTTTGCGTTTGCAAGGGAGGTAAATATGATTGGTTTCTGACTATTTCCTTATATCTTTATAACTGGGTGCGCACCCCATCAATATCTTTTCTGTCTATCCTGGTGTGGTTGATGTTGAGAGAGAATGAGAACTTACGTGATGCAGACTATATACTAACAATTTTTTATGAACAATCATAATCCTGAGTTGAAATATCTTTATGAATTTTTTTTTTGAAACCTTGTGTACTCAGAAACGAAGAAGAAGTAACAACGAAAGTAGCAGTTAGCTATAAGAGAGTATTATAAGAGAGTATTATAAGAGAGTATTATAAGAGAATATTATAAGAGAGTATTATAAGAGAGTATTATAAGAGAGTATTATAAGAGAGTATTATAAGAGAGTATTATAAGAGAATATTATAAGAGAGTATTATAAGAGAGTATTATAAGAGAATATTATAAGGGAGTATTATAAGAGAGTATTATAAGAGAGTGTTATAAGAGGGTATTATAGGAGACAAATAGAGAGGTTGAAATCGAAATAATAGGAATGGGGTTTAAGAAGGTTTGGAGAAATAATATTGGGTTAGTGAGATGGTAGTGAGGGAAAGCTAAATGGGAATCAATATGTAATATGTAGGTTAGGGAGGTAAGACTTTTGAGGAAAGTCTTCTTAAAGAGGGGGAGGAATATAACAGAGCTCCATCTCTGTTATAGATAGTTAGGGGGAAATAGAGAAGGGTTTGGGAAATGTCGCACCCGTGAGCACTATTGAAAGGGGAGTTGTTAGGGAAGCTCACGGATGACGTCAAGGAAAAACAGTTCCAACTTAGCCTGTGGTCCGTCAGGATGTGTTTTCATGAAGTTATACTAATTTGTATATCTGGATAATAAAAGCCGTTTACACTTATCTAAGGCTTTGGTGTCATCTCTTGAGATTGCCGTTCACCTGTTCGCTCCGTTACAATAGATATCGAAGAGATAGATAGACCGAGAGGGGTGGGGGGAGAAGAAGACGATGAGGGGGGGGGGTTGAGGAGGAGAGGGTAAAAGTATGAAGAGATAGAAGAAAAAGTCGTGAGAGAGAGAGAGAGAGAGAGAGAGAGAGAGTAAGAGAGAGAGAGAAAAAGAGAGTAAGAGAGAGACAGACAGAGAGAGAGACAGAGAGAAGTCGTGAAATATTGTGATCGAGTAACTAAACGCCTTCCCCGTAACAACAAAAACAGATGATAGACGAGAACTAGGAAAGAATGGTTGATAGTGCCAGATTTCTAGGTATAGACTTGATATTTCTAGGTATAGACTTGATATTTCTAGGTGTAGGCTTGATATTTCTAGGTATAGACTTGATATTTCTAGGTATAGACTTGATATTTCTAGATATAGACATGACATTTCTAGGTATATACTTGATATTTAAGGGTATAGAATTAGTATTTCTAGGTAAAATATAGACTTGATATTTGTAGATATCGATTTGATATTTATAGGTATAGACATGACATTTCTATGTATAGACTTGACAATTCTAGATATATACGTGACATTTGTAGGTATAGTCTTGATATTTTTAGGTATAAACTTGATATTTCTAGGTCAGGCTCGAAATTCCTAGGCATAGGCTTGATATTTCTAGATATATATTTGATATTTCTAGGTATATAATGACAATTCTTAGTATGAACTTGATATTTTTAGGTATAGACTTGATATTTCTAAGTACAGGCTCAAAATTTCTAGGAATAGACTTGATATTTCTAGGTATAGGCTGGATATTTCTAGGTATAGACTTGACAAGAACATTCCCAGAGATTTCTTATAGTATTCCGGTACTCTTCTGACGAGGGTCATTCAGTCGTATCATTTCCACTCACGCGGACATGGTCATTACAGGAGAGCCCGTTCAACTGTAGCAGGTGAGATTACTCTCTGTGTGTTAGTCATTCACGCCAGAGAAGTCCAGAATAGAACTTCTAGAGCAGTGGCAGAAAATCAGTTACAATGACTGCCTTATCGAATGAAGTCTCAGAAAAGTATCTCAGAGGTGCAGTGACGGCCTTCGCTTCTATTCTCATGATGAATGTCGTCTTTGAATATGTTCCAGTCTGCTCCTCGATGCTCTGGTCAACCCATCTTGCTGTTAAGCTTCATCTCGACCTCTCAACTCGCTGCACTGATCAGCCTGTATGTACTATTAATTTATCGCTCCCCGCGATATCCTCTATTGTAGGGGTGGGCAAACTTTTCGTGCGGAGGGCCACATTGACAAATGTAAAGCTATTGGCGGGCCGCATATATATATATATATATATATATATATATATATATATATATATATATATATATATATATATATATATATATATATATATCCATTTTGTTTACAGCAACCTATAACAATAAGTAATTATTAATTATCTCCCCCGATGGTGTTTCCACCTTGTCGTGGTGGGGGAGCTTGAGTTTCTCAATGACCCTGAGAGCTATGCCGGCGGTAGCGTAGCTACCAGCAGGGCCTCCCAAGACGGACAGGTCAAAGGGTAGAGAACAGACAAAGAGAAACACCCTGGTCCTCCAGGTTGGGGGTTGAAGCGTGGGGTTAACATCCCCACCTTTGTAAAAACCTTTCTTTGTTACGAAACAAATACATGAGCCTCGATATCGGACTGACCTATCTGGACAACGACCTTGGAACGTTAAAGGACTTTTGAGATTTGGAACATGGAATGTACGGACACTATATCGAGCTGGAGCGGCCGAAGAACTAACCCGGGAGCTGGTTGAATATCAAATGGATATCACAGCAATTCAAGAAATAAGGTGGCCAGGAGAGGGTACTTTACAGCAAAATGGAATGATTATAATATATGGAGGAAACACCCAAAATAAACATGAATTAGGAACAGGATTTGTCATCAAAAAAGAGTTATGGGGGAACGTTTTAAACTTTAAAGCTTTTAATGACAGGATTAGTAAATTACGAATAAAAGGTAAATGGAAAAATATAACGATGATTAATGTACATGCACCTACTGAAGAGAAAGAAGATGATATTAAAGAAGACTTTTATAATGATCTGGAAGATGTCATAGAAGAAACCCCCAAACAGGACATCCTGATTGTGCTGGGAGACTTTAATGCACAAATAGGTAGAGAGCAAACTTATAAAAAAGTGGCCGGTATGGAAAGCCTACATACAACTTCAAATGATAATGGATGGAGAGTCATCAACCTGGCAGAAGCCAAAGGACTGCAGATTAGCAGTACCAGACTACAAAGAAAGGATATACACAAACAAACTTGGAAATCATGTGACAAGAGAACCTATAATCAAATAGATCACATTTTAATTAACAACAGAAATGCATCAAACATACAGCAAGTCAGAAGTTATAGAGGAGCTGAGTGCCACAGTGACCATTTCCTCGTTGGAGCAAAATTTAAAATAAAACTTAAGAGAGCTTTCTATACTAAATTACAAAGATTACACCCAACATATAACAGAGAAAAACTACAAGACATTACAGTCAAAGAGAAATTTACAGATGAAATAAAATGTAAACTTGAAACTTTGCAAAACCCTTTGGAGGAAAGCGTTGACCAAACTTGGTTGAACATCAAGAATACAATTCAATCTACCGCAGAAGAATGTCTCGGTGTGTTAACCACGCATAGAAAGAACAGATGGTTCAATCAAAAATGTGAAGAAGCAGTCACTAGGAAGAAGAATGCCAGACATGTATGGTTAAATGACATCAATAACATCCAAAAGGAAGAGCATTATAGAAATGAATGTAAAGAGGCTACAAAAATAGTCAGACAGCAGAAGCGAGAATATATGAGTAATATAACCAAAGATATGGAAACTAATTACCAGAAAAATGAATCCAGAAATTTTTTTTAAAGTACTGAAGTCAATGAAACGAGGGCACCAACAAAACACATATGGTTTAAAAGACAAAAATGGGAATATGATAAATACCAATGAGGAAATGTGCAACACATGGAAAGAATATTTTATTGAATTACTAAATTGTGAAACTCCAAGTAACATTTTCCCACAGGAAGAGGTTCTAAAATGCGGACCACAAATTGAAGAACCTACATTTGAAGAAATCCTATATGTAATCACACGACTTAAAAACAATAAGGCAACTGGGACTGATGGAATTGCTGCTGAATTTATAAAGGCAGGTGGCCATGCATTACATCTAAAGCTATACGAACTAATAATAAAAATCTGGAGGACAGAAGAATTACCCCATGACTGGAAAGAGTCATTATTGATACCTATCTTTAAGAAAGGAGACAAGTTCCAATGTGGAAATTATAGAGGAATATCACTACTGTCCACAAGCTATAAGATACTATCAGCAGTATTACTAAATAGACTAAAACCATATTCAGAAGACATATTAGGTGACTACCAGGCGGGTTTTAGACAAAACAGATCAACAATAGATCAGATATTTATCTTACGACAAATAGCCGAGAAACATTGGGAATATAAAAGAGATCTCCATAACATTTTTGTGGATTTTAAAAAGGCTTATGATAGTGTCCATAGGAATAGTCTATGGAATGTTATGCAGGAATTTGGAATACCAAGGAAGTTAATTAACATGACCAAACTATGCATGGAAGATACTTATAATATAGTAACATATAAAGGCAGGAAATCAGACCCCTTCCATATAACATCTGGCTTGAAACAGGGTGATGCACTATCGCCGCTACTCTTCAATCTGGCTCTAGAGAAAGTTGTAAGGAAGGTAAAGGAGGAATGTGATATTGGAGGAACATCCAAGCTGCTTGGTTATGCAGATGATATAGATATTATAGGGCAAAGTGAACAAAAGACATTAGAAATATTGACTCACTTAAAGGAAAAAGCCCAACAGATGGGGCTGGTTATCAACCAAGATAAGACAGAATATATGGTCATTTCAAGAGACGGAATGGCTAAAAACTCTGGCCACATACAAATAGATAATATGACCATTAAAAGAACGGAAACATACAAATACCTGGGTACAATCTTCAACTGCTCCAACATCATAAGGGAAGAAATACAAACTAGAATCAACTCTGGAAATAAGATATACTATGCACTACAACATCTACTAAAATCAAAGGCGCTATCTCGTAACACCAAAATCACAATATACAAAACACTGATCAGACCAGTTGTGCTGTATGGCTCTGAAACCTGGAGTACAACGAAAGGAGACGAAGCCTTGTTACAAACCTTTGAGAACAAAATTTTAAGACGCATCTTTGGACCCATTAGGGATACACAAAGCGGAGAGTGGAAAAGAAGAAGTAACAAAGACATTTATGATTTGTTTAAGTCCCCGCTAATCACTGGTATCATGAAGGCTAATAGACTACAATGGCTGGGGCATATAGAAAGAATGGAAGATAATAGGGAAACAAAACTCGCTTACACTCAGGAAATAAATGACCGTAGACCCCGAGGTAGACCAAGAAGGCGGTGGAGAGATAATATACATACAGACCTACAAGCACTTGGAATCAACGACTGGCAAGAGAAGGTCCACCAGAGAGACGAATGGAGACAGATTGTATTTGCAGCAAAGAACCTCAATGGTTCGGAACGCTGAAGAAGAAGAAGAAGAATTATTAATTATTTATAGGTTATTAAGCAGTATAAATAACTAATTATTGCAATTTTATTTTACTTATACACATATACATTATATTTGACAATTTGGACAAAAACCTTTACTAATTTGTTAACACGATTTTATAAATTGTTATTATAACAAATATTCTTTATTATCTATCAATGGCTTTAATTTAGACACACAGCAACTACATTGTCACTACAGTTGTTGATTTCTAATGAGATGTATGTAACTGCTTGCAATTTTTGACAATATTCTTGAAATCTGGAGCAAGTTTACTTGTTGAATTTTGCATGACAGCATGCAAGTCCGACAATAAAGACCTATTCTTAGATTTGTTGATCTTCAAGCAAGAGAATGCTTGTTCGCAAATGTATGTTGATCCAAATAATGATAAAAGTTTAGCTGCAAAGTGTTTCAAGTTGGGAAATGATTCTTGTGATAAAGATCCATAGAAATCCAGCAAGCCATCTGTCTTGAATTTCTCTTTCAGGTCATGATCTGCTTGTAAGTCAAGCAGCTCCAACTGTATGTCCTCTGTTGCTGTATCAGCTTCTGCACTAAAAGGTGAACTGAGAATATTGAACTGTGGCTCTAAGTTCTTGAAATCTTGGAATCTCCATTCAAATTCTTCAATCAATGCATCTAATTGGACTTTGTATTTTTCAGTCATTTCACCAGAAATGGTTTCTTGTTTCAGCAAAGGGAAGTGACAAAATCTTTTTTCACTTGCTTGTCTGGAGAACAGTGATAGTTTTACCTGAAATTCTTCTTCTTCGTTCATCCGGAGTTTTTTTTTCGGATGTGATTGCGTTGTGCCTGTTTACAGCAGAGCTGCGTTCTTGCGCCGTTAGGCCTACACATCCGACTTCTGCAGGCATTTGTTGACCGGGTTAACCTTCCTGGGGTTTTACCTGAAATGATTTTACATACACATACAATTCATGTGCAAACACACCTTTGCCCTGAAGTTTGACATTCAGTTCATTTAACTTTTCCATAATTTCAATGGCAAACATAAAGTCTAACTGCCACTCTTTATTGACAATATTAGTATTAAAGTCACATGCAATGCCCTTCATCTCTAGGAACATCACTATTTCTTCTCTGAGTTCCCACACTCGCCTCAACACCTTGCCGAGACTCAGCCATCGAACATTGGTGTGGTTCAGGACATCGGAATGTTCAGTTTCCAAATCGTCAAGTAATGACTTGAACTGTCTGTGATTAAGTCCTCTTGATCTGATGAGGTTGATGACACTGACAACTGGGTCAATAACATGCTTGATATTCAAAACAGTTGTACACAGACTTTCTTGATGAATCACACAGTGCAGTGGTAATAATGTGTGGTCTGGATATTCTGCTTTGATCTTATCACTTATCAACTTTACTAGACCTACATTCTTTCCGGTCAAAGCACGAGCTTCGTCAGTTGTAACACTTGCCATCTTGTTCCAAACCAACCCAGTTCTTTCAATACAGTTAGTAACAGCATTGAATATATCATGGCCTGTGGTTGTGTCTTTGAGTGACTCAACACTCAGTAACTCTTCAGTGAGTTTGAAAGAATTGTTTATTCCACGTATAAATATCAACAATTGGGCAGTATCATGTACATCGGTATTCTCATCCAATGCAAGAGAGTACCACACAAATTGTTTACTTGCGTCTTGAAGTTTATGCATCAAATTGTCACTGATCTTGTCAACACGTCTGGCCACAGTTCTCCTTGATAAAGTAATGTTGTCAAATCTGTTTTTTTTTTTTGTTCTGGACACATAATGTTTGCTGCATCTAGCAAACATTCCTTGATGAACTCGCCATCAGAAAATGGCTTGTTCTGTTTTACAATTCTGTGTGACAGCACAAGACTAGCTTCAGTTGCAGCATCTTGAATTGAAGACTGTTTAGTGAAAACAGTTTGCTGTTTCTCCAAATTTTTCACCAACTCAAGGCATTTCCTTTTCTTCTCTTCGGTCGTTAAATTGTATCCGAAATCTGAATGTTTTGTTTGATAATGTCTTGTTAAATTGTACTACTTGAAGACAGCCACTGACTCACGACACAACAAGCAAACTGGTTTGCTACCAACTTTTATAAAACAGTACTTAGTTGTCCATTCATCATTAAAAACACGGCATTCATCTTCAATGTTACGTTTGTTATTGACACTCATCATAACGGTACATGAAATTCTGTAAAATTCAACAAAATAACTTAAAAACGAATTAAATTTTTTTATTTCTAAATGCCCTCGCGGGCCGCATAAAATCACTTGGCGGGCCGCATGCGGCCCGCGGGCCGTAGTTTGCCCACCCCTGCTCTATTGGATGCCTTGTTTCCATCTCTGTTCTCCCATCGCAGCACTCCCTCCCTACAACCTCTACCAAGGCTTGTACAGACTTGATTACGTGATGCCTTATCTTAGCGTGTGTGAATCCATTCCACCCCTTAGTTACATCTTCACCGCGTATCACTTGTGTGATTGTCGTCTTTGCCATGCTCAGCTATGACAATCTTCCCTTGAACCTTCCTCTCGTTGAGGATTGAACTTGGAATATGATTGTGGTAAGTAAGCATACTTACCACCGGCGATGGTTGTATACTAATATCTCAGTAACACAGCCAGCAACTCACGCAGTACAATCACAGCTAGCAACAGGCGAAAGACACTTACCCTCAAGTTGTCATTGCCACGGTCGCTAATTGAGCACATCATTAACATGGCCACCAGCAAACAAATCTGAATCATTATACTAATGAGGGAGGTCATGGTCAGAGAGAGAGAGAGACGATATACTTTACAGAACACTATCTAACATTTGTCTCTAGTATGTTGTACTCCCGCGCTCAGATGTTCTTCTCCATATCTTGTTTCTAACACTTGTCTCTAATTTGTTGTATTCCCGTCCTCTGATGCTCTTCTCTATTTCTTATATCTAATACACGTTTCTAATTTGTTGTTCTACTCAATATCCTAAGGGCATGTGTTATACTCTTATATTTATTTGTCCTTTATTCTTAAAGTAAAATGTGTTAAATTGCGATTGGCTGAAGAACACTAACAGCTTTGTAATTCATATTGGTGTTGTTCTTTGTATCGAAATCACATAAAATGAATTGTTTAACTTCTTTTTCGGTTTGCTCTCGAATTTGTTAGGGCATAGTCGTTTCTGCCTTAACAATATACCAAGTCAACAACTTGATTAAGCTTTTATATTGGCGCTAAAAATATGTAAAGTTATGCATAAATGATCTTGTATCGCTTAATCTACAATATTGTGCACACGATGCTGAAACCATCTACTTTAACCAGCTGACGAGAATACGTGACGCCGAGAAATAGGCCTACTGGCAGGTTATAACACTGGGCATAATCCACCTCCTAGTCTCCATTAAGTGATAATATGTGAACTACTCCACCAGAAGTCTCCATGAAGTGATAATATGTGAACTATTCCATCAGAAGTCTCTATGACGTGATAATCTGTGGGCTGCTTCCATTTCGTGATTGTCACGATTGGAGGTGATTTGTTTGACCTGTATTGCCTGCGTTTAACATAGCAATAATTATCATCAGCCCAGTCTGTTTACAATCATTCCTCTCATTAACTCCCGCGCTATAATGTAGACTATGGTATCCACCCCTCCCTAATAATGGTGTCATCTGACAACAGATAAGTACCATTTCATTACATCTTTAACATGCTTTTGTTTTCATTCTCTTTAGACCGACCGATCGACTGATAGATAGATCAAGAATTGAAGATCCGACAAGGAGACAGTCAGAATAATGCTTTGCTGATTCGACAGCTTCTGCATTTTGTCTTGTTGCAGATGTATTGGTGTTATTTTCCGGTGGATTAAACTAGGCAGGCCGAGAGAGGGACCACGATGTATGGGCAACGCACTGTCTCTAAATTGAGCCAAGGGTTTGTGCTGTGGCGTGGTTCAACTGAATTTTACAAACAATCGTCAATCAAGACGGCCAGGTGCCAGTCATCAAACATCACCGTGGCGTGGAGAGAACAGTGATGGAAGGCGTGGTTCCTGGAAGAAGAAACAGGGTCTACTAGCACGAAGAGGGACACAGGACATGGCAGGCAGTTTGGATATGGGGACATGAGGTTGGAAACATGGCAGACAGCTTGGGCATGAGGGCTGATGAGGCTGGAGACATGGCAGACAGCTTGGGCATGGGGACATGAGGTGGGAGACATGGCAGACAGCTTGGGCATGAGGGTTGATGAGGCTGGAGACATGGCAGACAGCTTGGGCATGGGGACATGAGGTGGGAGACATGGCAGAAAGCTTGGCGTGACGGACATGAGGTGGGAAACATGGCAGACAGCTTGTGCATGAGGGACATGAGGCGGGAGACATGGCAGACAGCTTGTGCATGAGGGACATGAGGTGGGAAACATGGCAGACAGCTTGTGCATGAGGGACATGAGGTGGGAAACATGGCAGACAGCTTGTGCATGAGGGACATGAGGTGGGAAACATGGCAGACAGCTTGTGCATGAGGGACATGAGGTGGGAGACATGGCAGAAAGCTTGTGCATGAGGGACATGAAGTGGGAGACATGGCAGAAAGCTTGTGCATGAGGGACATGAGGTGGGAGACATGGCAGAAAGCTTGTGCATGAGGGACATGAGGCGGGAGACATGGCAGACAGCTTGTGCATGAGGGACATGAGGTGGGAAACATGGCAGACAGCTTGTGCATGAGGGACATGAGGTGGGAAACATGGCAGACAGCTTGTGCATGAGGGACATGAGGTGGGAGACATGGCAGAAAGCTTGGCGTGACGGACATGAGGTGGGAAACATGGCAGACAGCTTGTGCATGAGGGACATGAGGTGGGAGACATGGCAGACAGCTTGTGCATGAGGGACATGAGGCGGGAGACATGGCAGACAACTTGGGCATGAGGGACATGAGGTGGGAAACATGGCAGACAGCTTGTGCATGAGGGACATGAGGTGGGAAACATGGCAGACAGCTTGTGCATGAGGGACATGAGGCGGGAGACATGGCAGACAACTTGGGCATGAGGGACATGAGGTGGGAAACATGGCAGACAGCTTGTGCATGAGGGACATGAGGTGGGAAACATGGCAGACAGCTTGTGCATGAGGGACATGAGGCGGGAGACATGGCAGACAACTTGGGCATGAGGGACATGAGGTGGGAAACATGGCAGACAGCTTGTGCATGAGGGACATGAGGTGGGAAACATGGCAGACAGCTTGTGCATGAGGGACATGAGGCGGGAGACATGGCAGACAACTTGGGCATGAGGGACATGAGGCGGGAGACATGGCAGACAACTTGGGCATGAGGGACATGAGGTGGGAAACATGGCAGACAGCTTGTGCATGAGGGACATGAGGCGGGAGACATGGCAGACAACTTGGGCATGAGGGACATGAGGTGGGAAACATGGCAGACAGCTTGTGCATGAGGGACATGAGGTGGGAAACATGGCATACAGCTTGTGCATGAGGGACATGAGGCGGGAGACATGGCAGACAACTTGGGCATGAGGGACATGAGGTGGGAAACATGGCAGACAGCTTGTGCATGAGGGACATGAGGCGGGAGACATGGCAGACAACTTGGGCATGGGGGACTTGAGGTTGAAGACATGACAGACAGCTTCGTGTGAGGGACATGGGGCGGGAGACATTGCAGACAGCTTGGTGTGAGGGACATGGGGCGGGAGACAAGGCAGACAACTTCGTGTGAGGGACACGAGACGGGAGACATGGCAGACAGCTTGGTGTGAGGGACACGAGACGGGAGACATGGCTTGACATCGAAAAACTTGCCGCCCCCCACTCCCCAGGCCCCATCTTCCGTGATTAGAGAGACCTGTTACACGATGTGCATGTTAATAAACCTGTCTGCGGCAACAATAACAGGAGCGCTGTGTGTTAATAAAACTGTCTGGGGCAACAATAACTGGGGCACTGTGTTAATAAAACTGTCAGGGTCAACAATAACAGGGGCGCTCTGTTAATAAAACTGTCTGGGGCAAGAATAACTGGGGCACTGTGTTAATAAAACTGTCAGGGTCAACAATAACAGGGGCGCTGTGTGTTAATAAAACTGTCTGGGGCAACAATAACTGGGGCACTGTGTTAATAAAACTGTCAGGGTCAACAATAACAGGGGCGCTGTGTGTTAATAAAACTGTTTTCAGTTATCAGCTGGGGTATCTTCATTGCACTCCGGACAGGTCCATAGGTGTTCAGATCACCCCCTCCCCCACCCCCAGGATATGCATCAGCGTCCGGTGGCTAATAGTGCCAGTTCTGTGTTGGTTGACGAGGTACCTCGTTTTCCCGATGTACCCCTCGCGTCTGGCCGTGCCGATTCTTACTCCCAAGTCTTTCATCCTGGACAGCGATGTGGATTCACTTACGTCAAAATCCTCTGTTCTCGCCATATCTTTAAGGACGTTAATAACATCGGCACGATCCATGGGCTGGCCATCTGCAGGGAGAGCAGAGCCAGCCAGTTTATCAGCTCGTTCATTTCCCTCGACTTCCGCATGTCCCGGGACGAAGATGAAGGTGACTTTAAGGACAACAGACTTCCGCAGCGACTCAGTCCACTGTCTACGTACAGATCCAGCTTCGACCTTCTGAATCATGCTCATTGAATCACTTAGTACACATACGTTGGTATAATGCTGTGATTCCAGCCGTACGAAAGCCTGTGTAATTACCATCACCTCCATCGTCATGCTGCTCGTGGTCATAGAGTGGGCACCACTGGATTCTTGAACGGTTCGGCCCGCTGAACGGGCTGTAAATGCCGACGCACTTCTCTGCTGCCTTACAACAGATCCATCTGTACAGATGAGCACTTCGGGGCTATCTGAGTGTTCATAGATTAGAGCGTTGACCTCTGCATTGACAGCGGCAGGGTTCTGCTCTCTGCACCGTCTGTCGAGTGTGATAATGCAGGAGAAAGTGCACTTAAAAGCTGGGGGTACCGGCACCCATTCCTTGCCGGGGTTGATACTGGTAAGTCTGCAGACCTGTCTGACGACATCTTCTGTCCGACCCATCCATGATTGGCCCCTCTTTAGCCTGTCACCCTTTTCTCTGAATATAGCGCCATGCAGAGGATGCTACTCATCTGCACTTATTTTTAAGTATGCACGAGCTCTCCAGATCTTGATCCTGTGTTCCATTGTCGGGAAGTCAAGGAGGTATCTCATTGCTACACAGCTGGTGTCTCTCGTGCAGCCCAAAATGATGCGCATGGCTTCGTTTTGTACCTTTCAAGTCTTCCAATCTGTGTAGGGCTGACAGTGAGGATGGCCAGGGCATGCTCGATGCGTGAATGCACCAGTTAATAAAACGGTCTGAGGCAACAATTACTGGGTCACTGTGTTAATAAAACTGCAGGGTCAACATTAACTTAGGGCACTTAGTCTGAACAATAAATATCTACAACACAGCTGTATTACACATTATTTATTGATTGATTGATTTAGGAATCGACATCACAGTATTCGGGGCATTCCCATAAGTGCTCCGTCCCCATCCTCAGCAGCCAGCGAAGAGTTCCAACACTAATAGTACCAGTAGCAATCTGATTATAAGTCCGTCTCGCCTTTCCTCTGAGCGTTGAGCGTCGGCCAGATCCCTTCGTCACTCCTCGTTGTCTCATTCTTGCCAGACCATGGTAATCCATTTGCTCCTCCGAGGTGTGCACGTGCTCCCACAAGGCCGCAACCACGTCTGCCTTGTCATGTATCAATACTCCACCAAATTCTGCAGAGCCAGCCAATCTGTCCGCCTGTTCATTTCCCAGCACACCGGCATGCCCCGGAGAAAAGATCCAGGTGATGCTTGCCACCCGCGACCTCCGAAGCGAAGCAAGCCACTCCGCACGAAGTCTGCCCGTCCTCACCCTCGTCAGCATGCTTTCTGAGTCAGCTGTACTACACAAAGGGAAACTACTCAGTCTAGGTGTAACATGTGGCCCCAGACCATCACCATCCACTGCCTTACTGGCTGGCGTGGGTGGACAAGAACATGTTGGTCCAGGAACAGACAAGGTCACTGTACACGCCTTAGGCTCACTGGGCACATGATGCTAGGCCTACATTGTTATAGACTAACCAATAATGCCTATCATTAACAAACACTAAAGCGGGTGATTTGGTCAGGGCCACATTGGCCGCCTTTACTTCCCAAGAATTTAGTGGTACCTATGGTAGGATGAGTTCAGGTTATTTTTTCAAACCAACCCGTTGAGTACTTGAACCCTTGATCACCGGGCCGGCGGGTACATGTCTGGCCACTACCACTCCCTGGATACTTTCTGGCAAGTGATTCAATAACCAAAGGGACATAATTAACGTACTTACATCTAAGACGGAAAAACATGAGTAGTCCTTCTTCCTTGGACAGCCAAAATGGGTAATCTAAGCGTTTTGAAAGAGGCTAGGACAGAGACTCAGCACAAGCATCAGAAAAAGGCAGTCATTATGTTTTCGACTTGTAATATGACAAAACTGGAACATGCTGTCACAACCGGAAATGTTTGTGGACAGAAAGACAAAAGAAGACAACGAAAAATTGATTGATTGATTGATTTAGGAACCGACAACACAGCATTCGGGACATTCCCATAAGCTCTCCGTCCCCATACTCAGCAGCCAGCGAAGAGTTCCAAAGAAAGAAAATTCTTGACAGTCTGGTGTCAATGCACGGGAAGGGAGTCAGCACACGAATTGATGATACATGTTGTCAGGGATCTCAACATGTGGAGAGGCATGATCGCCCACACACGTCGATAAGGTCCTTGATGATGATGATGATCTTTTTTCCGCCTTCCGCCATAACTGCTTAGTGCTTGTGCACATTACCGGGGGGGGGGGGGGGGGAGAGAGAGACAGGAACTACCGTGAATATGCACACTGCTAAGACAGCAATAGTTTGGTCGTGTCTCCAACACGGCAGATAGACGTAATTCCGCACGCGTGGTTCTTTTAAATCGCGAATGTTCCCTCAATACCTCCTCACACACGCCACACGAGCCTTGCGCGCACACATAAATGCGTATGCGTGTTAGTCAACAAGCAAAACCTTCCATATACATTTTAGAGATGTAGTTTTATAGAAGAATGGTCACAATTCCTGGGACAGCCTAAATCTGAACGTTTTGGTGGAGGCTAAGACACAAAGTCAGCTGATCACAAACATCAGAATGAGGCCTACCATCAATCTTTGGCCACATTATGGGAAGGTAGCAAGAGAACATTCTGGACGTCTTGTGTCACGGCACGGAAGAGATTTAAACATGATGTTGTGGGTCGCACGATGTGGAGAACACGCCAGCTAGCAAAATACTTGACTATATATATATATATTGCATTGTACAACCTCACGGAATGACACTATCCAGTGCCGTCCACCGGGCGCTGGAACGCAAATTATTCCTCCCCACGACGCTTGACGGCAGAAGTGGAAGATGATGATGATGATGATGATGATGATATATATATATATATATATATATATATATATATATATATATATATATATATGTGTGTGTGTGTGGGGGGGGGGGGGGAACACATGTAAATGGGACGGCAATAACCTGGGGAATTGCTGTGTCATTAAATCTGTTGGACACAAGACAACTGTCTGTGGATGAAGACAAGACACAAAGACTTTCAATGGACTGGGCACTGGACGTCTGGAACTTGGATTTGGTACAGGAATCTTTAACTGATCCAGTGCCAAACAAACAGTAGGTTTAGACAAAACAAGTATGGGATGGCGGAAGATGGGAAGTAGAGGCGTGTCACTGTTAGGGGTTCATCATCATCATCAAGTGCCGTGCCGGCTGGCGTAGGCGTTCATGGCTCTCCATAGATCTCGGTCTTTGGTTTTCTGGATCAACTCTGGTGCTGATATTCCTCCATGCCACCGTCTCAATCCATCCAGCATCACTTCTCTTGGTCTACCTCTGCTGTTAGGGGTTACAAGTTGTTAATAATAAATAACAGAATCTACATGCACTGTGACTAGAATATGTGGCTTAAAAAACACAAAGCTAATTCATAAATCCCACCTCATCTATTGACATACGGCAGAAGTCATGTGGCTTGTACTGGTTGTCAGTGTGTATTGTGGTCACATGTCGTACTGCAGAGCTCAACGTATATAGTTTAGAGTACTGATTACCAGATTACTGTTGTCGTCACTGCTTCGTTTGGTGACGATAGATAGGTGTCCATGGTGTGGTGACCTTCTCTGTGTACTTACAATTTGTTAGATTTTTTATTACATTGGTTTTGTTTCCTGTATACGTGTATATACAGTGTTCGCCAGGAATGAGGCAGAATCTCTAGCCCCTGGGTAGATTGAGCCCGTTAGCTAATAAAGCGGCCGATCTAGGAGATGGAAAACTCCGATTGTAAACCCCTAAGTTTAAGGTGGACCGACGTGCCGAGGACTGAATGGCCACGGGTGAGTTGGTCGTGAACGTGGAACGTCTGGTATGCGGGCGGGGCGGCGCCAGGCGTATGGACTCCTGAGGGACATCCCCTGCCCCTTCCCTAGTAAGCAGGCAATGCTAGGGTGACCGTTCATTTTTCCTGCAATATCAAAAATTTGCTTATGGAGTTAATTAAACACGGGAATCGTCGCCGGAGCTACGGAGCACGTGCTCTGCGTTTGACACATCATTCAGCGGCTAGCGAAGAGACAGTGAGGAGGAGAAGGCGAGGAAATGGTGTGAGAAGAAGGCATAGAAATAGGAGGGCAGGCGCCAGGAGAACAAGACGAAAAGTGGAGAGACTAGGTTTCAACCATGTAAGAGTGGGATACTGGAACTGTCGTAGTGCCAGGCAGAGAGGTCCTGTATTGGAGAGGCTAATATATGATTTTGATGTCCTCATGCTCCAGGAGTTAAATACTGATAAATACCATTGCCCTTGGTACGTCAGTTATATAAACCCCACTGGGCAGAAGAGACATGGGCAAGGTCTGCTGGTGAAGAAAGGAGTAAAGCATGTGGCACTTGACTTGAGCCAGTGGAATCACAGTGCAAGAGAGGTCCAAGGTATACAAATGGAGATTGGCGGCCTAAGTTGGAACATCATAAATGTATATGCCACAGTGGACTGTTTTGTCAGAAAGGAACAAGGGACTGGCTTAAGGAATTAGAGGACTTATCAGGTGATAGGCTACTAATATGTGGAGACTTCAATGCGAGAAACAGAGATTGGGACTGTAGTGGAGAAAATCGACAAGGAATAGCACTTGCGGATGCCATGGTGGACTCCGATGTGGTCTGCATAAATTATGGTAGGCCGACTAGAATGGCAATGAGGCCTGGCGATGCAGATACTGCTATTGATTTGGAACTTGTCTCCCAGTCATCAGTCCTTGATGTAAAGTGGACTGTTTTGAATGACCATGGGAGTGATCACATGCCATGCTCAGTCCTGATCTCTAAGTCCAGGAAAGTTAAGGCTGGGAGAGCGCGCAAGACCTTCCGGTATGAGCAGACCGAAAGCCTTCTTGGACGCCTCAGACATGGGGCATGCAACAGGACTGTTAAAACTCCTTTTTTGCAGCCCCCATGGTGGACCCCAGAAGTAGACAATGCGTGGAAAGCAAAGAGAGCTGCAGTGAAGCAGCTAAGGAAATTGCGACAGACACCCCGAAGCTCACGAGAGGAAGTGGACAGAGCGGAAAATGACAAGAAAGACAAGGTGGAGGCTTTCAAGCGATGTGCTGCAGAGGCCAAGAAAGTAAAATGGGAATGTTTTATGAAGGAGATTGGAGGTGATAAAACACTGCATAAATTCTGGAAACTGTACAGACAAATGCAAAGAAAAGATCGGCCGATGACAGTGGGAACAATTTATAAAGAGGATGGGGTACGCGTGACAACAGACAAGGAGAAAGGGGAGGCGTTTCTCCAGAGATTTTTAGAGCAGACCAATCATAATGATACGGATACCAGGGATGCAGTTAGAGTGGAATTATCTGGCACAATAGAGAATATGCCCTATGAAGACATCATACGGGTTGAAGATGTTAAACATATTTTGCAAAAGGCAAAAGACACGGCACCAGTGCCCGATGGTGTCAGGTATGGCCACATGAAGGCTTTGAGCGATGTAGACCTGACGGAGATGGCCGGCTGCTTTAATCAGAGCAATAGGACAGCGTCAGTACCGCAGGATTGGGTAGACGGTTATCTCATCCCTCTCCCAAAACCATTCAAGGATCATTCAAAACTTAGCGGCTTTAGGATCATCACCCTTCAAAATACATTTGGGAAGGTTTTAGGGAAGATAGTCGCTGTTAAGCTGCAGGATTTTTTGGAAAGGGGGAAGCTTCTTCCAAGAGGCCTGGGGAGCTACAGGCCAGGAAAAGATACCTGGTCAAATGCAGCCACCTTAGCCTTTGACGTTTATGAGGGGTTCCAGAGTAGACAGGAAACGATGGCGGCAGCGCTTGATCTCGAGGATGCGTACAATAGAGTTCGCTATGATATTTTGATGACTGCACTTATGGAGAAGGGGGTCAATCCCTGGTTGGTGAACTGGATAGCAGCCGTCCTTCATTCTCGTCAGGTTGCTCTCCGTCTGGGCGCATGGACCTCAGAGCCACATATTTTAACCCAGGGACTGCCACAGGGATCTGCAATCTCACCGGTGCTCTTTAATGTGTATACGAGCAAGATTGAAAACCTAGAAGCACCAGGGGTTGGAAGGATTCTAACATTTGCAGATGATATTCTTGCATACAGGCAGGGGAGAAATAGGGATCAAACAGCCCAGGAGCTACAGGTGACAGTAGACAAAGTGATTGACTGGTGCACTGAAATGAGTGCTGTTATCAACCCGGAAAAAGCGGCTGTGTTGTGGTGCTCTCTGGACAACAGGATTGTGAGAGATGATGCCCCAAGCCTCATGATAAATGGCAGAAGCGTCAACAGAGAGAACAAACTGAAGTATCTGGGAATCACATTTGACAGGAGTCTGTCCTTCAAGGACCATGTGGAGACGGTTGTGACAAGAACTCAAAAGGGACTCAATGCACTTAAAACTGTGGCTGCAATGGACACAGAGCAGAGAATGCTCTTCACACTATACCAGCACTTGATCCTCTCAGTGATTGATTATGGACTAGGACTGCTCACTGTATCAAAGAGTCAGCTGGTGAAATTAGAGCGCATACAGAATGAAGCTATGCGGGTCATTCTGGGATGCACCAGAGACACTCCAGTAGTGTGTATGCGTTACATCCTTGGTCTGCCTACTGTTGCTGGTAGGCACAAGGTGATGCAAGCGAAGGCATACCTCAGAGTAGCTGCAGACAAAGATCACCCGTTGCATGAGGCGCTGGACGTAGTTAAGGGTCAGAGACTGATAAGAGGGAAATCATGGATGGCTCAGGCGGAGGATACGATCAGACAGGTGTGCCCCTTGGAGAACATCAGGCGAGGAGAGGAGTGGGTCAGAGTGCCAGCCGAGCAGTCAGACTTGTGCAGGGATATAATCACATTGAGCCGGGAGTGCAGGGAGTGGCCAGCAGGGGCCACGAAGTGGAAATTCAGCAAATAATTCAGGAAAATTCTCGCCCGGGTGATGTGATTATCTACACGGATGGGTCGGTGTTGAGAGGTAGGAGAAGTGCCTGGGGGTTCTTGGCAAAGACTAATGGTCGGCGTTTGGTGCAGGAGAGCCTGGCGTATGATGATACTACATCTAGCTTAAGAATGGAGGTGGAGGCGGTCATTGCAGCTTTCCGCTGGATAGAGAACACGATACATACACACATTGTGATTGTTATTGACTCAGAAAGCATGCTGAGGAGGGTGAGAACAGGCAAGCTTCGTGCAGAGTGGCTTGCTTCGCTTCAGAGGTCACGTGTAGCAAGCATCACCTGGATCTTTTCTCCTGGCCATGCCGGTGTGCTGGGGAATGAACAGTCGGACAGATTGGCTGACTCGGCAAAACTTGGTGGAGTATTGATGTATGACAAAACAGATGTGGTTGCGGCCTTGTGGGAGCACGTGTACACCTCGGAGGAGCAAATGGATCACCATAGTCTGGTAAGAATGAGACAGCGAGGTGTGACGAGGGGATCTGGCCGATGCTCGACGCTCAGAGGAAAGGCGAGACGGACATATAATCAGATTGCTACTGGAACTATTAGTGTTGGAACTCTTCGCTGGCTGCTGAGGATGGGGACGGAGCGCTTATGGGAATGTCCCGAATGCTGTGATGTCGGTTCCTAAATCAATCAATCAATAATAAAATGGCAGCAGACATGTTGTACTAATAACGCAATGACAAACATTCGGCGATATAAGCCCATGGCAGATAAGGGGATTCGCTTAAGACGAATACATCTCATGGCACTGAATCAGTGAATGTAAAACTAGGTCATAGAGTCTGAATGCGATGATCGGTGATGACGACGACATTTGTAGACATGTTATGAGATTGAATAAACTGGACAACTCAGAGACATCTGGCAACAGTGGCGGGAAAAGAGCAAGAGGAAGGCAGATAAAAGAGATAGATACCTAATACAAAGGCTTCACCAAACAGCATCATCGGGATAAGAACACAGACCTGATCCAAGGCTCTGGTGATCGTGTGAGATATGAACCCTGACCGCCCACGTTTATCGGCACGGAACATGATGGTGATGATGTCGGAAATTCAAATTATGACCAGAGCACAGTTCTTTTTTTTTATTGATGTAACAGCACACCAGGAAACGGGGGCATACAAGTAATGATTAGTACACGGTTTGTAAAATGACAACAAGGGTACAGTTTATTGTAACACAACTAGGATAGTTTGTTGTAACATATCTAGGACAGTTTGTTGTAACTAACTAGGACAAAGTTTAAGAACAACTAGAACACTTTGCTGTATCATAACAACTAGAACAAAGTTTGATTAATAGCTTCGACAGTTTCTTGCAACTGTAACAACAACTAAGACAATGTTTGTTGTAACTTAACGAGGACAGTTTGTTGTAACACAAGTTGGACAACGTTTATTTAACAACAACTAGGACACACACAGTTTATTGTAACAACAATTAGTACACAGTTTATTGTAACAACAACTAAGATACCATTTATTGTAACAACAACTAGGACAAAGTTTATTGTAACAACTAGGACACCATTTATTGTAACAACAACTAGGACACAGTTTATTGTAACAACAACTAGGACACCATTTATTGTAAAAACAACTAGGACACAGACACAGTTTATTGTAACAACAACTAGGACACAGTTTATTGTAACATGACAACTAGGACACAGTTTATTGTCACAACAACTAGGACACAGTTTATTGTAACAACAACTAGGACACAGTTTATTGTAACATGACAACTAGGACACAGTTTATTGTAACAACAACTAGGACACAGTTTATTGTAACAACAACTAGGACACAGTTTATTGTAACATGACAACTAGGACACAGTTTATTGTAACAACAACTAGGACAGTTTATTGCAACAACAACTAGGAACAGTTTATTGTAACATGACAACTAGGACACAGTTTATTGTAACACCAACTAGGACACAGTTTATTGCAACAACAACTAGGACACAGTTTATAAGAACAACAACTAGGACACAGTTTATTGTAACAACAACTAGGACACAGTTTATTGTAACATGACAACTAGGACACAGTTTATTGTAACAACTAGGACAGTTTGTTGTAACATGACAACTAGGATCAAGTTTGTTGTAACATGACAACTAGGACACAGTTTATTGTAACAACAACTAGGACACAGTTTATTGTAACAACAACTAGGACACAGTTTATTGTAACAACAACTAGGACACAGTTTACTGTAACAACTAGGACACAGTTTATTGTAACAACAACTAGGACACAGTTTATTGTAACATGACAACTAGGACACAGTTTATTGTAACAACAACTAGGACAGTTTATTGTAACATGACAACTAGGACACAGTTTATTGTAACAACAACTAGGACACAGTTTATTGTAACATGACAACTAGGACACAGTTTATTGTAACATGACAACTAGGACACAGTTTATTGTAACAACAACTAGGACACAGTTTGTTGTAACATGACAACTAGGACACAGTTTATTGTAACATGACAACTAGGACACAGTTTATTGTAACATGACAACTAGGACACAGTTTATTGTAACAACAACTAGGACACAGTTTGTTGTAACATGACAACTAGGACACAGTTTATTGTAACATTACAACTAGGACACAGTTTACTGTAACAACTAGGACACAGTTTATTGTAACAACAACTAGGACACAGTTTATTGTAACATGACAACTAAGACACAGTTTATTGTAACAACAACTAGGACACAGTTTGTTGTAACATGACAACTAGGACACAGTTTATTGTAACATGACAACTAGGACACAGTTTATTGTAACAACAACTAGGACACAGTTTATTGTAACATGACAACTAGGACACAGTTTATTGTAACAACAACTAGGACACAGTTTATTGTAACATGACAACTAGGACACAGTTTATTGTAACAACAACTAAGACAGTTTATTGCAACAACAACTAGGACACAGTTTATTGTAACAACAACTAGGACACAGTTTATTGTAACATGACAACTAGGACACAGTTTATTGTAACACCAACTAGGACACAGTTTATTGCAACAACAACTAGGACACAGTTTATAAGAACAACAACTAGGACACAGTTTATTGTAACAACTAGGACACAGTTTATTGTAACAACAACTAGGACACAGTTTATTGTAACATGACAACTAGGACACAGTTTATTGTAACAACTAGGACACAGTTTGTTGTAACATGACAACTAGGATCAAGTTTGTTGTAACATGAAAACTAGGATCAAGTTTGTTGTAATATAACTAGGAAAAAGTTTGTTGTAATATAACAACTATGACCCCGGAAAGGTTAACCCGGTCAACAAATGCCCGCAGAAGTCGGATGTGTCGGCCTAACGGCGCAAGAGCGCAGCTCTGCTGTAAACAGGCACAACGCAATCACGTCCGAAAAAAAACTCCGGATGAACGAAGAAGAAGAAGAACAACTATGAAAAAGTGTGATGTAACATAACAACTAGGACAAAGTTTGTTGTAACATAACAACTAGGATCAAGTTTGTTTGAATATAATAACTAGGACAAAGTTTGTTGTAACATAACAACTAGGACAAAGTTTATTGTAACAACTACGACACAGTTTGTTGTAACATGACAACTAGGATCAAGTTTGTTGTAACATGAAAACTAGGACAGTTTATTGTAACATGACAACTAGGACACAGTTTACTGTAACAACTAGGACACAGTTTATTGTAACAACAACTAGGACACAGTTTATTGTAACATGACAACTAGGACACAGTTTATTGTAACAACAACTAGGACACAGTTTATTGTAACATGACAACTAGGACACAGTTTATTGTAACAACAACTAGGACACAGTTTATTGTAACATGACAACTAGGACACAGTTTACTGTAACAACTAGGACACAGTTTATTGTAACAACAACTAGGACACAGTTTATTGTAACATGACAACTAGGACACAGTTTATTGTAACAACAACTAGGACACAGTTTGTTGTAACATGACAACTAGGACACAGTTTATTGTAACATGACAACTAGGACACAGTTTATTGTAACAACAACTAGGACACAGTTTATTGTAACAACAACTAGGACACAGTTTATTGTAACATGACAACTAGGACACAGTTTATTGTAACAATAACTAGGACACAGTTTATTGTAACATGACAACTAGGACACAGTTTATTGTAACAACAACTAGGACAGTTTATTGCAACAACAACTAGGACACAGTTTATTGTAACAACTAGGACACAGTTTATTGTAACAACAACTAGGACACAGTTTATTGTAACATGACAACTAGGACACAGTTTATTGTAACACCAACTAGGACACAGTTTATTGCAACAACAACTAGGACACAGTTTATAAGAACAACAACTAGGACACAGTTTATTGTAACAACTAGGACACAGTTTATTGTAACAACAACTAGGACACAGTTTATTGTAACATGACAACTAGGACACAGTTTATTGTAACAACTAGGACACAGTTTGTTGTAACATGACAACTAGGATCAAGTTTGTTGTAACATGAAAACTAGGATCAAGTTTGTTGTAATATAACTAGGAAAATGTTTGTTGTAATATAACAACTATGACCCCGGGAAGGTTAACCCGGTCAACAAATGCCAGCAGAAGTCGGATGTGTCGGCCTAACGGCGCAAGAGCGCAGCTCTGCTGTAAACAGGCACAACGCAATCACGTCCGAAAAAAAAAACTCCGGATGAACGAAGAAGAAGAAGAACAACTATGAAAAAGTGTGATGTAACATAACAACTAGGACAAAGTTTGTTGTATCATAACAACTAGGATCAAGTTTGTTTGAATATAATAACTAGGACAAAGTTTGTTGTAACATAACAACTAGGACAAAGTTTATTGTAACAACTAGGACACAGTTTGTTGTAACATGACAACTAGGATCAAGTTTGTTGTAACATGAAAACTAGGACACAGTTTATTGTAACATGACAACTAGGACACAGTTTACTGTAACAACTAGGACACAGTTTATTGTAACAACAACTAGGACACAGTTTATTGTAACATGACAACTAGGACACAGTTTATTGTAACAACAACTAGGACACAGTTTATTGTAACATGACAACTAGGACACAGTTTATTGTAACAACAACTAGGACACAGTTTATTGTAACATGACAACTAGGACACAGTTTACTGTAACAACTAGGACACAGTTTATTGTAACAACAACTAGGACACAGTTTATTGTAACATGACAACTAGGACACAGTTTATTGTAACAACAACTAGGACAAAGTTTGTTGTAACATGACAACAAGGATAAAATTTGTTGCAACATAATAACTAGGAAAACGTGTGTTGTAACATAAAAACTAGGAAAATATTTGTTGCCACAACTAGGACAAAGTCTGTTGTAACATAACTAGGAAAACATTTGTTGTAACATAACAACTAGGAAAACGTTTGTTGCAACTTCTAGGAAAAAGTTTGTGGTAACATATAACTAGGAAAAAGTTTCTTGTAACATAACAAGGACAAAGTTTGTTGTAACATAACAATTAGGAACATGTTTGTTGTAACATAACAAGTAGGAAAACATCTGTTGTAACACAACTAGGACAAAGTTTGTTATAACATAACAACTAGGACAAAGTTTGTTGTAATGTAACAGCTAGGACAAAGTTTGTTGTAACATAACAACTAGGGCAAAGTTTGTTGTAACATAACAACTAGGACAAAGTTTGTTGTAACATGACAACTAGGACATAAAAAATTGTTTTGCATATCCTTTACAGGACATCGCTGTCAACATCAGCATCTTTCAGCTGTATGTTGATTTCTTGGCAAGATTACGCTCAGTAGTTTGCCATTGCTTTCTGAGCGGCCGGCTCATTATCCCGCAAGTCACGAGCGCGGGTCGAACCGCTTCCAGTTCTCGCCTCGCTGTGAGACCCTGCGTGGATAAACAGGATTACGGAGAAAGTGGTGTAACCCCTTAGCCAGAGAGACCGGCAACTAAGACATAGTTTGTTGTAATATAACAACTAGGACACAATTTGTTGTAACATAACAACTAGGACAAAGTTTGTTGTAACATGACAACTAGAACAAAGTTTGTTGTAACATGACAACTAGGACAAAGTTTGTTCTAACATGACAACTAGGACAAAGTTTGTTGTAACAAGACAACAAGGACAAAGTTTGTTGTAACATGACAACTAGGACAAAGTTTGATGTAACACAATAATTAGGATTGGAGTTAGATCATAAATAAATGAACAATGTCACACTTTCTGGTAGTATCATCTACAGAGTAAACTACATTAACAGTAAGTCATCTGATCATCAGACGTGGCCCCCTGCTCTTTCCTTTGTCCTGCCCCATTGATCTATGTTCACTAACCTATGTATAAAATCAGTGTCTCGCCAAAGGCCACTTTCCATCAGCTCTCAACATAGCTAAAGTGCTGGCTCTTTGGATGATGGTCTCACGAACAATTATAGACCCATTTCCTTACTATCATCACTATCTAAACCACCAGAAAAGCACATTCATAAAGTAACATTACAGTATTTAGTTTGCAACAATCTTATAGTTGACAGTCAATCAAGATTTCGACCAAAATAGTCTTGCCAAACGGGCCTAACAAACATGATAAACAATTGGCAACTGAATATAAACAACAACAGTCTATCTGGAGCTATGTTTTTTTTTAATTTCAGGAAAGCATCTGATATGATAGACCATATTATTTAAATTATAAAAAACGAAACAATGAAAATTGGCCCTAATGTAGTGACTATAATAACATTTTTTCTGTCAAACAGAAAACAAGTAGTATCACACAATAAACCTCTGTCTCAAACCACTACCTTCAATATTGGAGTACTGCAAGGCTCTATTCTTGGCCCTCTATTATTTGCCTTATATATTAACGATCTACCTTTGCATTTTTCATTGTCCTGCGATCTATTTGCAGACGACTGTACAGTGTATACAAACGCTGAAAGCTGTAATTTGCTGTAGTCATCTTTGCAACAAGAATTAAATTATGTAGTTAGGTGGAGCTATGCAAACCGTATGCAAATTAACATCACTGAAACAAAATCTATCTTATTAACAACCAGACAAAACTTCAAACTCTAAATTCACACAGATAACTTCAACTTCACATCGATAACATGCCAATAGAAAGTGTAACTGAGCACAAAACATTAGGCCTCATCATTGATAGAAACCTAACCTTTAATTCCCATGTTCAAGCGCTCATTTAACAAATAGTGAAAAAATTCTACAAACTCGCCAAGATTAAAAATTTTCTTGATAAGGACACAAGGAAAATATTCTATACCTCTCACATGCAGACAAATTTTGACCACTACTCTACAATCTGGGATGGTTGTTCCAATTCAATCGTTAAGTGACTTTTCTCACTCCAGAAATGGGCTATGAGTTTAATTTATAGCAAACATTTAACTGACAATCCTAGCCTGCATAAACGCCTTCAGTTACTACCACTCCACAAACGCCCTCTTTTCAATAAGGCCAAACTAATTCACAAAATCCTACATCGGAATGCCCCAAATTACCTTTGGCCATTGTTTAAATATAATGCTAGACACAGTAAATGATTAAATATATTACACATTCTGAAGCCTAGGATAGACTTATACAAAACAAGCTTAGTGGGTTCCACGGCTCAGCTGTGTAACAATCTTACTGGAGCTGTCTGGAGATGTCTCTTTGCTGTCTCTGGAGCGGTCTCGGCTGGCAAAGATTAGTTTCATCTTCGTGCCAGGGCATGCGGGAGTACAAGGGAATGAGCGGGCTGACAAGCACGCAGGTATCGCTACTGTGGAGGGCAGATACGCCATGGACCAGGCTGACATTCTGAATGCTCTACGAGAAGTAAGACTTTTGCGAGAACAAGTGATGACTGAATCTACAACCATGGCCAGACTGCGGGAACAGCAAATTAAAAGAGGGGTGGCCAAACAAGAACACTACGCAGGAAGCCAAAGAAGACTGATAAACCAACACAGAACTGGTGTCATTAGCCGCTACATGCTGCAGGATTTGCTGAGGAGGGGATCCGAGCACTTATGGACTGAATGGTTCGATGTGCAATGAGGATGATCTGTCGACTAACTAACTAACAATCTTCTACAAGAAATCAAAGACCTCACCAATCACTATACATATAATCGCAAATTGTTTGAACACTATCTCAGTATGGATTACCTTCTCCCTTAATAATAAACATAATAATAATAATAATAATAATAAAACCCTAGTATAACAGCCAGTCCCCTTTTGATAGACCAGTATACTCCACATAGCTAATAATAATTGCCATATCATTCATTAATATTACTGAGTCGTGTAGTATTAATTTTTGTATTTTCCCCATGCCTTTATAATGCTTATCTTTTATATTGTTGCTGTTCTCTGATAGCCTTGAATGATGTGTGAATGAAATAATGTATGAAAGAGAGTGATAGAAGGGCAGAATGTTAGATGGGCGCACGTGCCCAATTCTTAACCCTTTGAAAATAATGTTTGTTTGTTCATTCGTTCTGCTAGTTGACTGTTGTGTGTATTTCATGTTGGTAATATTTTAGGAAGGGATTAAGATGTACAGAAAATAGCACATCTGAAAATATACTTTTTTCCTTTCAATATATCCACAATTTGTTGCATGTTTATACCAACACACAGTACATTATACAACTGTAACAAACTATCAGATAAATGATTTAACAAACAATAAGATACATGATTGTACCCACACATTAAGTTACATGGTTGTACCCACACATTAAATTACACGGTTGTACCAACACATTAAGCTACATGGTTGTACCCAAACATTAAGTTACATGGTTGTACCCACACAATATGTTATGTGGTTGTACCAACATATTAAGTTACATGGTTGTACCCACACATTAAGTTACATAATTGTACCAACACATTAAATTACATTGTTGTACCCATATAATGTTATGTGGTTGTACCCACACATTAAGTTACATGGCTGTACCAACACATTAAATTACATGGTTGTACCAATACATTAAGTTACATGGTTGTACCCACACATTAAGTTACATGGTTGTACCCACACAATATGTTATGTGGTTGTACCAACATATTAAGTTACATGGTTGTACCCACACATTAAGTTACACGGTTGTACCCATACAATGTTATGTGGTTGCACCCACACATTAAGTTACATGGTTGTACCCACACATTAAGTTACATGGTTGTACCCACACATTAAGTTACATGGTTGTACCCATACAATGTTATGTGGTTGTACCCACACATTAAGTTACATGGTTGTACCAACATATTAAATTACATTGTTGTACCAACACATTAAGTTACATGGTTGTACCCACACAATTTGTTATGTGGTTGTACCAACATATTAAGTTACATGGTTGTATCCACACATTAAGTTACATGGTTGTACTCACACATTAGTTACATGGTTGTACCCACACATTAAGTTACATTATTGTACCCACACATTAAGTTACATGGTTGTACCAACATATTAAGTTACATGGTTGTAACAACACATTAAGTTACATGGTTGTACCCACACATTAAATTACATGGTTGTACCAACACATTAAATTACACGGTTGTACCAACACATTAAGTTACATGGTTGTACCAACACATTAAGTTACATGGTTGTACCAACACATTAAGTTATATGGCTGTACCCACACATTTAGTTACATGACTGTACCAACACATTAAGATGGGAAAACTACTGTATATAAGCCCATGGCAGATAAGAGAAATCATATAAGATTATTAATCATCCCATGGCACTTAACCTGTTAATAAATCATGGCTACATTATTCTTGCCAGCTCCATGGCCAGGGGTTACATGTGCAGTTCGTAATCCTGCATACACGCGTCCAAAACACAGCTACTGGCGATTGGGCAACAGACCGCCTTACGTTGGTTTTGTAAGAAATGGTATGTGTGCTGGTCGACCACAAAGCAATCCCAAACTACTGAACGTAAACTTGCCAAGAGATCACAACAGCAAAAAATGCTGGTGTTGACTGCACCGTCCTGTAAAGGATATGCAATAAAATTTTTAACATTACTCTTACTCATGAGTTCACTTCCATGAAGCTTGACGGGAGTAATAGACACTTTAGGAGCATTGTCCCAGCAGTGTGAAGGGTGTAAAAGACACTTTAGTAACATAATTCCAGCAGCATGAATGGTGTATTTGACACTTTAGTAGCATAGTCCCAGCAGTGTGAAGGGTGTAAAAGACACTTTAGTAACATAGTCCCTGTAGTGTGAAGGAATAACTGACACTTTAGTAACATAGTCCCTGTAGTGTGAAAGGATAACTGACTCTTTAGTAGCATAGTTCTAGCAGTGTAATGGGATAACTGACACTTTAGTAACATAGTCCCTGTAGTGTGAAGGCAGTAAATAACACTTTAGTAACATAGTCCCTGCAGTATGAAGGCAGTAAATGACACTTTAGTAGCATAGTTCCAGCAGTGTGAAGCAAGTAACTGACACTAGTAACAGTCCCTGCAGTGTGCAGCAGTAAATGACACAGTAATAACAGTACCAACAGTGTGAAGGGAGTAAATGATGCGTTAGTAACATACTCCTGGCAGTATGAAGGCAGTAAATGACACTTTAGTAACAGCACCATCAGTATGAAGGCAATAAATGACACTTTAGTAACATAGTCCCAGCAGTGTGAAGGCAGTAAATGACACTTTAGTAGCATAGTTCCAGCAGTGTGAAGCGAGTAACTGACACTAGTAACAGTCCCTGCAGCGTGCAGCAGTAAATGACACAGTAATAACAGTACCAACAGTGTGAAGGGAGTAAATGATGCGTTAGTAACATACTCCTGGCAGTATGAAGGCAGTAAATGACACTTTAGTAACAGCACCATCAGTATGAAGGCAGTAAATGACACTTTAGTAACAGCACCATCAGTATGAAGGCAGTAAATGACACTTTAGTAACATAGTTCCAGCAGTGTGAAGGGAGTAACTGACACTAGTAACATAGTCCCTGCAGTATGGAGGAAGTAAATGACACTTTAGTAACAGCACCAGCAGTGTGAAGGCAGTAACTGACACTTTAGTAACATAGTCCCAGCAGTGTGAAGGCAGTAAATGACACTTTAGTAACATAGTCCAAGGAGTGTGAAGGCAGTAATAGACACTTTAGTAACATAGTCCCTGCATTGTGAAGGCAGTAAATGACTTTAGTAACATAGTCCCAGCAGTGTGAAGGCAGTAAATGACACTTTAGTAACATAGTCCCAGCAGTGTGAAGGCAGTAAATGACACTTTAGTAACACAGTCCCAGCAGTGTGAAGGCAGTAAATGACACTTTAGTAACACAGTCCCAGCAGTGTGAAGGCAGTAAATGACACTTTAGTAACACAGTCCCAGAAGTGTGAAGGCAGTAAATGACACTTTAGTAACACAGTCCCAGCAGTGTGAAGGCAGTAAATGACACTTTAGTAACACAGTCCCAGAAGTGTGAAGGCAGTAAATGACACTTTAGTAACAGTCCCAGCAGTGTGAAGGCAGTAAATGACACTTTAGTAACACAGTCCTAGAAGTGTGAAGGCAGTAAATGACACTTTAGTAACACAGTCCCAGCAGTGTGAAGGCAGTAAATGACACTTTAGTAACACAGTCCCAGCAGTGTGAAGGCAGTAAATGACACTTTAGTAACACAGTCCAAGCAGTGCGAAGGCAGTAAATGACAATTTAGTAACAGTTCCAGCAGTGTGAAGGCAGTAAATGACACTTTAGTAACACAGTCCCAGAAGTGTGAAGGCAGTAAATGACACTTTAGTAACACAGAGTAAATGACACTTTAGTAACACAGTCCCAGCAGTGTGAAGGCAGTAAATGACACTTTAGTAACACAGTCCCAGCAGTGTGAAGGCAGTAAATGACACTTTAGTAACATAGTACCAGCAGTGTGAAGGCAGTGAATGACACTTTAGTAACATAGTCCCAGCAGTGCGAAGGCAGTGAATGACACTTTAGTAACATAGTCCCAGCAGTGTGAAGGCAGTAAATGACACTTTAGTAACATAGTCCAAGCAGTGTGAAGGCAGTAAATGACACTTTAGTAACATAGTCCCAGCAGTGTGAAGGCAGTAAATGACACTTTAGTAACATAGTCCCAGCAGTGTGAAGGCAGTGAATGACACTTTAGTAACATAGTCCCAGCAGTGTGAAGGCAGTGAATGACACTTTAGTAACATAGTCCCAGCAGTGTGAAGGCAGTGAATGACACTTTAGTAACACAGTCCCAGCAATGTGAAGGCAGTGAATGACACTTTAGTAACATAGTCCCAGCAGTGTGAAGGCAGTGAATGACACTTTAGTAACATAGTCCCAGCAGTGTGAAGGCAGTGAATGACACTTTAGTAACATAGTCCCAGCAGTGTGATGCAGCAGTGTGAATGCAGTAAATGACACTTTAGTAACATAGTCCCAGCAGTGTGAAGCCAGCAAATGACACTTTAGTAACATAGTCCCAGCAGTGTGAAGGCAGCAAATGACACTTTAGTAACATAGTCCCAGCAGTGTGAAGGCAGCAAATGACACTTTAGTAACATAGTCCCAGCAGTGTGAAGGCAGCAAATGACACTTTAGTAACATAGTCCCTGCATTGTGAAGGCAGTAAATGACACTTTAGTAACATAGTCCCAGCATTGTGAAGGCAGTGAATGACACTTTAGTAACATAGTCCCAGCAGTGTGAAGGCAGTAAATGACACTTTAGTAACGTAGTCCCAGCAGTGTGAAGGCAGTAAATGACGCTTTAGTAACGTAGTCCCAGCAGTGTGAAGGCAGTAAATGACGCTTTAGTAACGTAGTCCCAGCAGTGTGAAGGCAGTAAATGACGCTTTAGTAACATAGTCCCAGCAGTGTGAAGGCAGTAAATGACGCTTTAGTAACATAGTCCCAGCAGTGTGAAGGCAGTAAATGACGCTTTAGTAACATAGTCCCAGCAGTGTGAAGGCAGTAAATGACGCTTTAGTAACATAGTCCCAGCAGTGTGAAGGCAGCAAATGACGCTTTAGTAATGTAGTCCCAGCAGTGTGAAGGCAGTAAATGACACTTTAGTAATATAGTCCTAGCTGTGTGAAGGGAGTAAATGACATTTTAGTAGCATAGTCCCAGCAGTGTGAAGGCAGCAAATGACACTTTAAAACATAGTCCCTGCAGTATGAAGAAAGTAAATCAAACTTCAGGAGCTGTGACAACATAGTAGCTAGATGCCTGCCAGTCCAGCTGTCGTGGGTTTGAATCCACACAAAGGTGGCTTGTTAAGGTAACCTGGGCTCCCAGGCTGACCCAATCTAAAAATAGTTCCATGAAATGTCTTGGGAATGAAAGTGGCTGGAATATTGGCATCACTCCTGAAGCACCAGCTGGTCTGTAAAACATGGCCGCCCAGCACCATATGCTCAAAACACTAAGGTTTGTAAAGTGACCCTTTACTTAACGGACACACAAGTATAGTCCCAGCAGGACAGCTGATCACCAGAAACAGTTTCTTGACCCTTCTCCTTTAATAGTTGAATTTTGGTTTCTACTGGCAGGAATTTTTCTAGGAAGGAATTGTATTTTATAGAAAAATGTTCAAACTGCGCTGATGTTCCTTCAACAGTCTTATTAGGATTTTAGCTACAATCTGTTAGTGTTACTTCAAGCTATGTATATGTCGCTTCTGATATCGAAGTTTGGGTAGAGATAAAGTTTGAGGGAAATGTGATAATTAAAACTTTTGAATGGAGGAGAAATTACGCACATGCAAGGAATAGTTATGCGTAAAAAGTGGTCAAAAATGTCATGTGTCAATTGATGGTGAGTTGTAATAAACTAATAATTAAAGACGTTTTGCTTTAAATCCGTGTTCAACACAATGGCGCCGTGTCGTGTACATCCTTGTCTAGCAGGTCGAGTATATAAAGTATATGCCAATTTAATGGAAAGTTTAGTTTCCGCGTGGTTAAAACTAAGCTTGTAAGAACTGTTGGCTACTGTGATAGTATCGATCAGAAGTGTTTGGGATGAAGGGACTAGCGAAGAGCGGCATCCAGCCCTCGGCCACGGCTGGTCCAGCCCTCCCTTGCTGCTACATACAATTTTATGACTCCAATCCCAGCATTCAGCACTCGTGATCACGTGGCTGACGATTCCTGGGGCTTACCTAATATTTTTCAGGCAGCGGCGACCAATCGCTGCAGGGAATCCACACCACATGACAGATTTTCCCTCGAAATAATTTATTCCCGGCGGCGTTTAGCGGACTTCGGGAAACTTCGGAAGCACCTCTGCCGAGCCAGAAACTTTCATCAACAGCCGCCATGTTTGCTGGTCGCGAACGGGTGAAATAGTGAACATTTTGTGTTTTATTTTACACATGGAATGATTATTTGATACCGTATGTAGGCAAGGTTATCCGTGAAATGTTCTTCTAAAGTTTTAAATGTTAAAAAGGTGACTTTGTTCGTTTTTTATGGTGGAAAATCGCGATTGATGTAAGTAGCCAGTGTCGCGGTGCTTTGTGGCAGGGGCTGGCGATTGGATCGGAGGTCGACGTGAAGTCGTCGGTGTCCGTCATCATGTTGCAAAAATAACTTCTTACATTGTTAAGATATTAGGATGCATACATTGTGACGATGAACGACTCTACTACTAAAAACATTTAGTGGCTATGATAATTTTTCATTATGTTACTGTGGATGAAAAATGTTCGTCGGCTCTTGAAATCTTAGCGCTGTGTTGAATGTAAACATGGCCGAACACCAACTTGGACCTCCGGCCAACAAGAAACCCAGAATCGGATCACCGTCGCTCAACACGCCCAGTGAAGGCAATGGTAAGATTTCTCTCTTATATACCAAACATTTCACACAATCCGAGACATTAAAGTGGCAGTGGGTGTGCCTTTCTAATCTGATGTCAGATAGCCAACAAAACTGCACATTTAACCGGGTACATTGATTATGCAGATGGGTCTGTCCAGACCAAAATACGAAAACTGTCAGAAGCGTGGTAATTATCTGAACCCAGACACCTTCTTTTCATCAGCTAACATGACATACTGATCCAGACACAAAACATGACTATACACTGGCCTTTCCTGTCATGTACCCAGTAGATTGCCAGTAATAATCATACTGTAAATGTAAATTAAAATGTCTTTTTCAATTCTACCTCTGTAGATGGCTTACTACAGCAGTAAAGTTATATTTTGTTTAAAGTAATTAAAAACATGACATATGGACTTTAAGTAAATGTGTTTATTTACAATTTTCAACAAAAACATCAGTATTGAAATATAGCAGACAGCCTGTTCTAGTATGAATGAATCGATTAATCTGCAGTCTATGACTGATGATTGATATGATGTTGTCTAAGTCTACCAGATATATATGATTATATGTAACATAGCATGTTCTCCTTGCCACCGTTGTTTCACTTCCCTCTGGTTTTATGTGCGAATTTCCAACTAGAGACTAACCAAGTTGGCCGCATCGATGTTGACCTAAGAATGTGTTTTGTTGTTGCTGAAATATACCCAGTTTACTTTTATCAGAAATTACACAACTCCTCAACTGGTAGTGAGTGAGTGATGGTGCGCCTGTAAGTTGCAAATTTGCTCCAGGATTCTGTATGTTGAGGATCTGACACTCTGTAGCCTGCTTCACTTTGTATGCTGGTTGATATACATGGTAACCTGCTCAGCTTTCTTGTGTTGTTGGGGACATTGTAAACATGGCTCTACGTAATCTTAATCCACTCTGTTTTCTTGTGTTGTTGCGGGCATTGCAAACATGGCTTTGTAATCCACTTAATTTTCTTGTGTTGTTGGAGATATTGTAAACATGGCTCTATGTAAAGATGAACCCACTTAGTTTGCTTGTGTTGTTGGGACATTGTAAACATGACTGTATGTAAACCACTTAGTTTTCTTGTGTTGTTGGGGATATTGTAAACATGGCTCTATGTAAAGATGAACCCACTTAGTTTGCTTGTGTTGTTGGGACATTGTAAACATGACTGTATGTAAACCACTTAGTTTGCTTGTGTTGTTGGGGACATTGTAAACATGACTGTATGTAAACCACTTAGTTTTCTTGCGTTGTTGGGGAAATTGTAAATATGGCTCTATGTAATGTAATGATGAATCCACTTAGTTCTTTTGTGTTGTTTGGGACCTTGTAAGCATGGCTCTGTGTAATGATGAATCCACTTAGTTTTTGTGTGCGTTGAGAACATTATAAACATTGAGCTATTTATATTAAATCTACTTAGTTTTCTTGTGTTGTTGGGGACATTGTAAATATGACTGAGTGTAATATACTTAGTTTGCTTGTGTTGTTGGGGACATTATAAATATGACCCTATGTAATATACTTAGTTTGCTTGTGTTGGGAACATTGTAAATTAAAATTAAGTTGCATGTCCTTCACAGGACATAGCAGTCAACCCCAGCATTTTCGCTGTTCGTGATTCCTGGGCAAATTTTACGTTCAGTAGTTTGCCATTGCCGGCTTCGTGGCTTAGAGGTTATGACTTTTCTCCGTAATCTCGTATACTCTTGTGGGTAACGTGATGATGGTGAGAATCAGCAGTGGTTCCAATCGCATCGGTAACTTACGGGGTATGTGAGCCGGCCGGTCAGAAAGCAATGGCAAACTACTGAGCGTAATCTTGCCAAGAAATTAACATACAGCTGGAAGATGCTGGTGTTGACAGCGATGTCTTGTAAAGGATATGCAAAAAAAGTTTGCCATTGCTCTCTGAACGACCGGCTCCTATACCTTTTTCGAAAAGACCAGCACCGCTTGTTTCGAACCTGGGTATACGGGCTCACAAACCGCGTTTGCAAGCCCATAGCCACAGAGACCGATAATAAATTTTGTTGCGTATCCCTTAGGGACGTTGCAGTCAACACCAGCATTTTTCAGCTGCTGTTGATGTACTAGGCAAGTGTTGCGTTTAGTAGTTTGCCATTGATTTCTGAACGACCGGCTCCCATACCAGCACGTTATAACACAACGCGACATGGTCTGCTGCACAAATCGATCGCAGCTGAGCTTCAAACGCCTGCTACCCGGCTTACGAACCACGTTCGCAAGCCTTTAGCCATGGAGCCAGCTACATTGTAAATATGACTATGTAATTTACTTTGTTTGTGTTGTTAGGGACATTGTAAATATGACTGAGTGTAATCTACTTAGTTTGCTTGTGTCGTTGGGAACATTGTAAATATGACTCTATGTAATCTACTTATTTTTCTTGTGTTGTTGGGGACACTATAACATTACTGCTAAGTAATCCATGTAGTTTTCTTGTGTTGGTTGGAGCATTGTAAACATGGAGCTGTGTAATCCACTTAATTTTCTTGTGTTGTTGGGAACATTGTAAACATGGAGCTATGTACCACACATGTGGAGCAATTACTTAGTTTTCTTGTGTTGTTGTGAGCATTGTAAACATGCAGCTATGTAATTCACTTAGTTTTCTTGTGTTGCTGGGGACATAGTAAACATGGAGCTATTTAATCTACTTAGTTTTCTTGTGTTGTTGTGGACATTGTAGATATGGAGCTATTTAATCTTCTTAGTTTTCTTGTGTGGTTGGGGATATGGTAAATATGGCTAGAGATAGAAGAAGAAAAAAACTAAACATTCAGGAGCTAGCATATGTTTGTTACAAATACAGACGTAGAAAATGATTTACGCTCAGGTGGTAGCTTAAAATTTCCAGGTACCATGGCGGCCGGACCCTGGGATTTTCCTGCCCCTGAACGTGGTGCTATGTGATCTGCTCAGTTTACTTGTGTTGTTGAAATCATGGTAAACATGACACTTGTCATCTGATCAGTTGTATGTTGTTGAAACCATCATAAATATGGCACTATGTAATCTGATAAGTTTTTGTGTTGTTGGGGAAATCATGAAGATGACATCAAGTAACTCAATAAATTTTCTGGTTATTGAGGACACCATGAATATGACACTGTAGTGCAGGTCCGTATGGCCGAATGGATAAGAACGGTGTTCTTAAACATCCGGCGTGCTGATGCCGAGTTAGCGGTTCATCCCCTACACTGAACAGCTGGACTAAAATGTTGACCTGTCGTCCTTGACTTGGGGGCGTAAATTACAAGTACCCCTGAAGTCGGAGTGGGTTTGCCGGATGGCGAGCGACACTGTTAATAGGGAAAGCTAACCCACACGCAAAATTCAGTCCATCACTACAATAAAAAAAATAGTGTGTATGGACTACGCTTGAGTTCAAAGCGAGCGAGCGCCAAAAAAAAAAGACAAAAAAAAGTGTTGGCCAGATACTCAGGTCACTCCCGGTTGAATCATTCGCACTAGGCCATAATTTATCTGTTCATTCGCACTGCACACGAGCCCAAACGGCCCTGACCACAAGTGCCTTAGTGTTCACCAATATTCCACCCAGACTTCCGGTCCCCAACGTGGCAGATAGGCATTGAACCGCTACAGCCTCTGGAGTATTTATCCTTGTGGCTGCGGTTTGCATTCACGTTTCCCTCATGTTGGACTGGTAGTATATGGTTCCGTCACCCTGCTACTGAGTGAATGCGTGGCGCGACACTGTGGACTGTGAAATTCATGTGGAATGCTTTTACATCTGTCCGCTTTTGTTTGTACAGTGAACTGCATGTTCAGAACAATGGCTACCGGCTGTTGCTGAATTGACTGATTTGCCTTTTTGGTTCACGAGTGCATTTGTCAGGAGAGTCGTGGGAGTTGACGCTGAAGCTACGGGGTTCGTGCTTTGTGCGTCGCTTTAGGCGGGTCGCCCTGCGGAAAGATACCGAGCCATGTGAGAAAACCCGGGTCAATGAAGTCTTTCTGGTGACTGCCGATTCCATTGATGGTGAACTGTAATTTTCGTGGAGGATGTTTGTGTTGGCATTCTGTCGGCGGCATTATGCAGTGTACCTATACGGGCCGTTGGCTTGCTGAGACTCCTGTCTGTTCACTTTTCACATTGGACAGTGAGGAGCATTTTGTGTGATATCCACTGGCACAGGAACGGAGCATAATGGGGATGACTCGTTGCCGTGAAGTTGGAACCGTGACTAACTCCACCCAACAGTGCAGACCCAGCCATTCTGTCCTCTTGTTTGGTTAACGTTACCCTGTAAATGGCATCTGCTCAGTTTTCCCACGTTGTTGGGAGCATCGTAGCTTAGAAACTATGTAGCTTCATATAATATTAGATATTTACTAAAACCATGCTTGACTCGTATTTGCATAAACCAATTGGCACTCAGCGGGTGATGTGGTCAGTTCAGCGGGTGATGTCATCTCAGCGGGTGATGTGGTCAGTTCAGCGGGTGATGTGGTCAGTCTCTTGCTGACCACCTTTACTTCTCAAGATTTTCTTGGTGCCTAATTTAAGCTGGAACAGCACAGTAGTTAGCACAGGTCAATTGTTTTTATAAATGTGAATCTGCACCGCTGTGGGTCGAACCTTGACACCTGGGCCAGTTACCACTGAAGTTGGAGTGGGTTGGCCCTATGGCCAGGGACACTGGTCATAGGGACAGCTGATCCACAAGCGAAATTCAGTCGTGTTACTAGACGTATCTTGTATGGTCTACGCTTGAGTTCAAAGCAAGCGAGCTGGCCAAAAAAAAAACTGGGCCAGTAGATGAGTGTGTAGCTACTGCACTACTGTGACAGCCAAAACCACCTAGTTTCAGAAATTCAGACCATCCAAGAATCCAGACTTGTAGAAACTTGACATTTGTACATATGTGTCTGCATGAATTAAGACACCCAACATGTAACACTGCCAACATTTTTTATTAGCAAATGGATACACAAATATGAAAAGAAAAAAACAGAATAATTACACATTTTAACCTATCAAGATAGTTCTCTGAGAAGAATCCCGCCATCTGCAACAAAAGTCCTGGAGATAGCAAAGTTTGATAAATATGCCATTTATGTTTGTTACTGTCATACTTCTGAATCTGAATACTATCTGTTCATCTCATGTTTATAGCTGTTGGACTTTGAAAGTACAATCCGAGAATTCAGAAAATATGGATAGACCAAATCAAATCCCAGATATGTTTAAATTTGTTGGACTTTTACTGCAAGTCACAGTGTTGATGAATGTAATTGCATATAGGGTATTAATGTTTCTCTTTGTATTTTGTCAACAGAGTTCAATTTCTCCAACTTGAACTTTGAAGGTATTGTCAATGACCTGCCGGATGATCTGGATGGACTCCAGGGCTCCTCAGGTGATGCCCAGACCTCCCAGGGCAGCCAGGACAGTGGCTTGGGGGGATCATTGTCGCAGCTGCTCTCCAGATCGGCACCCAACTCCCAAACATTATCAATGTCGATTAACAGCGGCGTGCAGAGTCGAAGTCCCGGCCTTGGCATGATCAACATCGGGATGGGGAAAGGGCCCATGTCAAACAATTTAGCGGCTACGCTAACGAATGCAAATAAAGTAGCCACATCCTCACACATGGGGATGAACGATAATCTTGTCAGCAACTCTTCTTTCACAATCTCAGGAACAAATGCAGGATTAATGGGTGGTGTAGCCAACTCAATGAGCATGAAACCCATGGGCACCCAACAGATGATCGGCGGAGTGGGTAGCCTCAACATGGGACAGCAGCTGCAGAACCAGATGATGAATGGACCCAGTAGCTTTGCCAACAACTTGGGGCAGATGCGTGGGATGTCAAATAATATCAATCCTTCGACATCCATGCAAATGTCACAAACTGGGATGATGTCCGGTCCGGGGATGGCACAGATGCAGTCTCACCAGGGGATCTCGGGACATGCCAACCTGAACATGCAACAACAGGCTGTTGCACAGATGGTTAGGGTAAGCCATGAGTGTTTGTGGATGACTTAGGTCTTCATTTGAAACAGACAGTGGTCTAGTGTGACTAGCAGTGTGAATGATGCAGTTTCAGTATTTAAAAAAAATTGCATTATGTGCCCTCCATCCATCATGTGCCATGCCAGAAAGCATGGGCGGTCATGACTCGCCATTTCACTTGATCACCAGAGTCGTGGATCCGCTCAGTGTTCCTGTCTCGACCATGCCATGTGGCCAAGTCATCCAGTTATTTACTTCTTGGTTTTCCCCTTGGTCCGTTCCCTTCGATCTTGCCAGTTGTCACCAAGTTCTCCAATTCATTTCTTCTCATAACATGTCCAAAACAATTTTGACTTTCTATGTCTAAATTCTCTAATCAATTAACGATTTTCATTTGTTTCCTGTAGTACTTGGTCTTTGATTTTTCTGTCTGTCCATGCTATTCTTTGCATTCTCCTCAGAAACCACATTTCTACAGCCATCAGATGTTTTTCAGCTTAACTGCTCATTGTCCAAGTTTCACATCCATACAAAAGTACAGGCTTTATATATTTACTCTTTTTCTCGTTTCAATTGACATCTTTTTATTGGTCAGTATGTTTTTCATCTTGCTAAAGGCTACTTTCGCCATGGCGATTCTTGTTCTAATCTCTTTAAGGCATCTCCCATCAGATGTTATGACTGTTCGAGATAATTGTACCGATTTACTTGTATATTACATTGTGGTATTTCTTTCTGGCCTAGGGGTTAACGCCTTTCTCAGTAATCCCGTATATTCTCGTGAGTAATATAACCTGCACGAGAATCTGTAGCAGTTCTCGCGCATTGGTAACTTACGGGGTATGTGAACCGGTTGCTCAGAAAGCAATGGCAAACTACTGAGCGTAATCTTGCCTAATATATGAACAACAACTGAAAAATGCTGATGTTGACTGCAACGTCCTGTAAGGGATGTGAAAAAAAAAGAATTCTTCCTAGTGACGACCATAATATGCATCTTTTTTCAATTTAATTCTAACCCCTGTTCACTGTGTGCAACAACCGCATCTACTAATTGTTGCAGATCCTGCTCATTGTCTGCAATCAATACTGTATCATCTGCATATCTAATGTTATTGATGTTTCGTCCTCCAATGATGATTCCATTTATATCTTCTCCATCCATCCATCATGTGCCATGCCTGTAAGCTTGGGCGGTCATGTCCTGCCATCTCACTCGATCACCAGAGTCGTGGATCAGCTCCATGTTTCTGTCTTAACCATGCCACAAGGCCAAGCCATCCAGGTACTTGCCTCTAGGTGTTCCCCTCGATCTTACCAGCTGTCACCAAGTTCTCCAAATAATTTCTTCTCATAACATGCCCAAAAAATTGTGACTGTCTACGTCTAATGTCTCTTATCAGTTTACGGTCTTCATTTGTTTCTTGAAGGACTTGTTCATTGGTCTTTCTGGCTGTCCATGGTTTTCTTTGCATTTTCCTCAGAAACCACATTTCTACAGCCATTAGATGTTTTTCAGCCTGACTGCTCATTGTCCAAGCTTCACATCCATATAAAAGTACAGGTTCTATGTAGCATCTCAACACTCTTTTTCTCGTTTCAATTGACATCTTTTTATTGGTCCTCACAACGTGATTTTCTTGGCATCTGTAAAGAAGGTAGTTTGCCATTGCTTTCCTTCCTAGCAGTGACCATACTGGCCAGTGACTATAGCCATTGTCTCCTAAAAAAGAGATCCTCCGCCTACCGTTGTGAAGGTGGAGACCATAACCTACAACTATCTGTCGGCTACTCATCATCTTCATCCACCACCTGCACGCATGGCTTCACGTAACCCTGATAGGGGGGCTAAACGGGTACTCCACCTTGCCCAAGGGTGTTATATCTTCTACATTTCTGAAAATATTTTCACTGTATAGGGAAAAAAGATCTGGAGACATTCATAAGTCTATTGTCTTTCCCATCAATTTGTAGATCTGCAAGCATATCTACTATGTTGACATGTCTTACTCTATCGAAAGCCTTTGTGTTGTTAATAAATCAAAGATGTATATGTTTGATTACTTCTATAGAACATTCAATAACTGATCGCAGCATATACATTGCATTTACTGAGGAGCGGCAGGCCGGGTGGCTAGAAGGCCGTATTCTCCTTTGGGAGATCCGGGTTCGAATCCTTGGTAAGGTGGGATATTTTTCTGTCGGGGGCAGAAAAAAGATCCTAACCTGCACAGTTCACGGTGACTGCACTAGCCAGGCGGCCTTAATTCCTCAGGCTCAAAGACCTTTCTTTTATTCATCTCTCTCTCTCTCTCTCTCTCTCTCTCTCTCTCCGGTGCTACATTAAGAGTAGCAGTACATTCTTGGTGAATATTAGGATATCACCTCATTATATGTAGTGGGATAGTCCAGGGGGACAAGCAGAGCCCATTCCAGAAAAAAGCCTCATTATGCCCAGCACAAGTCATAGACATCATGAATGTAGTGTCAAACTGGCCTTCGGCTTCTTGTGTCTTTTGTGAGACAAATGAACCTGCCTTCATATTGTTGGAGCACTGGCTTTGGTGAATTGACAGTACAGAATTCTAGTCTTGGAGCACTGGCTTTGGTGAATTGACAGTATAAAATGCTAGCTTTGATGAAATGATAGGGCAGTATGCTAGTTTTGTTGAATTGACAGTACAGAATTCTAGTCTTGGAGCACTGGCTTTGGTGAATTGACAGTATAAAATGCTAGCTTTGATGAAATGATAGGGCAGAATGCTAGTTTTGTTGAATTGACAGTACAGAATGCTAGCTTTGTTGAATTGACAGTACAGAATGCTAGCTTTGTTGAATTGACAGTACAGAATGCTAGTCTTGGAGCGCTGGCTTTGGTGAAATGACAGTATAAAATGCTAGCTTTGATGAAATGATAGGGCATAATGCTAGTTTTGTTGAATTGACAGTACAGAATGCTAGCTTTGTTGAATTGACAGTTCAGAATGCTAGTCTTGGAGCACTGGCTTTGGTGAATTGACAGTATAAAATGCTAGCTTTGATGAAATTATAGGACATAATGCTAGCTTTGTTGAATTGACAGTACAGAATGCTAGCTTTGAATGGATAGTACAGAATCCTAGCTTTTGTGAATTGACAGTACAGAATGCTAGCTATGGAGCATTAGCTTTGGTGAATTGACAGTACCGTACAGAATGTCATGACAGTTTTAGTGTTCCAGGCTGATGCTGATCATATTGCTCTGTGTTTATCAGATTGTATTACTCATGATCATGATTTCATTGTGTTTGCTTTCTCTGTACATATTTTGTATATTTGCATGACTAATGACAGTATGGGAAGACACAAATCTGTATATTGACAAATTGAAGTATGGATGCCATAGCAAATCATATTTAGTTACATGAAGCAATTATTTGTTGCACTAGTAATCCAGAGGGGTTGAACTGGATATGACTCATGTCTATGTGTGAACTGTTCATGTCTATGTGTGAACTGTTCATGTCTATGTGTGAACTGTTCATGTCTATGTGTGAACTGTTCATGTCTACAGCCTGGACAACAGACTGCTGGCACTGCAGCACCAGGGCCCCGGCAGGCATCGGCCGACCCAGACAAGAGCAAGCTCATCCAGCAGCAGTTGGTGTTGTTGCTGCATGCACACAAGTGCCAGCGAAGGGAACAGGCCAACGGTGACCAGGATTGCAAATTGCCCTACTGTCGTACCATGAAGAATGTTCTCAACCACATGACCACCTGCAACAAAGGGAAGGCTTGTGAAGGTAAGCATGCGAGGCACTTCCTGCCACATAAAATGAACACATAGTGAAAGTTGGGGTGACAGCTCATCATTGTATGTCCTCCCAACTGGGACAGGTGTTCATACATCACCACAGATGGCTTCAGCGATGTTTTCCATTACCTCTCTTTTTCATGACATGACCAAAGAAAACTGTTTGCCTCTTTCTTATGTTTGATCTTCTTTGACTAGTCGTTTACATGCTCCTGTTCTTAGTGACTTTGGCAGTTCACAGAGTATTTGCAACATGCTCCTCAGAAACATCTCTATTGCCGCCAAGCTCTTCCTGGCATGGTCACTCTCATTCATGATGGAGGAACTACATGCAATGAAATAAGATTATTATTCTGAGCTGTCTAGTGCAACAAATGCATCATGTTGAATATCTTCTTGTTCCGTATCAGAATATAAGACAACAAATGAATAGCCACTTAGCAGGCTGAAGTTAGTTCCATCGCCCTGTGCATTTGTGAACATACTTGAAGACCCATATATTTTGTCAGTTGTGGGTTGGATATTAATACACAAAGAGTCATCAATACAAAGCTATTTGGGGGTCTTAACCATCTCTCATATACAGCAACATGCAGCAAAACAAATGGACATCTAGTGTAGACAACAGTGGATGGCAAACTTTATATTGAAAAAGCAGAGTGTACTTGTTTACCATTTTTATATATAGGGTAACCATGGTCTAGTTAGATAGATATTATCAGGCCCAAACAGTTTGGGAACCATTGATTAGTAATCTTCCTGATCAGAATATTGGCTGTCTTGTTTCCTGGAATCCTGTCTGTGCACACCACCACCGTGTCTGGGTGGTGCAGGACATCCTGTTTGGCACAGAGACCAGTACTGTTACCTCCCAGGTGGCCACATAACTTTCGTCAGCTGCTTTTTGTTTAGCGTTCTCACCATTAACGATGTTCAACAGTTAGATATAGCCATGTGTGGATGATGGGCAGTTAGCAAGGATCCACATGTGTACATCTGAGCCACCTATGTGATCAATATGTTTGTGGATAATTAAACCTAGGAAAGTTTGCAAGGGGTGTGCTAGATGATGATGAAACTGTAGAGAGAGTGTCTTTCTCCGCACGGAGTATACTGGATAATGAAGAAACTGAAGGGCATGTGTGTCATCTCCAACAGCATTATCCAGTATTATCTTACCTGACCATGTATGAGTTGAGAGATGGACATTCTGCATGTAGGCCACTCCCACGCTGAATGTTCTGTTTCAGAACTCTTCATGTGCAGGGTCCCATGTCTGGTTGGAACATCTCATTCATCTTTGTCTGTCTGGAGTTTTACACATTAACTTGTATAAGCCTTTGACATCAGACTTTATGTGATTAACATCAGACTTTGTATGGTTAGGTACAAACTAACACGAAGCTCCAACTCATTCTGTCTGGAGTTTTACACATTAACTTGTATAAGCCTTTGACATCAGACTTTATGTGGTTAACATCAGACTTTGTATGGTTAGGTACAAACTAACACGAAGCTCCAACTCATCCACACTGTTCACATTACAGAAACAGCATGTGGAGGATGACAGACTGTAGCTGAAATTATAGGCCTACCTCTGCATGACAATGTGAATAAGCCCATTGTGCCACGCCTGTGTTGTATCTAGTTGTTAATGAGTTCATGTCTGCAACCACACAGTCGTATCTTCTTGAAATGATAGGCATACCTCTACATGACAATGTGAATAAGCTCATTGTGCCACGCTTGTGTTGTGTCTGCAACCACACAATCGTGTCTTCTTCTTCCTCCTTACACCTCCCAGTGGAGCCTAGGCCCTCAGCCAACACAAGCCAGAACCTGTGTAGACATGCTCACGATTGGCTGGATGGTGCAGCTAGTGTTCTACAAGTTGAGATAGCCAGTCTGGTGCCAACCCTCCTTTGTCATCTCTTATGACATGTATGGCAGTTAGGATGTTAGCACTCTGTGCTTCCCTTACGGGCTCCTGCAACACACTGACAACACAGCCATGTGGTAGTCAGTGATAAGAAACAGGTTGCTTAACTTCATGTCGCCATGCCACTAGGGAGAATTAAATAGCTCAGAATAAACATCTGATTTCATTGCATGTAGTTTTACCATCACAAAACAAGAGTGAACACATCAGGAAGAGTTTGGAGGTAACAGACATGTGGTTTGTGAGGCAAATACCTGGACTAGTTTAGTTAATACCCTGGAATGCCACAACAAAAGTGTCTCTGATATTTAGTCAGAATTCACAAAAGGGCAGTGACATCACACGACACTTGGCAGTTATCTGGTTAAAATAAACACTTTTGGTCTGTATGTTTTATGAAGTGATTATTTACTGTTGAGTGTGATTGTTTGTTTGTTTCTTCACTAGTGGCCCACTGTGCTTCATCTCGTCAAATCATCACTCATTGGAAGAACTGTACACGAGTCGACTGCCCCGTGTGTCTACCTCTCAAGATTGCAGACAAGCGCAACACCACTGGACAAAATGTCAATCAGAATTCAACGATGACAGCTCCACACTCACAGACAACCAGTGTCACTGACCAGGCAACCATGAAGCGGGCCTTTGAGTCATTGGGTCTGCCGTACAACCAGCCAGCTCCGCAGCATAATGCCACCACCCACATACACCCACAGATGAGTGCGGCGTCAAATGATGGTAAGTGTATGGCTGCTGCTTGAATTTCTTGGAAAGATAATCGTGTACAATTGTTTAATGTGGGGGGTGGGCACATAACTTGTAGTCTTGTGTCTGTCAAACCTTTACCCTGTAATGTAGATGATGTCCCCATGCTCAGGGGTGCAGTCGTTTGGGGTGGGTTCAGGTTTTAAAACCCAACCCAAGATGGGTATGTAGAAATGCCCTGGGGAGTAAAGGCAGCTAGCCGCAATACTGACTACATCAGCCACGAGTACAGATTGGTCTGTCAGAATGTGTCTCTTGCAACATATGCGCAATGCATCTTAGGGCGTGAGCAAGAGACCTTGACCTTTTAGAAGAGTTTATTCTGTGGGGGGGGGGTGTTAGTCTGTTTGTCAACATACAAACTATAGCCTCACTTAAGTGCTGAATTCTTTTTCTTACATGGCTGTGCCATCTATGTATTTACCTCTATCTCCCTCTTGTCAATTTTTGTTTGTTTTAGGTCTACCTCTTCTCATTTGTGCTCAAGAGGTGATTGAGTTTTGGCACCACATTCCTCTAATCAGTTTGTGGATTTCTGAAAGAGCTGGCTCATTTGTTTCTGTCTGTCCATCCTTCTCAGTTATCTAAGAAACCACACCTGTGCTACCTCCGGCTCTTTCTCTCATGCTACTTCTGATTGTTTCTATGCTTGTATATTATTGGGACTTCACATAGATAACACAGTGTATTGTATATGCATTTTGATTGTATATTTGTTTCTCTACAGTTGTCCTTTTTTTTTTTTTTTTTTTTTTGATGGTAAGGAGGATATTTTCATCTTTGAATAGGCAAAGTGATCTTTGCTATTTGTACAAACACTGACAGTGAAAATGGATTTGACATAAATATGAATGAAATAAAACAACTGATTATCAGTAAAAGTCAATTTAGAACATTATATTACATGGAAAGATACATGAGTATTTCTTAACTAGCGCAGTAGGACATGATGGCAGGTATGTGGCAGAATTTTAAAAAAGGAAATTGGAATGACAAAGTAAATTAAACAATATGCTAAGTTGTGAATTAAAAAATTAAAAGTGATCAAGTGTTACATTCCTTCTATTTCTGCTGTGTATACCCTCTAGCAGCATAGGCCCACAGTTCACACCAAGCCTCCCTGTCCTTGGCTGCCTCCTGAAGTTAGCTCCATCTCCTGCCCATGTTGTTCAGCTCTGCCTCTCTCTTCTCCATGAGATTGTAGGTGCAGATTGGACAATGAAGACACCAATGACTTGCCAGCCATGGAATTCATTGGATTCGGAAAAAGAAGCTTTGTGATCTGGATTTAACTGATATGAGATTGCCCTCCTGTCCCACACACAAAGTCAGATGCAAGATAAGCATATTTAATGATGGAAGGTCACAACAATTTGGTCCAAAACGTCGTAGGAAAATGACACAGATAATGAGAATAAATCAAGTAAATAAAAACGCAATTTGCTTTGGTGAAGCCTCACTTCAATTTGTGGAATCATACACTTATGTAGTTTGCAGTGTAGGCAAAGATGAAGAAACCGATAGATGTTAAAATAAGAATACATGCCAAGTGGAGCTGTCATACGACAAGGAAACTTCTGGAACTAGTGCCAAACTGAGAATATTTCATGCTAACATGCTGCAAATGTTGTTGTATGGATCAGACGTCTGGAGAACAACTAGAACATTCACAGACTGCAAGCATTCATTAGCTGGTGTTGAGCACAATAGGACTAACATGGTAGGACAGAGTAACTAATGGGGAGCTTTGAGTGAAACTGAGCGGGAACTAGACTCCAGCCAACTAGAGGTGATGGGAAAACACATTGAGACAACCTGGGGATAGTATAACTAGAAAGTCATGTCACTAGAGGGAACTAGACTCCAGCCAACTAGAGGTGATGGGAAAACACATTGAGACAACCTGGGGATAGTATAACTAGAAAGTCATGTCACTAGAGGGAACTAGACTCCAGCCAACTAGAGGTGATGGGAAAACACATTGAGACAACCTGGGGATAGTATAACTAGAAAGTCATGTCACTAGTACCCATAAGGCATGTGAAATAGATGGGGACCTACAAGTGTTGCTTTGGTTTGTTCATCATTCAATATTGTATAGCACTGAAACAGACACAGAATAGCCAACATGAGGGTATTATTGAAGCTCTTGAAATGTGGGATATATTCCAGTAGCAGGAATATTGTGGCAGGGGAAGAAGACAAAAATTGTAAAATACATCGGGGTTGAAGAAAACATCACTGAATGAGATATGGTCGGATAATTAAACTACCATGATAATTTAAAGTGTGTAACAGGAGGACAGCTTATGTAGGTGCTGTGGTGGTGTAGGACAGCGTTATATGTGTGTAGACAACACTAACATGGTTTGTGGGAGAGTTGTATGGGACAGTGTTGGGAAGAAGGCACTGGATGATTTGTTCTGTAGTGACTCTTGTCTTAATCTTTACCATAAATTATTACAACTTAGTTTCTTGTTAGTAAGACATCAATTTAAGCTGTGCGTTGTCCTGTGTTACAGTAGAGTTGCACACTTACTTTCCTGTCTAGGCAGCTTTGTGGGTTCGGAACTGGGTAAAATACTTGGTAAAGTCGGAATATCTATTTGTTTATTTAAACTGATGATATGCTGTTAAGCCAGTCTGGCTTATGAAGAATCACCAAACTTAGCTTTATTAATTTCTATATGTATAGGAAAATCTTAGCTGTGTCAGTCACCATGGTGTATATATGGCGTGAGAACATGAAGTTTCACTGAGCTTTGTCTTCTTCCTGTACTTCTCTTCCTGCTTTGTGTTCTCTGCTGGGGTATGGCACTCACTTAGCCAGTCTGTTGCTGCCACCTGCAGCTCCCTTCATGTCTTATCCATGTTCTTCATCTTTGCCTCTCAATTCACTTGTCCATGTTATTTAGTTGTCCCTGTGTTCCATTTACCCAATGGGTTCCAGTATAGGAACTGACTAATTCTCAGGTTTTCTCAAAGTCTGTCCTGTGCATTGCCAATGTCTTTTCCCACCTCTTGATTTGTGGAATCTAAGTTTCCATAATCTTCCTATACATATATGAAATCAATTGCAGCAAGTTGTGGATGTCCAGGGCTGTTAGTTATGCTGTTGACAGTGTCGCCTGTCACTCCACAGGACAAATGAACAAGCCTAGCCTGCCCAATCAAGGCCAGAAAGTGTTGCCCAACCAGACAGCCACCACTACCAGCACCCAGATGGGCAACCTCTTGTGTAACATGTCAACGAATCCAGGATCTCAGCCTATACAGCCTCAGAGTGGCAGCCAGCTGGCCACATCCACAGCTCAAGCTGCTGCCATGGGCACTGCACCGGACATTGTCAAGTCCATACCAGCCATTAACCGCAAGGATTGGCATGCTCAAGTGACTCAAGATTTGAGGAATCACCTTGTTCACAAACTGTAAGTGCCCTAAACACTCACACATAATGCTTACAATTTGTACTCACTTGTTCTCATTAATACTTGAATATGTGTTATGCAAAATTACTAAACAACCATGCCATCTTCTGTATCAAAGGTAACCTGCATTGGAAAATCTGTCGTGATTGTTGTCACAAATTGGTAGTTAATATGGTACAACATTGTATATTCCCTGTGTTTTGTATGCCAGGCATTGTTGGTCTGTCAGAGTAACTAACATCGGTCGCCTAGAAACAAAAAATTAGTTGCATATCCGTTACAGGACTTCACAGTCAACTCCAGCATTTTTGGCTGTTTGTGCTTTCTTAGCAAGTTTACACTCAGCCTTTGCCACTGCTTTCTGAACGAACGGCACTCATGCCATTGTATGAAAACCAGCGCAAGATGGTCTGCTTCCAAATTGTCTGCAGCTGTGTGGCACACACAGTGTGTAGGAATGTTAATGTGTTCGTAGTCCCTTCACCCCAGCACCAGCCAGTGAAAGTGGAACATTATATACTTATAAGCAAGAGACAATGTTCTGTGGTCAAGCAGCAACAGTCAGTGAAAGTGGAACATTATATACTTATAAGAAAGAGACAATGTTCTGTGGTCAAGCAGCAACAGTCAGTGAAAGTGGAACATTATATACTTATAAGAAAGAGACACTGCTCTGTGTTCAAGCAATGCCAGGGGCAGCTTTGAAACATGTCATGACAACTGGACAGTCCAGTGGTAGAGGAGGCAAGCAGAGAAATGATGTTGGATGGCCTCAGATGGTGTGCTAGCATGGTGGAATAACATTAATAGAATTGATCCAGAACACCACAAGCCAAGATCTGAGGGGAGAGATGAACACCTAGACCGAGGCAGAGCTGGTGGTGATGCATGAGTGAGAAACTGAGGGTAGTATTGAAGCTCTCGAAATGTGGGATATATTCCAATAGGAGGAATATCGTGGCAGAGGAAGAAAACAAAAGTAGCAAAACACACTGAAGGCTCTCAGTCTGGGGAATGCTCGCTCAATCATGGGTGATTTATTACGTTACACAATGAGGCGTATCTCAGTTAGTCTGGGAAATGACCTCTCTTTCATGGGTGATTTATTATGATATTCAAGGAAATTTGTTTCATTTAGTCCGACAAATAGAAGTAAATAGTAGATGATTATGTTACTTAAGGGGGCTTGTTTGATGAATAATTCTATTAGTCTGTATCAATTGTGCATACACAATTTTGATTAACAACCTTGTAATTAGAGTTATTATTTTTAATGAGATGAATATTTCTGTTAGTCTATAACATCTTGTGTATGCACAATTTTGACTATAGAGATATTAGTTTTAATGAGATGATGTGTGTTTTAATTACCTGGCAATTTGCTGTTAATTTTATGGCACATGAGTTTGTTCAGTACGTTGTTCTCATTGAATTGTGTCCCAAGTTGTTGAAGAGATTAGTCCAAGACTATGTTGTATTTGCAGAGTTCAAGCAATATTTCCCACGCCAGATCCTGCAGCTCTGCGTGACAGTCGCATGAAGAACCTTGTGGCATATGCCCGGAAAGTGGAAGGTGATATGTACGAAACAGCAAATAATAGGGTATGTCAGTTTGTTCTGTGATGTCTCTGGTTCTGATGTGTGATATAAATCTGTTGTTGTGTTATTTATGATTCTCGTGTGTGATATAAATCTGGTTATGTGTTATTTATGATTCTCGTGTGTGATATAAATTTGTGATTGTATTTTATCTATGGTTTTTGTGTATTGTGGAAAGTGTTTTATACACAGCTCTAATATTCCTTGTTAAATGCATTACTGTAAGCACCAACCAAGGTATTGTTCATATCTTAACACAACCTAGGTAAGCACTGCAAATGGTGAACAGTAGTGGTATAGTTGGTGGACTGCTCATTGATAATGGTGGATTCCCTCCAATGCAGCTTCAGTGGAATTTGCCCATATTTGCAGCTTGTGCAGTGTCTAGTGGTGGACAAGATAGCCTTAATTCCTTAGCGGCATGTTTTTATCTGGAACCCACAGGACGTATGAAATAGGAGCCTTTAAAAAGAAAACGTATGCTGAAGAGAATCGAAAACATTTATAATATGGGGAGGACAGACAGCAGAAGACAAGACAGCTTGCAGTGAGTTGGCTGAGGTCCTATGCTCATCCGGACAGAAAATAGTGTTGAGAGATTCTGATGTAGACATAATCTCTACCTGTTGAGAATCATGTCACATTCACTGTGTTTAACTGATCAGTTATTGTTCTGGTCTAACAGGGTGAATATTATCATCTGCTAGCAGAGAAGATCTACAAGATTCAGAAAGAACTGGAAGAGAAAAGAATACAGAGAATGCGAGGCTCATTGAATGCTGGTGTGGGCGGTATGCCGGCGCCAATTCGACCAGGGGGACATAGTAAGTGGTCTTTCTTTACTTGTCGTTGTGTATCAAGTCGTTATAAGAATAATAAGTTGCAAAGCCTTGATTTTCTTCTGTGTGATACCACATGGAAGATTCTTGTTCTGAAAAAAATTGTTCGCTGGTGTCGTGCCGCAGGTTCTTAATCCTCTGCACAGCTTTTGTCAATCTACATCTGAGTCCTTTTGAAAAATGCTCATTCTTTTTACTTATGGAGCCAAGATATTGAGTTCATCGGTAAATGCTTCATACCTGTGGCAGTTCCTGATAGATTTGTAAAGAGTTCATCGGTAAATGCTTCATACCTGTGGCAGTTCCAGTTAGATTTATACACAGGTAAGCGTGGCTTATTAGCTAAAAGTATTCATTCTAAAAGCTGGCGATGGGCCAGCTGCATCATTCCCTACACCGGCCAGGTCACTAGGCTTGAATGTTAAATTCTCATTCAGAAAGCAATGGCAAATTACTGAACATACGGTTGCCTAGTGAATCAACCTGGTGTTGGAGTTAATATATTTGTAAATCATATATTTACTTTATTAATCAAATATTCGCTTTGTAAATGAAGTGCTTAGTTTGTAAACAGATGCTCACTTTGTCAATCAAGTGCTCAAATTGGCCTCATTTGTATTTTCAGATGGTCCAACTAGCGTGCAATTAGGCAACACAGTGTTTAATGACATGAACAATGTGCAGCCTAGCCAGCAGCAAACTCCAGCAGGTCTGACGATGCAAGGAAATTGGCCCCCGAATGTGCGAGCTACACCGCCTCCTGCGGGACAGGTACTGTCTGTGTTGCTGTAGTAGCGGTTTGTGACTCCCATGTGTTGTCAGCACCCATAAGTCAAGCCAATAATACTGACTAACCTATTCTGCATATTGTGAAAGATGGCTGCGGACTCTCATCCCATAGGCATTTGGCTTCTAATTCTAAGTTCAGCCAGTCATGAACGAAGGGCGTGCCATGAATTGAAGGGGGGGGGGGGGGGTCTCATTCATTGGGAGATGACAGATAGAAGAAGAATTATTGCCATCCAGAATGGTATAACTGACTTGGACAACTACCCAGACGTAAATAGCAACATTGTTGTATAGACGCGCAAGCTGTGCAGAAGCATAGCAAACAACACATATAAAACGGGAGTCACTGTTACGGTTGCTTTCATTGTAAGGCTTGATTTCTTACTCATGAACCCTGTGTAGAGTTTGCATCTATTGGAGTGTCGGGTGTAAAAACTGTCCTTCCAACACAGTACCACATCGCCGAAAGTGTCCATTGGTTTACAACCATGGGAACTGTCACAGTGCTGCCCTAGGCCCCTGTGAGTGCAAGAGCCAGTGGGATGTGCAATATTGGTACATTTGTGGAGATGCCTGGCTGTACTAGAGGACCCAATTGGTGGAGTCTGCTGTCAAGAGTATACCACAGAAGCCATGCAATATTGGTACATTTGTGGAGATGCCTGGCTGTACTAGAGGACCCAATTGGTGGAGTCTGCTGTCAAGAGTATACCACAGAAGCCATGCAATATTGGTACATTTGTGGAGATGCCTGGCTGTACTAGAGGACCCAATTGGTGGAGTCTGCTGTCAAGAGTATACCACAGAAGCCATGCAATATTGGTACATTTGTGGAGATGCCTGGCTGTACTAGAGGACCCAATTGGTGGAGTCTGCTGTCAAGAGTATACCACAGAAGCCATGCAATATTGGTACATTTGTGGAGATGCCTGGCTGTACTAGAGGACCCAATTGGTGGAGTCTGCTGTCAAGAGTATACCACAGAAGCCATGCAATATTGGTACATTTGTGGAGATGCCTGGCTGTACTAGAGGACCCAATTGGTGGAGTCTGCTGTCAAGAGTATATCACAGAAGCCATGCAATATTGGTACATTTGTGGAGATGCCTGGCTATACTAGAGGACCCAATTGGTGGAGTCTGCTGTCAAGAGTATACCACAGAAGCCATGCAATATTGGTACATTTGTGGAGATGCCTGGCTATACTAGAGGACCCAATTGGTGGAGTCTGCTGTCAAGAGTATATCACAGAAGCCATGCAATATTGGTACATTTGTGGAGATGCCTGGCTGTACTAGAGGACCCAATTGGTGGAGTCTGCTGTCAAGAGTATACCACAGAAGCCATGCAATATTGGTACATTTGTGGAGATGCCTGGCTGTACTAGAGGACCCAATTGGTGGAGTCTGCTGTCAAGAGTATATCACAGAAGCCATGCAATATTGGTACATTTGTGGAGATGCCTGGCTGTACTAGAGGACCCAATTGGTGGAGTCTGCTGTCAAGAGTATACCACAGAAGCCATGCAATATTGGTACATTTGTGGAGATGCCTGGCTGTACTAGAGGACCCAATTGGTGGAGTCTGCTGTCAAGAGTATATCACAGAAGCCATGCAATATTGGTACATTTGTGGAGATGCCTGGCTGTACTAGAGGACCCAATTGGTGGAGTCTGCTGTCAAGAGTATATCACAGAAGCCATGCAATATTGGTACATTTGTGGAGATGCCTGGCTATACTAGAGGACCCAATTGGTGGAGTCTGCTGTCAAGAGTATATCACAGAAGCCATGCAATATTGGTACATTTGTGGAGATGCCTGGCTATACTAGAGGACCCAATTGGTGGAGTCTGCTGTCAAGAGTATATCACAGAAGCCATGCAATATTGGTACATTTGTGGAGATGCCTGGCTGTACTAGAGGACCCAATTGGTGGAGTCTGCTGTCAAGAGTATACCACAGAAGCCATGCAATATTGGTACATTTGTGGAGATGCCTGGCTGTACTAGAGGACCCAATTGGTGGAGTCTGCTGTCAAGAGTATATCACAGAAGCCATGCAATATTGGTACATTTGTGGAGATGCCTGGCTGTACTAGAGGACCCAATTGGTGGAGTCTGCTGTCAAGAGTATATCACAGAAGCCATGCAATATTGGTACATTTGTGGAGATGCCTGGCTATACTAGAGGACCCAATTGGTGGAGTCTGCTGTCAAGAGTATATCACAGAAGCCATGCAATATTGGTACATTTGTGGAGATGCCTGGCTATACTAGAGGACCCAATTGGTGGAGTCTGCTGTCAAGAGTATATCACAGAAGCCATGCAATATTGGTACATTTGTGGAGATGCCTGGCTATACTAGAGGACCCAATTGGTGGAGTCTGCTGTCAAGAGTATATCACAGAAGCCATGCAATATTGGTACATTTGTGGAGATGCCTGGCTATACTAGAGGACCCAATTGGTGGAGTCTGCTGTCAAGAGTATATCACAGAAGCCATGCAATATTGGTACATTTGTGGAGATGCCTGGCTATACTAGAGGACCCAATTGGTGGAGTCTGCTGTCAAGAGTATATCACAGAAGCCATGCAATATTGGTACATTTGTGGAGATGCCTGGCTGTACTAGAGGACCCGATTGGTGGAGTCTGCTGTCAAGAGTATATCACAGAAGCCATGCAATATTGGTACATTTGTGGAGATGCCTGGCTATACTAGAGGACCCAATTGGTGGAGTCTGCTGTCAAGAGTATATCACAGAAGCCATGCAATATTGGTACATTTGTGGAGATGCCTGGCTATACTAGAGGACCCAATTGGTGGAGTCTGCTGTCAAGAGTATATCACAGAAGCCATGCAATATTGGTACATTTGTGGAGATGCCTGGCTATACTAGAGGACCCAATTGGTGGAGTCTGCTGTCAAGAGTATATCACAGAAGCCATGCAATATTGGTACATTTGTGGAGATGCCTGGCTGTACTAGAGGACCCAATTGGTGGAGTCTGCTGTCAAGAGTATATCACAGAAGCCATGCAATATTGGTACATTTGTGGAGATGCCTGGCTGTACTAGAGGACCCAATTGGTGGAGTCTGCTGTCAAGAGTATACCACAGAAGCCATGCAATATTGGTACATTTGTGGAGATGCCTGGCTGTACTAGAGGACCCAATTGGTGGAGTCTGCTGTCAAGAGTATATCACAGAAGCCATGCAATATTGGTACATTTGTGGAGATGCCTGGCTGTACTAGAGGACCCAATTGGTGGAGTCTGCTGTCAAGAGTATATCACAGAAGCCATGCAATATTGGTACATTTGTGGAGATGCCTGGCTATACTAGAGGACCCAATTGGTGGAGTCTGCTGTCAAGAGTATATCACAGAAGCCATGCAATATTGGTACATTTGTGGAGATGCCTGGCTATACTAGAGGACCCAATTGGTGGAGTCTGCTGTCAAGAGTATATCACAGAAGCCATGCAATATTGGTACATTTGTGGAGATGCCTGGCTATACTAGAGGACCCAATTGGTGGAGTCTGCTGTCAAGAGTATATCACAGAAGCCATGCAATATTGGTACATTTGTGGAGATGCCTGGCTATACTAGAGGACCCAATTGGTGGAGTCTGCTGTCAAGAGTATATCACAGAAGCCATGCAATATTGGTACATTTGTGGAGATGCCTGGCTGTACTAGAGGACCCAATTGGTGGAGTCTGCTGTCAAGAGTATATCACAGAAGCCATGCAATATTGGTACATTTGTGGAGATGCCTGGCTATACTAGAGGACCCAATTGGTGGAGTCTGCTGTCAAGAGTATACCACAGAAGCCATGCAATATTGGTACATTTGTGGAGATGCCTGGCTGTACTAGAGGACCCAATTGGTGGAGTCTGCTGTCAAGAGTATATCACAGAAGCCATGCAATATTGGTACATTTGTGGAGATGCCTGGCTGTACTAGAGGACCCAATTGGTGGAGTCTGCTGTCAAGAGTATACCACAGAAGCCATGCAATATTGGTACATTTGTGGAGATGCCTGGCTGTACTAGAGGACCCAATTGGTGGAGTCTGCTGTCAAGAGTATACCACAGAAGCCATGCAATATTGGTACATTTGTGGAGATGCCTGGCTATACTAGAGGACCCAATTGGTGGAGTCTGCTGTCAAGAGTATATCACAGAAGCCATGCAATATTGGTACATTTGTGGAGATGCCTGGCTATACTAGAGGACCCAATTGGTGGAGTCTGCTGTCAAGAGTATACCACAGAAGCCATGCAATATTGGTACATTTGTGGAGATGCCTGGCTATACTAGAGGACCCAATTGGTGGAGTCTGCTGTCAAGAGTATATCACAGAAGCCATGCAATATTGGTACATTTGTGGAGATGCCTGGCTATACTAGAGGACCCAATTGGTGGAGTCTGCTGTCAAGAGTATACCACAGAAGCCATGCAATATTGGTACATTTGTGGAGATGCCTGGCTATACTAGAGGACCCAATTGGTGGAGTCTGCTGTCAAGAGTATATCACAGAAGCCATGCAATATTGGTACATTTGTGGAGATGCCTGGCTATACTAGAGGACCCAATTGGTGGAGTCTGCTGTCAAGAGTATATCACAGAAGCCATGCAATATTGGTACATTTGTGGAGATGCCTGGCTATACTAGAGGACCCAATTGGTGGAGTCTGCTGTCAAGAGTATACCACAGAAGCCATGCAATATTGGTACATTTGTGGAGATGCCTGGCTGTACTAGAGGACCCAATTGGTGGAGTCTGCTGTCAAGAGTATACCACAGAAGCCATGCAATATTGGTACATTTGTGGAGATGCCTGGCTATACTAGAGGACCCGATTGGTAGAGTCTGCTGTCAAGAGTATACCACAGAAGCCATGCAATATTGGTACATTTGTGGAGATGCCTGGCTATACTAGAGGACCCGATTGGTGGAGTCTGCTGTCAAGAGTATACCACAGAAGCCATGCAATATTGGTACATTTGTGGAGATGCCTGGCTATACTAGAGGACCCGATTGGTGGAGTCTGCTGTCAAGAGTATACCACAGAAGCCATGCAATGTTGGCTGAAGATTGAAATCAACTTCTCTTTAAGCTTCATTGTCCATGTGGACATATGGTCATTGTGATCTATATATGGATAACACATATGTAGTTACAACACTGTTGATAAATTGTTTATGGAAATTCTGTAACTGGTCTTTGTGTACATGCGTACGCTGCTGACGGGTGCATATACAATGAAATAAAGTAGTAACGCTTCCACGGCTAAAATCTTCAGGCTCCAACCAGTACACATGGACATAACTTCACATACATATCAGACCAAGTTTGACAAATGAAGACACAAACAGTTGAAACACATAGTCCCCATTGTGTTGATTTCTGTAGTTTGTTATGTCGAACGACATCACTACACATTGGGCATTCCCATGCATGCTCAGTCCTCCGGTGCAGTAGCCATCCCAAAGTATTTCTGCTCACTGTTCCCATCAGGAGTTGGTTGTGGTATCTCCTCTCTGTCCCATGAAGATCTCCAGGAGTATGCTTAGTAATGTGGAGACAGGAATGTTTCGTGTGGAATGGCTCACATCGCTTCAGAGGTCACAGATTGTGAGATTTGTATGGATTTTTTGCCCTGGCCATGCGGGGGAATGAACAGGTTGATAGGCTGGCAGGAAATGCACCTCTTGGTGGTAGATTACCTATAGACAAGGGAGACGTTGTTGTGCGCCTGAGGGACCACGTGCAGAAAGTTGGGTAGCAGATTGAGAACCCTTATGTGGAAAGAATGAAATTGCAGGGGTTCTGGAAGAATCTCAAAACAGAGAGAAGACCAGGAGAACTTTCACTCAGATAGCGGTGGGAACGCTTAGTAGTGTGACTCTTCACTGGCTGTTGAACGAGGGGACGGAGCGCATATGAGAATGTCCTGAGTGCAGTGATGTCAGTTCTTAGCTCAACAACTATTTATTTTAGTGCTTTTGAGCAGGCATCGCTCTGTTTTTGCAGTTGAGCTAGCATCAGTGTCCACTAGTCCATGTTGATATGATTAAGTCTTGTGTTTTGGATGAGATTTTTTTAAATGTTGCATGTAGGCAAGCGAGCATTGTCTGCTTAATAAGTAAAGGAATCATACATGCCTTGAGGGCCCATGGCTAAATGATGCTAAGCCCATATGTGTATCACACCAATCGGAACTCTGTGTGTGATGTTGGTATCAGACCAGCCAGCTTTACCTGCCCAGACATTTCCTGGTGACAATTTTAGGGTGAGTTGACCTGATAGCCCGTGTCAGTTGTAAAAACACTCTGCCGTTATGGATTCAAACCGGTGGCCACCGAGCCATCAGGGAAGCATCTAGCCACTACACTACAGTGGTTCACATTGGCGTAAATGTTCTCAAATATTTCAACGATATCTTGTTCTCTTGACTACAGGTACCTGGTGTCTCCACAAGCACCACTCCCATGAGCATCAATGCTGCGCTGGCTGAATCTCAGCAGCAGTTTGATGCCATTAAACGTTCCTTGCCACAGCAGCCACCCATCAGGCATTTAATTGCCACTTCCACCATCACATCCACTCATCCATCACCCCAGCAGCATCAGCAACAACAACAACAACAGCTTCTGCATCAGTCGCTCAACTCACAGCCACAAGTTGTTCAGTCTCAGGTAGGTGGATGCAGTGTATTTCCACTTCTGTCTATTGGTATTCATCCATGTTTTCATTTTGATCATCCCACCTGTATTGCTGCCTTCCTCTTACTCTTACCTTTCCTGTTTTAATAGTGTTTTAACGTGTGTCTAGTCTTTCAATATTGCCAAGTATTTCCCCCCCCCCCCTTTTTTTTTTTTTTAATCAGCAATCTTTTAATTCTTAGCATTGAATTGCCTAAGACCTCAGTCTTTGTTCTATTGAATTCAATTGCAATAGTAAATGCCAACTAGATTTCCTCACAGCCTGTTAAGTTTTTGTTTTCTTTCACTTTTAGGGTATGTAATGATTATGTATGAGGTAGGAAGTGGTTTATGACATGTGGAGATGAGTGCAGATAATCTAAGCAATGTTAGGATGAGAGATAAAGTAGGCAACTGACCTCAGCCAGTTGTTCATCTTCTTGCTATGAATGTTAGGATGAGATACAAAGTAGGCAACTTACCTCAGCCAGTTGTTCATCTTCTTGCTTTGAATGTTAGGATGAGAGACACAGTAGACAACTAACCTCAGACAGTTGTTCATCTTGCTCTGAATGTTAGGATGAGAGACAAAGTAGGCACGTGACCCCAGCCAGTTCATCATCTTGCTCTGAATGTTAACATGAGAGATCAAGTAGGCAGCTGACATCAGCTTGTTCATCTTCTTGCTCTGAGCACTTCAACCATAACCAAGTGGCATTGATCAGTTTTACAAGATCACATCACAGGTGATAGAATGGATGTTGTGGTTAGGAAATAAACTGTTATTGCAGTTTTTTAGCTGTTAATCTTCTTGTGTTATCTTCATGTCCCCAGCAGCAGTCAGCCATCCAGAGTCACATCAATTCCATGATGACAGATTCTTTGGGCATTGGTAGTCAACGAATGGGGGGCCTGCAGTCTTCAATTGGGGGCTCGCTAGATAGTGTGGTGCCCCCAACTAGTGTCCATGTAACCAGCTCCCAGCATTCTCTGCTCCAACAGTTTGGGGGCAAGATGGCTGCCACAACCAACGGCCAAACTACTCATCTGTCCATGTCTCGGCCAGCTCAATCTAACGGACAAGTGTCTTGTAAAGACATGAATGTAGGTCACATTGTTGTTTTAGTGCTCTTCATGTATGTCATTGTAAGTGTCTATAGGTTGACAAAACTCTGATGAACCTCTATTATTTTAAGTTGTCTGTGATATCAAGTACAGTCACTGGTTCAGCTTGCTCTCACAGAATGTCCAATGACACACAAAGAAATGACAATGTAGACTGTAACACATTGATTCCTCTCACACACCACCACATAGTACAGAGATGCCTTCATACACTCCCTGGCCTGGCATTCATCACTATCATTACTCTGCTTCTTCTAGACCAGTGGTTCTCAACTGGTGGGGAATTTTAGGGTTTCCAGGGGGGGAATTAAGATTATTTCTAGATTGTGTTAATACAAGAACTGATTACTTGATATTGTTTTTCCCTTCATACTTTACGGTTCTGTACATATCACCCTTCTGAATTTCATTTTATAATGTAAGTAGATCCGCAAATCACATTTTATGTAGATGTCTAGACTTGTTTTGTTAGCTTCAATTATTACGTATACTGTGTAGGGGCAGGGGGGAATTTTTAGGGAGGAAATACAAAGGGGGGGATGACGTCCTAAAAATATGGTGAAGGGGGGCACGGGCCAACAAAGGTTGAGAACCACTGTTCTAGACAGTATCTTGTAGTCGTTACGCTAAAGTAATATATGTTCTACCAGGCATTCTGTTTCAAACGAAGCTTGTATCCAAATTGAATATTTTTTAAAGGCAAATTCGTTTGCTCATCACAATGTTTGTTTGCGATTTGTGGTTCAAGTCAAATCTTACAATCAACTAGATGGGATCTGAGAAAGCTCTGTCACCATCTATGTGGCTCTGGAAAATATGTCCCCAGTGTCATACCAGTTGGCATTTATTTGATACTTGCACATTCTTGTGGAACATAGGGACAGTAGTGGTTGGTTTCTGTCAGTTTTCTTGTCTGTGGCCATGCAGTTTCAGTGGTGGGGCGTTTTTGTGTTTTATTTTACGTGTCACTGTTAAGGTTTTCGTTGATTATCTACCTCTTTCTTCTCCGGTGTCGCTGCCTGCTGTTTTCCCACCTTCTTTGTCCCACCCACCTCACCTCTTTTTTTTTTATTGCTCTTTCCAAGCTCCATATTTTGTTGCCTTAATTTACCTTCTTTCATCTTCATGTTTGGGTTAGATCAGTGTGCCGACACATCCACATGAGACAACTGTCAATTATTTGGGTTAGATCAGTGTGACGGCATATCTGGGATTTTCTCTGGGTGTCATGTATGGTTTATGGTATTTGAAAACTTACCAGGGCCTGTGTTGCTGGGGCTCTCAAAGAAAGCAAGAATAGCAACACTGACAGTTGCCAGCATGTAACTAGAGACCCCTAAGCAGGGTTGGCCTGGGACTGACTATATCACCCCATAGAATACATTCTGCCAAGTCAATCCACTTATAGCCAGTCTTCATAGGGCTTGGTATGAGTGAGTTGAGTGTCTGTGGGCCATTGGCAGGTGACAGTTAAAATAGGAAGAAAACAAACCAAAACTGTAGTGCATGGCAGCCACTGGGCCAAACAGCCTGTAAGTCAGTCCTCTCAGATATGGTGGACACCTTGTGCATTGATGATGTGAAGTGATGTTATTTTGTGGTCTAATAATCTTGTTTGCTTGTCCACTCTCTGCAGAATGATCATCCACAAGGATTAGGTGATATTGGCAAGCAAGATTCAACTTGCAAAGATTCCAGTTTAGTGGAAAGCAATCAGAACCTTTCTAGTCTTCTCTCGGCGGCATCGCCTTCAACATTGACTTTGCCACCCATCACTCCCATCTCCAACCCGACCAGCATGTCTTCCATACTCAGCTCAACCACCATGAAGGCCGAGATCAAAACCGAGCCGTTGTCTGAACTCAAGCCGGATACTGATTGCAAGGAGGAGAAGATGGATGTAAAAACTGAGTCGGATTGTAAGGCGGAGGTGAACAGTGTGAAAGATGACAACGATACATCTAGTCCCAAGCTGGAAAGTATGGATGACAATTCCCAGACGGGGGTCAGTGAGGAGAAATCCTTAGTTGTGGCCGATGCTTCCAGTGTGTTAGCAACTACGAAACCCAGGTGCAAGAAAGGTAACACTTTCATGTCTTTGTTGTTGTTGTGTGTTTGTTTCTCATCATTTCATGTTTATTGTAGCTGTGCTTTTAGATTTCTATCAATAAAAGTAATTGTACTTTAATATTTCTTTGAGGTGTGTCTTCTTTTCTTTACATGGGAAATTGTCCAAATATTTTAGTGCCTTAACACACACACACACACATTTTTTCTCTCTCTCTCTCTCTCTCTCTCTCTCTCTCTCTCTCTCTCTCTCTCTCTCTCTCTCTCTCTCTCTCTCTCTCTCTCTCTCTCTCTCTCTCACACACACACAATTTGCACAATTTACATAAAACTTAAAAATTATGCTTACACCTGAATTATTGTTAGTTTTGTATTGTATCACTTCAAGCAGAGTCAACATCTGCACCTCTATAAAAGGCAGGTATGCTACCGAAGAGACAATTTCCATCTTTAATCATTTTTTTTCTTGAGGAAGAAGGACAAACGACAATGTAATATACAGATACATGGAAATATTCTTAAACCAGTGAAATTTTTAAAATTTATTTTTGGCAGTCGCACGCTTTGAACTCAAGCATAGCAATATTTCTAGTAGTGATAGACTGAGTTTTGCGTGTGGATTAGCTTTACCCATTAACAGTGTCCCTCGCCATGAGCATATCTACTCTGACTTCCCCAAGTCAAGGACGGTAGGTCATCATTTTAGTCCAACTGTCCAGTGTAGGGATTGAACCCCATACCGTGGCATCAGCACACAGAATGTTTAAGAACCTGCATTCTTATCCATTCGGCCATGCTGACCTACAAAACAAGTGAACCGGTACAACTATCTCTTAACAGTCGTAACATCTGATGGGGGGGGGGGGGGGGGTGCTTTAAAGAGATTAGAACCAGGAACCAGAATCGCCATGGCGTTGGTGCCCTTTCGCAAAATGAAAAACATACTGACCAATATAAAGATGTCAATTGCAACGAGGAAAAGTGTGTTGAAGTGCTACATAGAATCTGTACTTTTGTATGGGTGTAAAGCGTGGACAATAAGCAAAGCTGAAAAATATCTAATGGCTGTTGAAATGTGCAAAGAATATACCATGGACAGACAGAAAAACCAATGAGCAAGTCCACAAGAAACAAATGAAAACCGTTAGGCCACGTTATGAAAATAAAATAAATTGTAGAACTTGGTGACAACTGATAAGCTTGAGGGGAAAAGAACAAGGGGAAGGCAGAGAAGTAAATATCTCGATAGCTTAGCCCCATGGTATGGTTGAGACAAGAACACAGATCTGATCCACGACTCGGGTGATTGTGTGAGATGGCGAAACATGACCGCCTGCGCTTATCAGCATGGCACATGATGATGATGATTATCGAAAACCTAATTTTAGTCGTGTTAGTTTGTTCTCCAACTTAAGTCTTATTTGAAACCCCAACTTTAGTCATGTTAGTCTGTTCTCTGGGGAGCAGCTCGGTTCACCTTCGGGAGACCCGGGTTCAAATCCTCATTAAGACGTTGATTTTTTTTTCTGTCGGGGACAAAAAGAAAATCCTAGCCTGCACAGTTCGCAGCGACTGAACTAGCCAGGTGCCCTCAATTCCCCAGACTCAAGACACGTGCAGGGGTACGTGCAGGAATGATGCTTCTTCAGTTATCACTGGGGTGCAAAGAAGGCAGCATGGTGGCATAGACGTCCATGTTATAGTGAACAACTGGGTACAGAGGTGGTGATAGGGGCAGATTAGGGAAAGAAGCTGGCTCTCTCCCAGTCAAGTCAGTTGTTCCTGAGAAGCAAGCAGATCTGGTGCATGAGTGTCACATTCCTGAAGGTATGGTGGTTGTCGGGTTGGCACACACAGCAGCATATTTTTGGATACAGAACTGCAGAAAGATACCTGTGAGCCATGGCTTAGATGCCAAAGAATACTACTGATCGGACACCAGAGGAGTGTTGAAAAGTTTTCAGAGGCCGAAATATTCATGGAGGGGACTCCTCATGATAGAAGTCTTCTCTTCTGCTGGTTCCATGGTGAAGTTTGTGTTATCTCCCATATACGGCTTGATTTCTCCATCCCAGCTCTTCTGTTGATTTCCCCCATCACTAGGACACATTGGAGAAGTCTCAGTATTATTCCAGCCTCCTTGGCATTCCTGTAACTTCACTAACGCATTGTATGACTCTTGCTAGAAGCCAACCCATCTCAACAATAGTCAAGTACACTGACCATTACACCATCACTTCCAAGATATTGATAGGAAATAATCAGCTAATGCTGTTGCATTTGCTGCGTTTGTCCCTTTTCATCTATCCTGGAATGTATATAGAGATTGTCACATGTCCCACTGGGAGGGCCATCATTATATAGCAAGTTATTAGCCAGTCATCTCTCTGTCATCACAGCCTGTCAGAAATACTCTAATCCTTGACCAGATCCCCTACTTCAAGCATTTTCACATCCAGTGTGACATTACGGTCCTGTATTTACCGTGGTGTTGGTCAGCTGTTGTAACAACATTTCTTTAACAGCTCATTTACCACAGCAGGTTTGTCAGTTGTCACTAGGAAACCACATGTCCAGGGTGTCCCAGAAACCACGTACCCAGGGTGACTTTACAGTCCTGTATTTGCTGTGGTGTTGGGTCAGCTGCTGCTTCATCTTTCAGGAATCATTCATTCCATGACTGTTCATTCTAAACTGACATTTAGTCAAAGTAGTTGTGTTTGTGACATGATGGCTGTTTTCATAGTATAACTTAGTTGTTCTCTCTGTAAGAAAACCTCCTTGTGGATGTTTGTATGACTGACTTTGGTTTATATATTAACTCTAGGGGTCATGTGTACTGGTATGTAGAGAGTGCTCCAGATATCTCACCCAAAGTGTGAACTGTAAACCTTGTTATTCTCTCCTCCTATATCTTGTAGATAAGAGGTTATATAGTCAGTCTTCAAATATCTGTTTAAACCTAGCTATTCTCTCCTCTTATATCTTGTTGTGAAGAGCTTATATGGTCTCCACATATCTCAACCAGAGTGAACCGTAAATATAGTTATTCTCTCCTCTTATATCTTGTGAAGAGCTTATATAGTCTCCTGGTATCTCAACCAGAGTGTGAACTATAAATCTAGTTATTCTCTCTCTTATATCTTGTGAAGAGCTTATATAGTCTCCTGGTATCTCAACCAGAGTGAACCGTAAATCTAGTTATTCTCTCCTCTTATATCTTGTGAAGAGCTTATATAGTCTCCTGGTATCTCAACCAGTGTGAAGTGTAAATCTAGTTATTCTCTCTTATATCTTGTTGTGAAGAGCTTATATAGTCTCCAGGTATCTTAACCAGAGTGTGAACTATAAATCTAGTTATTCTCTCTTATATCTTGTTTTGAAGAGCTCTGTCTATAGCCTCTACACATCAGGATGAAAGAGGTGAGAATAATATTGCGCTCTGGTTATATTAGGTGGCAGGGTGGATCCACCATCAAAGGAGAAGTAAGGCACCACTGTCCCTCTGCTAGCACATGTGACAACCTTCAGCAAGGTGCAGTGCCCAGTTAACTCTCCAAGGGTTGTGTGAGATCATGCCAGCAGAAGGCAGACTGGTCTTCAGAGCAGTCGACAGCTAGTGATTCTGTTTTCTTTAAATTTAATTCTAGCCATAGTTACTCACTGTATACAATAACAGCATCCACCAAATCTGCAGATCCTTGTCATGGTGTGTAATCAGCACTGTCAAATCTGCATATCTTATATTGTTGATGTTAGGCCACCGATTCATGTCTTGTTGAATCATAATGTAGTGGGCATCAGTGAAGCTCTGCCTTTGCTTTCCTTCTTGGCTGTGAATCACTCTGGTTGATTATTATGACTGTTGTCCCTATACAGAGATCCTCTGCCTGCCACTTCAAACTCGAGACCAGAATCTACTAGCTGTCGACTGCTCTAGTTGATGACTATGACCTTTGTCCCTATAAAGAGATCCCCTGCCTACCACTACAAACTCGAGACCAGAATCTACTAGCTGTTGACTGCTCTGGTTGATGACTATGACCGTTGTCCCTATAAAGAGATCCCCTACCTACCACTACAAACTCGAGACCAGAATCTACTAGCTGTTGACTGCTCTGGTTGATGACTATGACCGTTGTCCCTATAAAGAGATCCCCTGCCTACCACTGCAAACTCCAGACCAGAATCAACTAGCTGACGATTGTTCCGAAGCTCAGTCCGCCTTCTGCTGTCATGATCTCACTTGACCCTGGTTGGAGAATTAACTGGGCACTCCACCTTGCTCAAGGTTGTCACATGTGCTAGCAGAGGGATGGTGGTGCCTTACTTCATCTTTAGTGATAGAGCCACCCAAGATATATCAATCAGAGCTCCGACATATTCTCACCTCTTTTGCCCTGATGTGTAGAGGTTATAGACAGTTCTTAAGACAATATCATGAGCTGTATTTGGTTACTCCTATCTTAGTGTGTAGATGTTAAATCCTTCGTAGCCTGTTCAGAACTAGTCCGTGGCTTCTCATAGACTGCTCGGTGTTGTCACCTAAGTGCACTCCTGGCTTGCCAAGCTATTGTAATTTCCTGGTTAGGCTGATGATTGCCCATTTCAGAGCTGCTCCACTTGGGTCTGTGAGAGCTTGGTCTGTTCAACAATTGTTATATGTGTGCATTGCACATTAACATAACTTCATGGCTGGTCAGGACATTGTGGCTAATAATTGTTATATAGAGTGTATTTTTAATGACTGCAGTGTTTGGTTTGAAAATATTGCCGGTCCAAGTTTTGTATTCACCCTCTGTAAAGTTCATGCAACATAATAAGTACATGCAAAAACTTGGACCGGCAATATTTTCAAACACTGCACAGTAATTATAAATACACCCTATGTATGTGCATACTTTCATAGCTGGACAGGACAAAGTCCCACGGCAGGAACCTGCTGTGAGTGTATGTTAGGACCATCAATGGTTGTAGACCTGAGTGCCTGGTGGAATGGGTGGTTCTTTCCCCTCTGTGGCGAAGGACAAGAACTATCACCCAACACTTGTTGATTGTTGAACCGCACTCATGCCATTGTCAGTGTAACTACTAACTGGCAATACCAGCCTGCCCTCTGGGTAGTGTTACTGTTATTACATTAGTTGTGGCAGTTCATATTTTTTGTAATTATGACATGTGTTTATACTTAACCTAAGTAACAAATGTATTGAATATTTCCAGTATTCAACCCTGATGAATTGAGGCAGGCATTGATGCCAACATTAGAGAAACTAGTGAAACAAGATCCAGAATCACTTCCTTTCAGGCAGCCAGTTGATCCAGTTATTCTCCAGATTCCAGTAAGAGCCATAACTGTTCTGTCCTGTTGTTAATTGTTGTGTGGTATTTTATTTCATAGACCCTGCCTCTGGGCACTGGGTTGAGGTCTGCTGACAATAAAACACCTACATCCCATGGAGAACACAGGACCAGCCTTGGACTCACACCGCCAGTCTCTTTGTGCTGGGCCAAATCATGACCTGGTTGCATGCTAAGCCTGTCCCCCTATAGGGGTGGGGAAGTGAACCTCCAGAGATGCAGGGCCAGGAACCATTGAGTGCTGAGAGCTTCTCAGCTGGTCCCTCAGATTGTGAAATAATACTAATGTGACAGCTGTCATAACTCCTCAGCTCACTCATAAATCATGAAATAATGCTAATGTGACAGCTGTCATAACTCCTCAGTTCACTCGGAAATCATGAAATAATGCTTATGTGACAGCTGTCATAACTCCTCAGCTCACTCATAAATCATGAAATAATGCTAATGTGACAGCTGTCATAACTCCTCAGTTCACTCAGAAATCATGAAATAATGCTAATGTGACAGCTGTCATAACTCCTCAGCCCACTCAGAAATCGTGAAATAATACTAATGTGACAGCTGTCATAACTCCTCAGCCCACTCACAAGACGTGAAATAATGCTAATGTGACAGCTGTCATAACTCCCCAGTCCACTCAGAAATCATGAAATAATGCTAATGTGAGATCTATTATGATTCATCAGCCCACTCACAAGACATGAAATAATGCTTATGTGACAGCTGTCATAACTCCTCAGCCCACTCAGAAATTGTGAAATAATACTAATGTGACAGCTGTCATAACTCCTCAGCCCACTCACAAGACGTGAAATAATGCTAATGTGACAGCTGTCATAACTCCCCAGTCCACTCAGAAATCATGAAATAATGCTAATGTGAGATCTATTATGATTCATCAGCCCACTCACAAGACATTAAATAATCGTAATGATGTGGGATTAGCTTTACTCATGTGATCCCCATTGTGAGGCAGGTGCAGTGAGATCCCATCATTGTTGGAGGGGCCATCTTATTCAGGCATAACCTGACCAGCCCTTGTGTGGTCCATGTTGAGTGGGGAGGCTGTCGATGGTATATAGATACGGCAAGCAGCCATGTGATTGATGGATGTGGTCATTCCTTTGGCGGGCCCAGAGTCAGTGCATCATGTGTCAACCCTGCATTAGTGTATTGAAAAAGGGGATGACTATCAATCTGGAACAACTCGAAATGAATAAAATATAACTGCTCAATGATAGGACGAGCAAACATTTTGACCTAGTCTTTATCACAGAACAACAGAAGTGCAAGAATAGTTGCTGGAAAACTGGAAATATCACAGAAACTGAAGTATCACAATCACAGAAATGGAATCCACAATTTGGATTTGGAAAATGTGAATTCTGTTTCTGTGGTTGTGATACTTCAGTTTTCCAGCCAAGTATATTGGTTTGTTGGTTAACAAAAATTTTGTCAAAATGTTTGCTGATATATTTCCCCGTAGTTGAGCTTCCTAGTTACATGTTGTGTTGTTCAGATGCCTGGATTAGTGTGCTCCTCCTTGGCTGTCAAGCAGCCATGTAGAGTACATAACAATCCCTTACTGTACATGAAATTCCCTTGGGTGAGAATTAGAGATTAGAATAAAAGAATTAGAGTCTGGTGTGAGGGTTCAGACTGGTGAGATAGATTCCACCATATCAGGACTGTAGAAATGTCTTATGGAAGGATAACTCAGGCAACAAATGCAATGCAGGCTTTGGTTGTCTCGTGTAAATATTAATGCTGTTTTGCTGGAGTGGAAAAGCACAGTGTAACTAGCATTCCTTCTTTACTCAGAGACAATATTAAACTCAAAACAATGTTTTCCTGTTGCCATTTGAAAAAGGAAACAATATATTGCAGTTTATTTCTTGGCATATTTCGCTGTATTTCATCAGGCGCATACTACAGAACAAAGGTCAACACATCACGAAGATTTCAACTGAAATGCACAACTACATTGTCATCACTGTCACATCGCAGTTTTAATGAGATTATGTGCATGGTTTTGATTTCTGTAGTATGCACCTTACGAGATCAGTGAAATATGCAAGGGTGCAAAATATTGTTTCTATCTTCATTATTCAAAATAATGTTATTCAAATGTTACATATATTGAATATCTTATTCATTAATAATAGAATAACAGTTTGTTAATAATTTGTACTGTATCCTGATAACTGTTAGTTTAGAGGTGAAACAACTGATGTTTGCCTTGACTAGACTATTTGATTGTTGCTTGATTAATTCCCAGGACTATTTTGATATTGTCAAAAAGCCCATGGACCTGTCAACTATCAGGCGAAAGTTGGATTCTGGAATGTACAAAGACCCCTGGGAGTATGTGGACGACGTTTGGCTGATGTTTGACAATGCATGGCTCTACAACAGGAAGACATCCAGAGTGTACAAGTATGCCTCCAAGGTAAGTGAAGACCAGATGCAGTGTTTCTTTACGGAGTGTCCTCCTGGATCAACCCACTAGGTCTGTCATGTCGTGTCTGTAGGTACAGTCTGTGACTAGAGTCTTCAGATCTAATGCTTTGTAGTTTCAACAACTTTAGACAATATGCCAGCAAAGCCTACATTTGTTACAGCACACTGGGTAGGCATTATACTTTTCACAGCACACTAAGCAGACACTACAATTGTCACTGCACACTGAGCGGGTGCTGCACTTGTCACAGCACACAGGGCAGCACTACACTTGTCACAGCACGCTCTGCACACTACACTACACTTGTCACAGCCCACAGGGCAGCACTACTCTTTTCACAGCACACTGGGCACACTACACTTGTTGCAGCACTACTCTTTTCACAGTTTCATAGCACACTGGGCACACTACACTTGTCACAGCACACTGGGCAGGTGCTACACTTGTCACAGCATGCAGGGCAGGTGCTACAATTGTCACGTCACACTGAGCAGGAGCTACACTTGTCACAGTGCACAGAGCAGCACTACACTTGTCACAGCACACTGGGCACACTATTTTCACAGCACACTGGGCACACTACACTTTTCACAGCAAAGTGGGCACACTACACTTTTCACAGCACACAGGGCAGCACTACACTAGTCACAACACACTTTACACACTACACTAGTCACAACACACTTTACACACTACACTTGTCACAGCACACTGGGCACACTACACTTTTCACAGCAAACTGGGCACACTACACTTTTCACAGCACACAGGGCAGCACTACACTTTTCACAGCACACAGGGCAGCACTACACTTTTCACTGCACACAGGACTACACTAGTCACAACACACTTTACACACTACACTTGTCACAGCACACCGACAGACACTACACTTGTCACAGCACACTCAACAGACACAACACGTCTCAGCACACTGGGCCATCACTACATTTGTCACAATACAGTATGTAAGTACTACATTTTCAAAACACTCGGCAGGCACTACACTTGTCACAGCACACTGAGCAGGCTCTAAACTTGTCACGGCACACAACTCAGGCACTACATTTGTCACAACGTATTGGGTACACAAATCGTGTAACAGCACACTGGGCAGATACTACAAGGGGAAGTCAATAAGTAAATCACAAATGGCTGTAGAAATATAACTAAATATGATAATTTGAAACCAGTTTATTTTTATACATACATTGTCCCTTTATTTCTCAACATAATCTCCACTAACATTGATGCACTTATCCCATCATTTTATCAGTCCTCCCAAACCGGCTGCATAGAACTGCATGCTCTGATTTCTAAACCATGTTTTCACTTCACATTCAACTTCGGCGTCATTCGCGAAGTGTATCCCGCCATGGTGAGTTTTCAGTGGACCAAAAAGGTGAAAATCACTAGGGGCTAAGTAGGGGCTGTAAGGTGGATGTTCCAGAGCTTCCCACCCTAGTTGGTTAATTTTCTCCTGAGTTAATCGAGCCTTATGTGGTCTGGCATTGTCATGAAGAAGCAACACTCCTCCAGTCAGCAATCCTGGACGTTTTCTTCGAATTGCATCATGAATCATCGATAGAACTTCACAGTACGATTCAGAATTTGCATTGTCACCTTTCTTCTTGAAATTGGTGAAAAGCACTCCTTGACAATCCCAGAACACTGTCAGCATAACCTTCCCTGCTGATGGCGTAACCTTGAATTTTTTGACACAAGGCGAAGATGGATGTTTCCATTGCATTGAAGCACGCTTTGAGTCTATCGTTACTCGCCTGTCACCTCTAATCATCTTCTCCACCCGCTGCATGGATGCTTCTGTTGCAATCTCAACAGGACGACCAGATAGGATTTCATCAACAATTTTAGAGCGAGAAAATTTTTCTACCCAGCTATGCACCACTTTACGGGACAAACATTTGTCAGCATAAACAAGAAGCATTTCCTTATGAATGTCCTTTGCGGGCAGTCCTTTTGCCCACAAAAAACGCACAACAGCACATTGCTCTTTGGTTGTACACTCCTTAGCTAAGACACCTAGCGCCACCTGAGGAACAGGAATATAAAGTTTGATGTTGCTGTCACCTAATGATACCTGTAGAAAACACCAACAAACACCTACATTTATCTGCCATCCCACAGAACTGTGTGACTTACTTATTGACTCACCCTCATATAATTTTCACAGCACACTGGACAGGAACTACGTTTGCTGTGTCACTGAACAAGTTCTGCACTTATCACAGCACTCTGAGCAGGCACTACATTACACTCCAACGTTGTCTCCTTTCCAATGTTGTCTCCACTCACTCAACAAGTCTCCAACATTATCTCCACTCATTCAACACGTCTCCAACATTGTCTCCACTCACTCAACACGGCTCCAGCTCCACTCAGCTGTTTAAGTATATGATAATTATGTCTCTTGAAAGTTCTAACGCCCGGCTTCTGTTTGGCTATCCTCCAAACTGCTATGGGCTAACTCTGAACTTTAACATGAACTTTAACCATGTGCAGGTTGACACATGCTGCTGCAGAATATGAGCACCTGCCATGGTTGAGGCTTCAGACAGCTTCCACATTCAATTGGAGCATGCTAATAGTACATGGAGTCTGAATCATTTCCCAGGCCTAGACCCGTGACATGGGAATTGAGTGAAGGCCGTTGAATGTTGTCATCAGCATGTCTAGTCTGATACACTGACACAATGAGTGTTGTCTACAGCTGTGTTCAGTGAGTTGTTGCAAACTTGCCGACTTGTATATCATTGGCTAGCTTGCCAGCTGATGTCGCAGAGTATGCTTCTCCATCCCTCGCCATCTCTAACAGCATACATCCATTTGTGTGCTAGTTTCTCAAGCCATGTTGAAAAGCTACCAGAAATCTTCTGTCATCTTTTCCTGAGACTTTCCAATAGTCTTTCCTGATGATACAGTATACTTCCATTTTTCTATTCTCATTTATGTGGCCAAATATAATGATTGCCTCTTGCTTGTCTTTGTGTCTTAGCCTCTCTCAAAACAGTTAGATTATTCATTAAGTTAAAATTGATTCTACCAGCAAGAGTTCTTTTCCTAGCCTTCACTGACACGGCTTGTTCCATAGGGTGATCTTTATTTTATCAAATGCCATGGGTAGAGATGTACATGCAGGCCGTAGATTGGGCATTGCTGTATGTCGTAGATCACTTCTCTGCTGTCACTGTATGTGAGGTTATTTGTCAGGCATCACATGGGCCTTAGCCTTCTAAACAGTAAATACACATACTGTTTAGAAGGCTAAGGCCCAGGCATTGTGATGAAATTTTGGCCAAATTCCAACTCACATACTTCCCCACAGTCTGTTGAGACTGCAAGGTGCCACTCAAACAGACCATAAGATGTTAAATTCATCTACTATAGGGTCTGTTTTTACTCTACACCTTAGGGTAGAAGAGGAACAACACAAACGGGTTTGGTACAATAAAACAGCGTATGTTTAGGCTGCGTACATAAAACCATCAGTCTCTTATTTTTCCTAAGTAAACACACGCATTGTTTGGCACTCATAGAAGTAGAAGAAATAAGTAGAGACCAATAACGCACAAATATTGTCTTAGTTTTCCTAGGCATAGGGAAAATCTTCAAAGACCTGTTTCTTGGCATAAATATAGGACACTGCGCCAGCAGGGAAGACTTAGATCTGACACACATTATATCATTGTGTGGTTAAAAGAAATAGTACATTTCTTCTCCAAATGACACCAGCGAGCCTGCCACATCATTATCTGAGACATTTAATTGTTTTCTAAAACATGTTATGCTTGTATCTGTTTTCAGTTATCAGAAGTGTTTGAGGCTGAGATTGACAGTGTAATGCAGTCGCTGGGCTATTGCTGCGGCCGTAAATACGTGTTCTGCCCTCAAGTGTTGTGTTGCTACGGCAAACAGTTGTGTACGATACCTAGAGACACCATGTATTATAGTTACCAGAACAGGTATAGTGTTTATTTTTCAGGCTTGTGTCTGTGATGTTCATTGTTTAGTATTCAGACTTGTATTTGCTGATGTTCATTGTTTAGTATTCAGCCTTGTGTCTGTGATCTTCATTGTTTAGTATTCAGACTTGTGCCTGTGATCTTCATTGTTTAGTATTCAGACTTGTGTCTGTGATGTTCATTGTTTAGTATTCAGACTTGTATTTGCTGATGTTCATTGTTTAGTATTCAGACTTGTATTTGCTGATGTTCATTGTTTAGTATTCAGACTTGTGTCTATGATGTTCATTGTTTAGTATTCAGACTTGTGTCTGTGATGTTCATTGTTTAGAGTTCTGACTTGTATTTGCTGATGTTCATTGTTTAGTATTCAGCCTTGTATCTGTGATCTTCATTGTTTAGTATTCAGACTTGTGCCTGTGATGTTCATTGTTTAGTATTCAGACTTGTGTCTGTGATGTTCATTGTTTAGTATTCAGTCTTATATTTGCTGATGTTCTTTGTTTAGTATTCAGACTTGTATTTGCTGATGTTGATTGTTTAGTATTCAGACTTGTGTCTATGATGTTCATTGTTTAGTATTTAAACTTGCGTCAATGATGTTCATTGTTTAGTATTCAGACTTGTGTCTGTGATGTTCATTGTTTAGTATTCAGACTTGTGTCTGTGATGTTCATTGTTTAGTATTCAGTCTTGTATTTGCTGATGTTCTTTGTTTAGTATTCAGACTTGTATTTGCTGATGTTGATTGTTTAGTATTCAGACTTGTGTCTATGGTGTTCATTGTTTAGTATTCAGACTTGTGTCTATGATGTTCATTGTTTAGTATTCAGACTTGTGTCTATGGTGTTCATTGTTTAGTATTCAAACTTGTGTCTATGATGTTCATTGTTTAGTATTCAGTCTTGTATTTGCTGATATTCTTTGTTTAGTATCAGACTTGTATTTGCTGATGTTCATTGTTTAGTATTCAGACTTGTGTCTGTGATGTTCATTGTTTAGTATTCAGACTTGTATTTGCTGATGTTCATTGTTTAGTATTCAGACTTGTGTCTATGGTGTTCATTGTTTAGTATTCAGACTTGTGTCTGTGATGTTCTTTGTTTAATATTCAGACTTGTGTCTATGATGTTGATTGTTTAGTATTCAGACTTGTTTCTATGATGTTCATTGTTTAGTATTCAGACTTGTGTCTGTGATGTTCATTGTTTAGTATTCAGACTTGTGTCTGTGATGTTCATTGTTTAGTATTCGGACTTGTATTTGCTGATGTTCATTGTTTAGTATTCAGACTTGTGTCTGTGATGTTCATTGTTTAATATTCAGTCTTGTATTTGCTGGTGTTCTTTGTTTAGTATTCAGACTTGTATTTGCTGATGTTGATTGTTTAGTATTCAGACTTGTGTCTATGATGCTCATTGTTTAGTATTCAGTCTTGTATTTGCTGATGTTCTTTGTTTAGTATTCAGACTTGTGTTTGCTGATGTTGATTGTTTAGTATTCAGACTTGTGTCTATGATGTTCATTGTTTAGTATTCAAACTTGCGTCTATGATGTTCATTGTTTAGTATTCAGACTTGTGTCTATGATGTTCATTGTTTAGTATTCAGACTTGTGTCTATGATGTTCATTGTTTAGTATTCAGACTTGTGTCTATGATGTTGATTGTTTAGTATTCAGACTTGTGTCTATGATGTTCATTGTTTAGTATTCAAACTTGTGTCTATGATGTTCATTGTTTAGTATTCAGACTTGTTTCTATGATGTTCATTGTTTAGTATTCAAACTTGTGTCTATGATGTTCATTGTTTAGTATTCAGACTTGTGTCTGTGATGTTCATTGTTTAGTATTCGGACTTGTATTTGCTGATGTTCATTGTTTAGTATTCAGACTTGTGTCTGTGATGTTCATTGTTTAATATTCAGTCTTGTATTTGCTGATGTTCATTGTTTAGTATTCAGACTTGTGTCTGTGATGTTCATTGTTTAGTATTCAGACTTGTGTCTGTGATGTTCATTGTTTAGTATTCGGACTTGTATTTGCTGATGTTCATTGTTTAGTATTCAGACTTGTGTCTATGATGTTCATTGTTTAGTATTCATGTGTCTGTGATGTGCATTGTTTAGTATTCAGTCTTGTATTTGCTGATGTTCTTTGTTTTGTATTCAGACTTGTATTTGCTGATGTTGATTGTTTAGTATTCAGACTTGTGTCTATGGTGTTCATTGTTTAGTATTCAGACTTGTGTCTATGATGTTCATTGTTTAGTATTCAGACTTGTGTCTATGGTGTTCATTGTTTAGTATTCAAACTTGTGTCTATGATGTTCATTGTTTAGTATTCAGTCTTGTATTTGCTGATATTCTTTGTTTAGTATCAGACTTGTATTTGCTGATGTTCATTGTTTAGTATTCAGACTTGTGTCTGTGATGTTCATTGTTTAGTATTCAGTCTTGTATTTGCTGATGTTCTTTTTTTAGTATTCAGACTTGTATTTGCTGATGATGTTCATTGTTTAGTATTCAGATTTGTGTCTGTGATGTTCATTGTTTAGTATTTAGACTTGTATTTGCTGATGTTCATTGTTTAGTATTCAGACTTGTGTCTATGGTGTTCATTGTTTAGTATTCAGACTTGTGTCTGTGATGTTCATTGTTTAGTATTCAGACTTGTGCTTGGTGTTGTTCATTGGATAGTATTCAGACTTTCGCTTGGTGTTCAGTGTCCAGTATTAAAACATCTGTTTGATTTTGTTTAGTGTCTAGTATTCAAACATGTGTTTGTTGTTCAGTGTCCAGTATTCAAACGTGTTAGATGATGTTCAGTGTCCATTATTCAAACATAATTGTTATTAATTATGTTTGGATTGTAAAGTATCCAGTGCATTTCAGTGTATAGGATGGCAGAGAAGTTAGAATCTATGACATATGGGGCATGTGTTTGATTCTCTATAAGGCTTGTGGTTGTAAAACAAATCCTTGCTTGGGCACTGCATAGGCAAGGGCCCTTGATTCCTCTGAATAAAACACTAGCACTAGTACAGATAGCATAACTAAAACTGACTTTATGGACACCTTCAGAGCTGCAATTTCCTCCTGTTGATATATGGAAGGGGCTCAGCACAGTGCACAAACTCTATAGCAGTAGAGAGGATCCATATGTGTGTATACAAGAATCACTATAAATGTTCTTTTTGTGGCTAGGTTTTGTGAGTTTTGAAATGTAACCTGGGCGGCAGCCCGGTCACCCTCATCGTATCCCTATTTCCAGCTGTCAGCTGAGCTGTCACATGTGCACCGATTCTCCTGGTGGTCATATGGTTGATATTTTACAAACAAATGGGTATCAGGGACTGTCCTGGGCAGTACAGGTGGTCGACGTGATATTCATGACATCATCCATTGAGCGCTGATTAGTCTACACACATCTGGGACTTTTATCATATACCCTGTACACCGTATGGGGTGTACAAAGGCTCAGGCTTTTGTTTTCTTTAAAATCCTCTTGTCCAGACGTTTGGTCCACTTCAACAGTTATTGTGTTCAAATCCATACCATCCACTTGTACCAGGTCTTCTTGAATCAGGGGTGGGCATCTTACCCCTAAGCCACCCCACCCATATTAGTTACATTAAATCCTTATAATTGTTAATGTTGTTGACATGCGATTGTTGAGGTCCAGTGATTGTTAACCGTCATAAAATCTCTGACGTGTTTGAGGTGGGCCTTATAATGTTGAACAGACCTTCTGCCTGCCATCTCCCAGTGAAGCAAAGTCACTCATGTCAGGCCCTTTGTAGGCTTGTCACAGTTATTTGCATTTTGCAGCCGCAGCTTTCTATGGGGTGTGGTAGGCAGTGTCACAACAACCCTCCCTTGTGGCCTCTTATGACATGCGTGTTAAGTAACAGTGTCTGTTCCATGCTTCCATTGTCAGCTCTGATGACATGCATGTTATGTGACAGTGTGACTGTTCCATGCTTCCATTGTCAGCTCTGATGACATGCATGTTATGTGACAGTGTGACTGTTCTTTGCTTCCATTGTCAGCTCTGATGACATGCATGTTATGTGACAGTGTGACTGTTCCATGCTTCCATTGTCAGCTCTGATGACATGCATGTTATGTGACAGTGTGACTGTTCTTTGCTTCCATTGTCAGCTCTGATGACATGCATGTTATGTGACAGTGTGACTGTTCTTTGCTTCCATTGTCAGCTCTGATGACATGCATGTTATGTGACAGTGTGACTGTTCTTTGCTTCCATTGTCAGCTCTGATGACATGCATGTTATGTGACAGTGTGACTGTTCCATGCTTCCATTGTCAGCTCTGATGACATGCATGTTATGTGACAGTGTGACTGTTCTTTGCTTCCATTGTCAGCTCGGATGACATGCATGTTATGTGACAGTGTGACTGTTCTTTGCTTCCATTGTCAGCTCTGATGACATGCATGTTATGTGACAGTGTGACTGTTCTTTGCTTCCATTGTCAGCTCTGATGACATGCATGTTATGTGACAGTGTGACTGTTCCATGCTTCCATTGTCAGCTCTGATGACATGCATGTTATGTGACAGTGTGACTGTTCCTTGCTTCCATTGTCAGCTCTGATGACATGCATGTTATGTGACAGTGTGACTGTTCTATGCTTCCATTGTCAGCTCTGATGACATGCATGTTATGTGATAGTGTGACTGTTCCTTGCTTCCATTGTCAGCTCTGATGACATGCATGTTATGTGACAGTGTGACTGTTCTTTGCTTCCATTGTCAGCTCTGATGACATGCATGTTATGTGACAGTGTGACTATTTTATGGTTCCCTCAATACCCTGGTAACACAGGCCAGAACCAGCTTTAGGTTTGGTGATGTGACTACAGATGAGGGCACTGGCCGGTCTTATATGTCTCTACATTCTGTACTAGAAGAGGAGTAAAGACTGCTGGAAGGATTGCTCACTCAGTAGAGTAGTTGAGTCTTATTCAGGTGTTCTGGTCTTCTGAAGCTTGATAAACTCACCAGGCTGTCTTCTACGAGCAGCATCTGTTTCTATCCCCGATGATGTTGCTTCTGTTGAAGATGGTCTATATTTCATTTAGTCTAGGTCACACTGTCCTGTCCGATACACGGAGACACACATTTGATGTGTTGTAGAGGCACGCTTTGTGGTTCTTCAGGTGATTCGTTGTTAATGTGTATTGTTGATATATTTCAAATATATGTATTGTTAATGTATTACATGTATTGTTTACAAATTTCTGATATGCCTATTGCTTATCTCTTTCAGATACGTGTATTGTGAAAAGTGCTTCAATGAAATCCAGAGTGATGAAGTTGAGTTGTCTGAAGATCCCACACAACCAGTCACGTATGTTATCATCTTTATTCTTTCTGCATGTCAGTCTTGAGACAGCTAAATGAACAATAATTACAAACACCACATGTGCACACACATGGCAGAGGCCCCATCGCAGACGCACACATTGTTTGAGCGTGTTTTAAACAGTTAAAGTCAGTCAGATGTGTCCATGAGTGTGGGAATCGGTGAAATATGCCTTCCAAGAGAATAGTGGAGCAACACCGTGACCTACTTCAACCTGGCCATGCCTTAGAAACTGTGTTGAGATTGTCTCAGCCTGGCTGCCACAGATAATAAGGCTACTGGGTGAAGTTAGCGGACACGATGTTGTTTACCTTAGTTACTGTCAGTTGAGCAGGGCTGTATCAGGTGCCTGATCATCATGGGGCCATTTTTCCTTTCTTCCCCCCCCCCCCCCCACACACACACACACACACACACACACACACACACGGACATAGTTCCTATGAACCAATCTTGAACTTATGATATAGATGATATATCAGCCTGTTGCCCTTTTTCTCAATCTAAAAGTGATCATAATCATAATGTTTCATGCGGCCACAGCATAATTTGTTTAATTGGTCACGCCCAAAATGTGTACAGGAGATGTCTTGGAAAGTGGAAGCAGCAGGCATGATGTCAGTCCCAGAATGCTGATTGTTCTATACAAATATAGGTCTAGCACCAATACAGCTTAAAACATGTACAGCTGTCCTTGACTTGTGCACTTGTCCCCTGTGACCTGGACCAGCCAGCATACTCTTATTTCTGTGCTTAAGTCAGACTAAATTTCTCTGATTTGGTTTTCAACAGGAAAATAAGAAAAGACCAGTTTGAACGAGTGAAAAATGACCAGCTGGACTATGAGCCGTAAGTTGATCCTGTTTCAAGGATTTGTCTGTCCATATGTTGTTGTATGTAGTGTTTGTTTGTTGGTCTTATGATCTGTGAACCTCATGTATTGTGATGTGTGGGTGCTTGTTTTGTCGTCTACTTTTATCGTTTCTTTACTTATTCAGTCGTGAGGTCTGGTTCGCTAGATCAGTTCCGCGTCTAGCGTTAGTTGTCTCGGATGGCTGTGTGAGGTGAACCAAAATAGGATCTTCCCAGCCAACGTTTCGAGAATGTAACCGCATCGTGCAGCCAGGGTCGTGGTTTGAGCGGGCAAAAGAGCAAAATTTGTACGACCATTCGACAAAGTCTCGATAAGCGCCCACTCTCTCTCGATGAGTAGTGGGCCTGCAGTCAGTAAGCTGGTATAGCTTCTGTTTTTTTTTGTATAGCTTTTTTTTCCGGTCAGCTCGTCGGTAGGCGTCCAGTGGTTTTGCATGTATCACTTTGTACTGTGAGGGCGCGGCTTAGCGATGCTACTCTTGGCTTGCGTGTGCGTGAACGTCTCTCCTGTCAGTCGCCATGTGCACTTATGCGCTGGTGAAGCTCAACCGTAAATCGGGAGATCTGTTCGCAACCTAGACGAGCAATATCTTCTGTGGGCAGCTTCTCGCCTCATATGTGTGTGGTCTGTTCTGGCGGTCAGTCCGTCTTCGGCAAAGGAAATCTTGTGGATCCTATCAGTAATCATACGCTCATTGCTTGTCGCTACGCTTGTCTTAAAACTGAAAATTAAAGGAATTGACTGAAGGGCCATTTGCACGAGGCTCTCGAGAGCCAATATATACAGGGATAACTGGCCGTGGCAGCCTAACGTCCACTGCATCTGTGTCCGTCTTCCAGTCGTCTTGCCATGCTCGCCACTTGAGCCAGATGGACACAGACGAGAGAGCGGGGACGACGGAGTTGCATGACCACTACCTCGCTATACAAAACTAAAGCGCTAGTCATTTGTTCCTCATCAAAAGATGCAGTGTAATGAATGGTCCTCGTCATTCATGATGGACGAACATCGCTTGTTTTGTCTCCAAACAGCTGACAACTTGAGATTTGAGTGTATGTGTTTACGTGGTAGTTTCTAGTTGACAGGTTTGGCATTGTGTGAATGCTGGCACAGCTTGGCAGGGAGTATGAGGGTTGTAAACAGTATTGTGTGGTAGACTTGTCATACCCCAATATGCGTGTGTTACATGGTAAAGCTGTTAATTCCTTTTTCCCTCTCTCTTTCTCCTTTCTTCTTTCTCCCACTCCCTCTCCCTCTATTTCTCTGTATGTTTGTGTTTTTCCTTGATAATCACTACCAAGGGTATTTACATCATTAATCTGTTGTCTCCATATGTGTCTAGATTTCTGTTATAATCATCACAGATGCATGTTACATAATTAATCGTGTTCTGTCCCAGTATGTATATATTCTCCTTATATTGTTGTGTTGTTTTTATGATCATTTGAAACTTACATTGTTGAATCTGCTTTGCCCATGGGTATGTTGTGTATAATGTTTTAGTCATCATAAACTGCTGTACGGCAGAATTCTTGTACACCTGTATGGTATTGTGTAAAAGTTTGTAGTTGGGGCAAATAAGATCCCTTGTCTGCAAATATAGTGCTCTCTGTTGCAATTAGTCAGGGTATGTTGCTTTAGGTACAGTTCTGAGATCTACTTATTTGTTTGTGCAAAACATACACTCCTGAGCTTTGGCTAGGTTGTGTTCAGGTATTGTTTAGTGGCTGCCTGCCTTTGCTGTATTATAACTAATTAATATTGTTTACATTTCAGATTTGTGGACTGTAGTGAGTGCGGTCGCAAGTGGCATCAGATCTGTGCCTTGTGGTTCGAATCCATCTGGCGTGAAGGGTAAGCTTTTCTCTTGATTCAAATGTTGAGTCGCTATGCCTGGGAAACTTTAACTCTGACAACATCCCAGTTTTACCATATTCTTGTCCAGGTGAATGCCTCCATTAGAGACAACAGAACACATGCATACAAGCCATCACGAACCACTTTGTCAGTGGCAGAATGTCACAAACTGGACGTATGGATATGTCACTGATCATGGCACACTCTCAGAGGTATCATATCATTGTCCAGGGACCAGCTGAAGGCCAAAGAAGGAAGAGAAAATCCTGGACAGGTGTGAATAAAGAATGGGCAAATTGCAGTATTTCCACATGCGCCTGCTGCTAAGGACAGACTTCAGTGGAGGACCCTGATTACTGATACTTCCATCGTAATACCCCTACAGCGTCCATCTGTTGTTATGGGATGAGATAATGGCTTGTGTTATGTTCTGATACTCTGGTTGACAGCAGACGGAGCTGTCAAATATCTGCTTTCGTGTTATATTCTTGTGCTGTGGTTGACTGTAGACAGACCTGTCAAATAATCTGATTCTCTGTTATATTCGGGTGCTGTGGTTGACTAGACGGATCTATCAAATAATATGATTCTTTGTTATATTCTGGTGCTGTGGTTGACTAGACAGATCTGTCAAATCTCATTCTGTTATATTCTGGTGCTGTGGTTGACTGTAGACAGACCTGTCAAATAATCTGATTCTGTGTTATATTCGGGTGCTGTGGTTAACTGTAGACGGATCTGTCAAATCTCATTGTGTTATATTCTGGTGCAAATTACTAAATACCAGCAATGGTACGCAACCTGTGGTGCTATAGACAGCTGCAAAATCAGTACTCGAGGCGCTCCTGTCTGGTAAATTGCCAGTACTAAGAACACTACTTTCTGATCTTAGCAGTCAGCATACGGTCACCATGCAGTGGATACCATCCCACTGTGGAGTACCTGGAAACGACAGAGCTGATCAATTGGTTAAGGAAGGAGCCAAAGAAGACCAGCCTGATGTGCCCGTTACATGCGACCAAAAGAAAAGAATGATCAGATCAGCCAGAAAGCCACCAAAACCTGCTCAAGATGACTACCACATTATGGACAGACCAGAACAGGACATTATTCTGCACCTCAGAACAGGACACAACAGATTATGCAACCACATGTATACAAAATTCAAGATTGGCGAAACAGCCATGTGCACACGTGGATTGGCATCGCAGACATCAGAGCACATGCTCCAAGACTGCCCAAAATATAACATATCTAGGCATACCTTCTGGCCTAGAGAGACGACAGTGTAAGATAAACTCTATGGACCGCTGTGTAATCTATAAAAAAAAAAAAGACAGTTAAATTCATGCAAGAGACAACATTGCAGTTATAGACATATTTCAAGTGAACGAAAGGAGAAGAAGAAGAACAATATTATGGCGCTGTAGTTGAATACAGACCTGTCAAATAATCTCATTCTGTAATATATTCTTGTGCTGTAGTTTACTGCCGATTCACCTGTTAATCTCATTCTATGATATATTCTTGTGCTGTAGTTTACTGCCGATTCACCTGTTAATCTCATTCTGTGATATATTCTTGTGCTGTAGTTTACTGCCGATTCACCTGTTAATCTCATTCTGTGATATATTCTTTTGCTGTGGTTGACTGCACAGACAGACCTGTCAAATAATCTCATTCTGTGTTTTATTCTGGTTCTATGGTTGACTGCAGGCAGACTTGTCAAAGAAGCCAGTAATGTCATTCACTGATACAAAGGTTGAAGCAGCAGTCCCGTAGCGGATCTTCTGTTATGGTGTGATGGGTTAGGCCATTGTGAATTCTAGGCCATGACATCATGAGGTGGAGTTGACATTTAACATGTGACAATTCATGACTTTCACAGCTGTACCATCATCTTTTACTGTGTACATGTCTTTGTCTCTGGCTTATGTGTAACATGAATGGATCAGCTGGTGACCCATCCTGTGTTCCATCTTCCCTCAGGTGGACCTGCGATGCCTGTCTCAAGGCTAAAGGCATGGCCAGAAAGGAAAATAGATTCACAGCCAAAAGTAAGTACTTCTTCTAGGATAGAATAGCTGTGTGCTTTTGTCCTAGTTACGTTCTGATGTGGCTGACACCAGGCATAACTTAGTTGTTTTTTTTTGTTGTTGTTTTTTTTTTAAAGATAAAATCTGCCAGTGTATCATAAAATAGGGGAGAGCCTGAAAAAGGCTTGAGTGTATGTTTGAAGTGTGACAGTGGAATTCTGTTGTTTATGTCAAGTATGTGTTTGAAGTGTGACAGTGAGATTCTGTTGTTTATGTCAAGTGTGTGTTTGAAGTGTGACAGTGAGATTCTGTTGTTTATGTCAGGTGTGTATTTCGGGAACTTCATTCATTGGCTGTCTGTGTGTCTAACTGAGCATTGATTGTATTCTGGCTATACAACATTAGTCCTTGTGACTAACATATCAATGTTCTGTTGAATGGCTGATTGAAGGTGCTGCCATGTCACTGATAATTTGACGACCATTGTTTGTTGTGTGATTAAATCTGTTGAGCGCACCATATACACTATGTAGAGCTTTACCTGTCACGTTTCTGAAACATGATAAAAAGACCTTTGACCCAGGCAATCCTCCAGAACCAGACACCATTCTGAGATTTTACTTTAATCTGGTTGTGGACAATTGTTTGATCCAAAATGTTGTCCTGTAGTCAGTTTGAATGAGGACACAAGTCGCACAACTTATTGCCTGGCTTATTTCACTGCATCTCGTCAAATGCATGCTGCAGACAATTTAAATTACCGTGGGAATGTGTGTGTTGTATATTTTAGCTTGAAGGATTTATTATGTTGTTTTATTTGATGTGTGACTTTTACAGTATACTCCTGATGAGATGCGCTGACATGCCAGGCAGAAAGTTGGGCAACCTCTTGTTTGTGCCTTCATTGCTGCAGTTATTTTATTGTTTCTGATGTATCTATTTTATTGTTTCTGATTTGCGTTTTGTTGTTGTTGTTTCTGATTTGTATGTTTTTTTTATGAATCCTTCAGAGTTGCCTACAACAAAGCTGGCCTTGTATTTGGAAAACAGAATCAACGGCTTTCTCCGCAAGAAGGACACTCAGGCTGGCGAGGTGACGATTCGGGTGCTGTCAAGTTACGATAAAATGACAGAAGTCAAACCGCTCATGAGGAAAAGGTTTGTCTAAAATTTAATATTTGCACATCTTCCATTTTAATAGTTAGTCTCAATAAGAAGGTTGACCATGTTGGGTCTTGCTATATCTGCAGCTTTCAGCAGAGAAATCTCCTCTTGACAAGAATGTTGATTGTGTCTCTTGCTGTTACCAAGGTGCTATATTTGTGGCTTACAGCAGACAATTTTAGTCTTGGCAAGAGTTGTTGAGTCTGTTGTCTTCCTATAACTAACATACTATATTTTAGCAGGCATTGCCATCTTTCGGCAGACATCCAGCTTTGGCAAAGAAGATTTTGAGCTGGAATTTATTTCCCTCAACTGCAGAGATAAATATTTGCTTTTGGATGGGTTTACAATTTTCCTCATGCAGCATTCATTTGTAGCATATGCAATTTTCAGGAACTGGTGGATCTTAATTGTGCACAAAAAATCCCCCGATCTTTACCCTTGCTTGAAAAGACGAAGCCAGAGAGAGGCTGGCTAGAGACAGCAGATTTGTTTGATGCATGGAGTGTAGGCGTGCTAGACATATCAAAAGTTGCAGGCAGGAGCAGTGCCTAAGTTCTTTTTCTTTAGATAGCAAATAAGTATGTTCCCACTGTCTGGCGGCGTCCTTGTCAGTTGTGGGAACCTAGTATCTTCAGATAGCTAGCAAATAAGGATGTCATGGGATGGTTCCCACTGACAGCAACCTTGATTACTACACTTGTCAATTGGGGGAGTCTGGCAGTGACCTTGATATTGCACTTGTCACTTGTGGGAACCTAGCATCTTTAGATAGCAAATAAGAATGTCATGGGATGGTTCCCACTGTCTGGCAGCAACTTTGTGGGAACCTAGCATCTTCAGATAGCAAGTAAGAATCTCATGGGGTAGTTCCATCTGTCTGACAGCAACATTTTTACTAGACTTGTCATTTGTGGGAATATAGCATCTTAAGTGTATATACTGATTCTATATGTATGGTCTTGTTTCCCCCAGTCATCCTGGTGGAGAAGCAAGTCCATGTGGCTGTGTTTGGACATGTATGAGATTCTTGTTTCCCCCAGTCATCCTGGTGGAGATGCATGTCCGGTGTGGCTGTGTTTGGGCATGCATGAGATTATTTCCCCCAGTCATCCTGGTGGAGAAGCAAGTCCGTGTGGCTGTGTTTGGGCATGTATGAGATGCCACTTATTTCACCCTCTATTCCCCTTGGGACATAGGCCCTCCGCCCACTCACTACCAGGCCTCCTACCCTCAGCTATCCCATGCAGCTGTGTCCATGTCCTCTCCATATTCATTTTTATCTCTGCTTCTCTTCTCAGTGTGTTTTTATGTCTTCCTCTGTTTTGTTTTGCCTGTGGATGCCAGACAAGAGCCTGTCTAGTTACACCATTCTCAAGTTATCTCAAGGTGTCCCACCAAGTGCCAGCTGGTATTTTCCCAGTTCTCTCCGTGAGCTACACATTGGTGATTCTATCGCGGTTTTAGTTATGTTTTGCACTAGCACCAATGAACGAATATTTGTAGTTTATTAATAATTGTTTTAGTTGTTCTCCGTGTATTTGATCTGTAAGTTTATGTTGATTTAACTGTAGAATTAAATATTCTCAGTTTTGTGCTACATTTAATTCGTTTTGACTCCCACAGATTTCCTAGCACTATATACAACATGTTTATGATTATGTCTTTTTTGTCTGTGCACTCTAGAGTTAGAAAACTAGACAGAAAGTTATGTTATGGCCAGCTTGTCTCAACAAGTAAATATTTGTTCAGGTTTGGGGATGAGATGCCCGACTGCTTCCCCTACCGAGCCAAGGCCATGTTTGCATTTGAAGAAATTGACGGAGTCGACGTCTGCTTCTTTGGCATGCATGTTCAAGAGTACGGTTCTAATTGCCCGATGCCAAACACAAGGTTGGTGAAGCCTGTGACAGTTGTGTGTGTGTGTCATCTTCTTCTGTAGCAGTGGTGGTGATGATGTTATCACTGTGTCGTATGAGTGGGGAGGTTCTGTGACTACACGAACATGTATTTTATTAGATTGTGGAATTAGTGTGACTGCACAGTTATATCGTGTGGTTAGAGTCATGTTGTGAGAATTACAATTTAAAGATTTTTGGCAGGATGTAAGATGGACCTGAGTGTCCACTTTTTAACTGTTTAAAAATACTCTCTCTCTCTCTCTCTCTCTCTCTCTCTCTCTCTCTCTCTCTCTCTCTCTCTCTCTCTCTCTCTCTCTCTCTCTCTCTCTCTCTCTCTCTCTCTCTCTCTCTCTCTCTCTCTCTCTCACTCACACACACACACAGAGCCCACCACAGCCTATTATTTCAATCCTCCAGTCTACCCTAGGTTGCAGGAGTAACTATTATGCGAACAAAGTTTTATTTTAAGTATTACTGTTTGAATATTTAATGTTGGCATGTTTGCCAATACATGGCAAACCCACACCAGACACTTTGTGTCCATGTCATTGTTCAGTCCATTATCACCATGGAGCTACACTACATATTACCACTTATTTTGCCTTCTTCATTGTATCCACAGGCGAGTTTACATATCATATCTGGACAGTGTCCACTATTTCCGACCAAGGCAGCTAAGAACGGCCGTTTATCATGAGATCCTCATTGGCTATCTGGAGTATGCCAAAAATCTGGGCTACACGACAGCCCATATTTGGGCCTGTCCACCTAGTGAAGGGGACGACTACATCTTCCACTGTCATCCGCCCGAGCAGAAGATACCCAAACCTAAACGGCTGCAGGACTGGTACAAGAAGATGCTGGACAAGGCCATCATTGACAGAGTGGTTGTGGATTACAAGGTCAGTACCTAGTCTGTCTGTATATGTCATGTCTGTTCTGTGAATCCTGGATAATAAGTCAACAGGCGAGAAAATCCCTAGTAGCCTTGGAGATGTGGTTTTAAAAAAGAATGTCGAAAATTGGACAGCCAAAGTGAGCAGTTTGGACATTTTGAGGGAGGTTAACCCTTTACAGGGCAGACGCTTGTCCGTTATTTAGCCCTGAACGGGGAAGAATTTTTCAGGTTCGGTAAAATTTCGGGTTGCGTTAGTAAAAGCATCATAAATAAGGTGTTAGTCAACCAATTTTAGTTAAACAACACAATGATGGGAAAAGCATGCAGAATATGTTACTCACGTGATTGTTGTCGGTAATCCATATATGAACACAAATATTTACGAAATACAGCATGTTGTTTGTGATTTTCCGTCATCTATACAGCAATTTACAAACACATTTTCAGAATCATAATCACTTTCTTTAAAGTCCGACTCAGACTGCTAATGCAGAGTAACGCTTTTCACTGATATCTAGCTTCGTGCCCTTTAATGTCACTTAAATTGAACCTAGTGAAATCTCGGCTATCACTTGAAGAATCGCCAAAATCCATTTTGAAAAAATAAGCGTAAAAACCCCGAAGACTATCAATAAAAGTCCGTTCAAATTCATAGTCAGCGTTTACAAATGGTGTTGTCAAGCTATCTGCGAGAGCGAAAGTAGCCGTCGGAAGTATCGTAAGGCCGAGAAATCGCGCTTTTACCATGCATAATAGTATCGGACGCGATCGACCGATTTTCTCGTAAAAGGCATCGGCCGCAAATGGCCGTTCTGCCCTGTAAAGGGTTAAGTTGCAAAGACAACTTACCACTAACATCAGAAAGAAGCAGTCATAATTTTTTAGCAACGTTGTGAGAGGACAAAAACTGGAACATCTGACAACCGAAAAGCCACGGAAGTGAGTTAACACACGAATTGATCCATGACGTTGGAGATCGCAATTTGTGGAGAAGCATGATCGCCCATGCCAATCGGCCAGGCACTGGATGATGATGATGATGATGTCTGTCAGATTGTTCCTATTTCTGCCTTTCATCCCAAAATGTGTGGGTCCCTATTTAGTTTAGCAGTGATAGTATAGATGATGTATGGAGAGTTGTTCGTTAAGTGTACAATTGTTAACTTTTGTGTGTGCAGTTTGTACATGGCATGGGGGTAGGTAGAACATGAAGGTTGAGAGGTTTTGATCCCTGTTGAGACATCTCACTTAGTTCTGTCTCGTGAAGTAAGACAGTTCCGGAGATCATGTCAGAATAACCAGACCATCTGTTGACACAGGCAGATATGCCACTGAGGTGTGGAGTGGTTGGCATTCATATATTCGTGGCCATGGTATAATGAGTGTGGTGTGGCCTGTTCCTCGCCTTTCTATCTTAGACGACTCCCAGAAGTTTCTGACACATGACCCTGTAGCCATGTGACGAGGCTGGGTCGACACTGGAGCCCTACTAGCTGCAGCCAAATATTCTCCTGCTGGGGGCTGAACACAGGTTAGTCTTGGCAGGCAAACGGGCTAACGACTATGCCATCATGGCTCCAACAAGACCATAAGGCACAGCCTGTCTACATCTCAGGATGGAAGAGGAAACACTCTAGCAAGATTGAGGGAAGTACAGGGCCCTGTTACACACCTGGATGTGTTGTGGGCATATGGTGCTGTCTCATGTCACCCAGCTGACTTCCCTGGGCATGTCCTGCTACCCATGGTGTGTCTGGTTGACCCGAGAGCTCAAGTCCAATTTGTGTCCATCTTGATGAGGGTTGCTAGCTACCGCGACTCCACAACCAGACTATATGCCACATCACATCTATTCAAGGACAAGAGGACTGACTTCATTGCAGCAGGTTTTATCCTGTATAGCTCTTTCCTCAGCATGGCCTGCCTAAAGTCTCGCACAAAGCACAAACTCTACATCTTCAGCGATGACCCCCAAAGGTCTAAGAAAATTACACTTGTGAACTGAATGGCGTGGTCTGAAATAAACCTACAACCTTTGGAACACCAGACAGGGGGCTTAACCACTTCATCATGGAGACTTTGGTACATCTGTATCTCAGTTTAGGATAGGGAGAACTACAAATATATGACCTTCAGGTATCTCTAAATGTTAGCCGAGACAAAGACAGACTAACTGACAAGATTTGTGAAGTGTGATAATTTTCTATGTTTAAGTCAGATAAGGTAATTCATGCATTGTCTCTAATCAGAGACAGAATTTGGCCTCAGGAAGTCAGGAAAAAATGCATGCTTGCAGCACTGCCAGGGGTGGAGGTCAAGTGATGGAGGCGATGCTTGTCTGCCTCTGTAGGAATGTATATGTATCATGCTTTTGTGTTTTGTTTGGGCCACCTTACTTACACCTTTTATGTGCCGTTGTAATTGTTATTTCCTGGTGACATCTGCAGGACATTTTCAAAGATGCCATCGATTCTGGGCTGGCCAGTGCCAAGGATATGGCCTACTTTGAAGGTGACTTCTGGCCAAATGTCATGGAGGAAAGCATCAAAGAGCTGGACCAGGAGGAGGAAGAGAAGCGAAAGAGGGAGGAAGCTGAGGCAGCAGAGGCAGAAGCCCAGGAGACGGTTGAGGAGATCGCTGATGCAGTAAGTGAATGTTTGCACTGGGGTTGTCTGACTGTGATACACGGGAACATCAGTCTGTGAGTCCTGGGTACTTGAGTGCTTCCAGTTTGGGTTAGAAGTTGTCTGGCTGTGAGTCCTGGGCACATGAGTGTTTCCAGTTTGTGTGAATGTTTGGGTTGGAAGTTGTCTGGCTGTGAGTCCTGGGTACTTGAGTGTTTCCAGTTTGTGAATATTTGGGTTGGAGGTTGTCTGCCTGTGAGTCCTGTGTACTTGAGTGCTTCCAGTTTGGGTTGGGGTTGTCAGGCTGTGAGTCCTGGGTACATGAGTGTTTCCAGTTTGTGAATGTTTGGGTTGAAGTTGTCTGGCTGTGAGTCCTGGGTACTTGAGTGTTTCCAGTTTGTGAATATTTGGGTTGGAGGTTGTCTGCCTGTGAGTCCTGGGTACTTAAGTGTTGCCATTTGTGAACGTTTGAGTTTGTGTTGTCTGGCAGTGATACAAGGGAACATCAGTCTATGAGTCCTAGGCGGCACTGGTGTCTCCAGTTTGTGAATGTTTGCGTTGGGATTGTCTGGCTGTGATCTGAGGAAACATCAATCTGTGGGTACTTGAGTGTTTCCAATTTGTGAATGTACCTTGTGCTCCAGCATCTGTTTGTACCACCTGTCCCAGTGTGGTTGTATCGTCTATTCAAGCATGTTTGTGCCATTTGTCCCAGTGTGGTTGTACTGTATATCTTAGCATGTTTGTACCATCTGTCCCAGCGTGGTTGTACCATCTATCCTGGCATGTTTGTACCATCTGTCCCAGTGTGGTTGTACTGTCTATCCAGGCATGTTTGTACCATCTGTATCAGTGTGGTTGTACTGTCTATCTTAGCATGTTTGTACCACCTGTCCCAGTATGGTTGTACTGTCTATCCAGGCATGTTTGTACCATCTGTCCCAATGTGGTTGTACCGTCTATCCTAGCATGTTTGTACCACCTGTCCCAGTGTGGTTGTACTGTCTATCCAGGCATGTTTGTACCATCTGTCCCAATGTGGTTGTACCGTCTATCCTAGCATGTTTGTACCACCTGTCCCAGTGTGGTTGTACCATCTATCCTAGCATGTTTGTACCACCTGTCCCAGTGTGGTTGTACCATCTATCCTAGCATGTTTGTACCATCTGTCCCAGTGTGGTTGTACTATCTATCCTAGCATGTTTGTACCATCTGTCCCAGTGTGGTTGTACCATCTATCCTAGCATGTTTGTACCATCTGCCCCAGCGTGGTTGTACCATCTATCCAAGCATGTTTGTACCATCTGTCCCAGCGTGGTTGTACCATCTATCTTAGCATGTTTGTACCATCTGTCCCAGGATGGTTGTACCATCTATCCTAGCATGTTTGTACCATCTGTCCCAGTGTGGTTGTACCATCTATCCTAGCATGTTTGTACCATCTATCCTAGCATGTTTGTACCATCTGTCCCAGTGTGGTTGTACCATCTGTCCCAGTGTGGTTGTACCATCTATTCTAGCATGTTTGTACCATCTGTCCCAATGTGGTTGTACCATCTATCCCATTGTGGTTATACCATCTATCCTAGCATGTCTGTACCATCTGTCCCAGTGTGGTTGTACTGTATGTCCTAGCATGTTTGTACCATCTGCCCCAATGTGGTTGTACCATCTATCCCAATGTGGTTGTACCATCTATCCTAGCATGGTTGTACCATCTATCCTAGCATGTCTGTACCATCTGTCCCAGTGTGGTTGTATTGTATGTCCTAGCATGTTTGTACCATCTGTCCCAGTGTGGTTGTACCATCTATCCTAGCATGTCTGTACCATCTGTCCCAGTGTGGTTGTACTGTATGTCCTAGCATGTTTGTACCATCTGTCCCAATGTGGTTGTACCATCTGTCCCAGTGTGGTTGTACTGTATGTCCTAGCATGTTTGTACCATCTGTCCCAATGTGGTTGTACCATCTGTCCCAATGTGGTTGTACCATCTATCCTGCATGCCTGTACCATCTGTCCCTGTGTGGTTGTACTGTATGTCCTAGCATGTTTGTACCATCTATCCTAGCATGTCTGTACCGTCTGTCCCAGTGTGGTTGTACTGTATGTCCTAGCATGTTTGTACCACCTGTCCCAGTGTGGTTGTACTGTCTATCCTAGCATGTTTGTACCATCTGTCCCAGTGTGGTTGTTCTGTCTATCCTAGCATGTTTGTACCACCTGTCTTAGTGTGGTTGTACCATTTATCCTAGCTGTGCTACTTGGGGGTCATTGGAACACACAAGTGCCTCTACTGTGTCAAGGTGGACACACAATAGAGGGAACACAAATATATGATGTAAAAGATGATGATGACATTGACAAATGTACTTACAAGATTGCCATGTTTGTTTCACAGGATATTTCTGGCAAGAAGAAGGGTGAGAAAAAGGGCCAGAGAAGTAAGAAAGCCAACAAGAGCAAAGGAAGTGCCAGGAAGAACAACCGCAAAACCAACCTTCCTCAGGGGACTAGTGATCTGACTGCAAAATTGTATAGCCACATGGAAAAACATAAGGAGGTATGTTACAGCTTGTCTGTGTACTCACATCACAGCCTCTGTGTTCACGTGTACTTTTTTCTGTTTCTTCTGATATCCTTGCTGTCTGAGTTTAGTCGGATACCGTATCTGTAACCCATTCACCAACTGAAGTCAACTGTTCTCCTGTATATCCACATATCTTGGGCCTGTCTTCTAGGTTCCAACAGCTGGGCTTACTGTCCATGCTTCTGCTCCATACATTGTTGATGAGCATGTATAACACCAGTAACAAGCTGTCAGTTGCAGGTAGAAACAGAGTTGAAGTGCTACATGTTGTATGTATGTCAAATATGGTCAAAATTAGTTTAGCTGGAAACATCTATTGGCAGTGGAAATTGTGGTTGATGGGGACAATTCAAACTATACCACGAACGGGGAGAAAAATGAATGAGACGGTTTTGCAGAAAACAAATGAAAACCGCAAATTGATTTTAAAAAATTAGACGTGGTATAGACTTCTTTGAGCACGCTATGAGGAGACATAAACTGGAAAACTTAGTGACACCTGTTAAAATTATTGAAGATAGAGCATGGAGAAGACAGAGATGAATACATTTGGCCATATGGCATAATCAAGACATAAACTCAAACCTGATCAGAAATTAGTGATTGCGAACCATGACTGCCTACACCTACAGACATGGCACATGGTGATTATGTATACAACATGGCAGCATTAGCATTCACAACCACAGCTTAGCCTTACATCATGTCTTACCTTGATTATATGATTGTTGCATGACCGTTTCACTGAAGCCATCTTGTTTGGTGCTTCCCCCCGCAGGTGTTTTTTGTGATCAGGCTGCACAACCAGCAGATTGCTGCATCGCTACCCCCCATCACCGAGCCTGACCCGGCTATGAACTGCGACCTCATGGATGGCCGGGACGCCTTTCTCACAAATGCCAGGGAGAAACATTACGAATTCTCCTCGTTGCGGCGGGCCAAATTGTCCTCTATGGCCCTGCTGTACGAGCTGCACAACCAGGGCAAAGATGCATTCGTATATACGTGCAACAGCTGTAAGGCTGCCGTGGAGACCCGATTTCACTGCAATATTTGTGATGTAAGTATTTGCATTGTCGTCATCTTTACCATACGTTCACATATTTTTCTGTTTCATATTTAGTATTTTGTACCGACCCCTTCAATACAAACGTAGCATCTTTTATATTTAGTATTTCATACCATTCACTACAATAACAGAATAGCATCTGTAAAATTTAGTTGGCTGCGGAAATTATCGATTAATTAATCGTTAATTTTTATTAACGATTAAATTTTTTTAAACAATTAATCGAAAACCTTTTCCAATTTTTATTAACAATTAAATATTTTTAAACAATTAATCGAAAACTTTTTCCCCATCACTTATACAAATGAAACGGAAGTGTAAAAGTAACAACATGGCAGCAGAGAAAAATAAACAAATTTCCTGACGATTACATGAACATTTTGGTTTTAAAGTATAGACTGATGGATATGTTGAAAAGGTTTATTGTGTTCATTGTGACAAATCATTTGCCTACCATGGTTGTAACACCTTGCTACTTACCACCTCCAAAACAAACCTCCACTACAGTATGTGAAACTTCAGCTGAGATGGTCTATTGCAGCATCGTCACCTACTTCGAATCAGGCTACTTCGAGTCATTTTGTCGTTCGTCTGATCGTCCAGTGAGTGCTGCATTACATAAATATAAGCTACCTTCTCGCCGCACTGTTGACAAACTGTTGACTTCTAAGTATAACTGCAAGATTTAAAGTGTTAAAGAATCTGTGAAAAATGCAAAGGGATTGTGCAAACATCTGATTTTTGGACATCTCTAGGTAACGAAAGCTATTGTGGAACTGCTAGCCATTGGATTGCCGATGACTGGAAATTGAAAAATGTTGTTCTTTGATGCGTGAATATTGTTAAACGTCATTATTCGACAGTGTTGCAGAGTTATATAAACAGTTTACAATAGACTGGGATATAATGAACAGAATTCAGGCTCTAGTTACTGACAATGCAAGAAATACGGTTTCAGCTGTTGATAAAACCGGTTTTGCATATATTCCTTATTTGGCTCATAGCTTACAACTGAGCATATTACATGGATTTAAAGCCGCTGATACCGAAACACTGTTTGGCAAATGTTGAAAAATTGTCGGACATTTTAAATATAGTGCTGCAATCACAACCGAATTGCAGAATTGTACTGTCACCATTGTGTAACCTGCAGCAAGATGGAACAGTATGTTTATTACGCTACAGTCTTCTACAGGTCAGAGAAGCATTAACTGTCTACATGTCAAATGAAAACATGCAATACAAAGGTCCAAAATTGTCAGATTCGGATTGGGAGAAGATTGTGAAATATGTCAAAGTTTTGGACTTATTCTGTCAGACCATGGTCCTGCTTGGCGGTCAAGATTATATTTCATGTAGCTGTGTATTGCCACTGCTATCATCGTTGACAAAGCATATGACTTTACACTATGATGATCCGGGCTACATAGCTAAATTTAAGGCAGCATCTATTAATGACTTCAGTGAACGTGTAGCTAATATAACAAGTATTGAAACACTACAGATTGCAACAGCGCTTGATCCACACTATAAATACCTGAAGTGTTTGTCAAAAGAACGAACTTGGTCACGTATTGAACAACAAATAGCAGTTAATGTTCATGATGAGCAGATGGAGACTGCTGCAACGAATGATACTGACATTGACAATGAAACTATATGTGAACCAAATAAAAAGCGTATTAAGCTAATGGAGTCTTGACTCGGACATGGAAGATCATGTCGACAGCTCTTCTGATGATTTGCTGCATTATAAAATGGAGAAGAAAGTTGCTGAAATCGGTTGACCCTCTGCAATGGTGGAAACTTAATGAACATCGATATCCAAAATTAGCATTCCTTGCCAAGACCATTCTGTGCATAGTGACTACCTCAGTTCCATGTGAACGATTGTTCAGCTCTGATGGTTATATTGTTGTTATAAGAAGCGCTCATCATTTGAACCAAATACTGTCAACATACTCGTCTGTTTGCATAGTTGCTTATTAGATGACATATGAACAAGACAATGAGTTATGTGACTATAAATGTTTTGCATTAATCAAAATTAACTATTAATTAATCATTACCAGCCCTAATATTTAGTATTTCATATCATTCACTACAATACAAAAATAGCATCTCTCATATTTAGTATTTGATACTACCCACTATAATACAGAAGTAGCATCTCTCAGATGTAATATTCACCACAATACAAAAATAGCATCTTTTATATGTAATATTTCATACCACCCATTACAATACAAAAGTATCATTTTGTACTGCATGCCACTACACACGAGAGTGATTGATTTGATTAGTCCGTGCATTCAGAAATAGCACGTTATTGATGTATTCTCAACACAATGAAAATAGTGTTGTTCTGTATTTCACAAAATACAACAAAAAGTGTTATTCCGCTTAGAGAATTTCAAGTTACACAGCAAAACAGTGGTCATTGGAACTGTGTCCTAGTTGACTGTCTCAGTCATTGACTGAAGCATCTATTGGAGCCTTGTCCTAGTTGGCTGTCTCAGTCATTGACTGAACCAACATCTATTGAAGCTGTGTTCTAGTTGACTGTCTGAGTCATTGACTGAACAAACATCTGTTGGAGCTGTGTCCTAGTTGACTGTCTCAGTCATTTACTGAACAAACATCTGTTGGAGCTGTGTCCTAGTTGACTGTCTCAGTAATTGACTGAACAAACATGTTTGAGCAGTGTTCTAGTTGACTGTCTCAGTCATTATTTGACTGACCCATGTGTTAGATCAAGATCCTGGTCTGCTCAGCCTTGGGCTGAAGCTTCTTGGTGCAGTTATGTTCCACTGGACAGATATTTGTCTTGGTCCGGCTGAGCTTTGATGAGGATTTTGACACGGGTACCTCCATAAGGGTTTCAGTCTATTTTCAGTGGGTGACCAATTCAATGGCCTCTTTTAAGTTTCCGAATGCGAACACATATGTAAAGTCTGCACAGGTTTTTCACACTTATCTGTGAAGCTAGAAATCTGATGTGCATCCCATGATCCAGAGTGAACATACCATCCATGGATTTCGACTTTAGTGCAAATACACACAGTGAAACATTGCCAGAGCTTCATGTTATCTCTTTAAGCTACTGCTACAGTTACTACTACTACTGCTAGTACTAGTACTACTGCTACTACAACCACCACTACAATTACTACTACTACTGCTAATACTACTACTACAGTCGAGTCCACTTAAGTCGAACTCGGATAAGTAGAATTTCGCTTAAGTCGACGTTACTGGCTTAGTCCTGGCCATTATCCTTCTTTATCATGGTATAAAAAGTCCTGATAAGTCGAATTCGGTTAACTCGAATTTTCAGATTAGTCGAACATAAAAATGAATAACGACTAAATAAGTGTTCATGGTTAAGTCGAACTGTTCATTTCACACCAAACATTGACACTTTCCGGTATTTTAAAGCATAAAGACCTGTACAGAAAATTGCTTTTTGAATGTCGAATCGACAGTGACAGACAGAGAGCTAGGACTGCAGCGTGTGATTTTGTTGATGCTGCCCTTTTAAAATGGTTCCCTGCGATTAGATCGGCAAATGTACCAGTAAATGGGCCTTTACTTATTGCGAAAGCAGAAGAATTTGCATGTCTTTGAGGTCAGACAGACTGAAATTGTAATGCTGGCTGGTTGGATCATTTCAAAAAACGACATTGCATCACATACAAGAATGTGTGTGGAGAGAACGTCAGTCGACGAAGCGACGACTTACTCATGGATAGAAGACGTGCTCAGATGTTCAGATGATGCAGTCTCACCATTTTGTGCCTTTAAACAGGCCATGGGAAGACATTTTTCACAAGTCAAGAAGCAAAGCAAAATCACAGACTTTTTCTTTAATTAATTTGGAAATGTTCATATGACTTTAATGTTCCGCTTTCTAAAATAATTAATCACGTCAAGATTTCTGATATTGTATAGCTATTTATTTGTTCACTAACTATGCTTCCTAAGTGGTACAATCATTTTACTCTAGGCTACTGCATGGTATTAATGTAAATTAGTGTAAATGTGTGCATTCTGGATAAAGTAGAACAAATTCCTTTGGCCCCTGTGACTTCTACTTATCCAGACTCCACTGTACTACTACTACTACTACTACTACTACTACTACTACTACTACTACTACTACTACCTGCAGAGAGAGAGAGAGATCATTGATATGTGCTTGAAATGTTTATGTTTGCATGTGTTTTCATAGTGTCATGTACTGTTGCAGGACTTTGACCTGTGCATCCCCTGCTACAAGAAGGAGAGCCACCACCACGAGATGATCAAACTGGGCCTGGGTCTGGACGACATCTCCAGCTCGGGCAAGGAAGAGAACCCCCAGGAGTCCCGCCGCAAGTCCATCCAGCGCTGCATCACCTCTCTGGTACATGCCTGCCAGTGCAAGAACGCCAACTGCCGCATTAACGCCTGTCACAAGATGAAGCGGGTCGTGGCTCACACGTTGAGTTGCCGTCGCAAGACCAACAATGGATGCCCTATCTGCAAACAGATGATAGCTCTGTGCTGTTACCACGCCAAGCACTGTACAGAGAACAAGTGCCCTGTTCCATTCTGCCCTCAACTGAAACAGAAGTTGAGGCAGAAACAACTCCTGACCAACCTGCATCAGGCTCAGATGCTGCGTCGCCGTGTGGCAATCATGACCAACAACGCCAGCAGCAGCAGCAGCAGCAGTAGTAGTAGCAGCAACAACAGCACCACCACCACCAGTAATGGACCAGCTAGTGTGACAAACCAGGACTCATCACCCTCATCCACATCCTCTTCGCCTTTCTCCAGCGGCAGTGTTGGCAAGGCACCAGGACCACCAAGGGCGGCAGTCATAGCAGCTCATGACGCCAAGCTGCAGGCCGAGAAACAAAGGCAGGTGGCGGCTGTGCCAACCATGAACTCCATTGGCAAACCAGCGATGCAGCCACCAATCAGACCTTCACCTCCCGCGGTGGGACCTTTATCTGGCAAGCCAGTGGCTGCAACTCAGAGACCTACTTGGCCTTCGTACCCCCAGGCTCCTCCACAGCCACAGCAGCAGCCGCCACGACCTGGTATGAGTGGTAACATGAGGCTGCCAGGCATACAGCTGACACATACTCAGCAACAACACCCACCAGCACAGCAGCCGCCGCCTGTGCCACCCATTGGCCCCAGCGCTGTCAACACCACTGCTGTTTCATCCACCGCTGGTGCCTCACCTATTGGCCCAGCTGTGCACACCATGCTGCAAGCCTTCAAGAACCAGAACTTCTCCCAAGCTGAGTGGCTGTCAGTCCTCAGAAAAAATCCCCAACTCATGGCTCAGGTGTTGAAACTTAAAAATCAGAAAATGATGCAGCAGCAGCAGCATCAACAACAGCAGCAGCAACAACAGCAGCAGCAGCAGCAGCAACAACAACCACCGCAACAGCAGATGCATGGTATGCCCAACATGGGTCAGCCCAACATGGGCCAGCCCATGCCACAAGGTGGCGGACAAATGCAGCAACAACAACAACAGCAACAACAGATGCGTAGCCAAATGAACCAGATAATGCCACAACAGTACAGACAGCAGCAGTTACAAACCCAACAACAAACTTCTCAGTTTGCTCAGCCACAACAGCCATTTGTACAGCGTGCCCGAATGAACTTCCAACAGACATTTCAGAACGACACCGGCCACAACATGCATCAGTTCCAGCAGCAGCAGCACCTCATGCAGCACCACCAGGCTCAGCTGAAGCAGCAGATGGCCGGTGGCCAGCCCATGAGCCCCCAGTACATGCTGGCCCAGCCAGGCAACCCTTCCCCCCAACAGATGCTGCAACAGGTCCGGTCTCCACCCGCCACCGCTGGGTTACCTCAGACAGTCAGATCTCCGCAGCCCACGCCTTCCCCCCGCCAACAGCCCATACCGTCCCCCCGCCAGCTGCAACAGTCCCCACATCACAACATGGTCAGTGGCCAGTCGCCGCTGCATGGTTTAGGGGTGGGGCAGGACACTTCACAAATGAACAGTGACCACGTCATGCTGCCGACTTTACAGACTCACAACACCATGTCGGGCATGTCCAATTCAGATCTAACAATGGGGCAACAGGACAATGAAGTGGCCCCGCTGACTCCCCAGGATCAGTTAGCTCATTATGTCAACCAAATATAGCACTGAGCTTGTGACTGTGTGTGAATATCCCTCTCTCTCCATTAGTAATTTATCAGTTGACAAGGTTATGTGTGAGAAACTTCTTTATTGTACAAAGTTCTGCTCTTTGAACAAATGTGATCATCTTCATTGTTTCCATTCAGAGTTGTTTTATATTTTTTACAAAACACAAAATTGTCAATTGTATTTGTTCACTGACGCCATGTTTGACGTTGCTGTAAATGTTCAGATTGTGTGGCAATGCCAATGTGACTATCCTTGAATGTAAATACATCACTTTGCTATGTACAGAACTTGTTCACACTTGGAGCAGTTTGTGGAGGGTGTAAAGAGTGCTTGCTAATCTTGTACAAATACATGTGTATTCATTACAGAGCTGTATTTGAGATAGATCTTACTGCAAACAATGGGGGGGAAACCTTTATAAAGAATAATTTTGTGTTCTGTGATCGGTCAAATATGATTTTAAAGAATGCTAGAAGTAAATGTAAATCTTCAGCCCCTGGATGGGTCAGATACGGGTTGTGGGGTCACTAGAGAAATATTTCCTTGTCTGGTGAAGTTAAATATTGCTTGTAGTTTCATACAGTCCGTCACTTGGGAATGGGAGGGGGGGGGGTGTTGTTGAGTGTTCCAGTGAGTGTGCTTGTCGTGAGTGGTCAGAGAAAACAGATGCTGTTTGCTGGACATTTAATATAGGAAGCCAGGATGTCTGCTGTAGTGCACTGTCTATGAGACTCTTATATAATGGTGCTGGGAGCAGAATCCACCATGGTCATTTTCTGTTGGTACATGTGGGTGCTTGGATGTGTGGGATTGTCATAAATGAGTGAATGTCTGATGCTTCACATTTCAAACATGTTCACCTGCAATTGATCCTGCTAACAGTTGTATGTTCATTAGAAAAATAATCTTAGTCTTCGGTCTACAATTGCCAAAAATCATTCCATATGTAAGGAATTTCTGGTTGTGCAGTTTGACAGGACAGTTGCCAACAACTGGCTGACTCTGGATGTGATGCCTATGCAAATTTGGTGGTTTGTAGCCTAGCTCGGGGGGATGCAGGTTGTGGGGTTGCTGGCTTGTATGTTCCCTTGACCATCTGTGTCTAGTTAGTCTGGTCTTCAAGGATACTCTCAAGGAGAGGTTCCCAAACCAAGGCCCGTGGGCCACTTGTGGCCCGCCAGCTGTCAAAAAGTGGCACGCGAGGCCTCTGGCAGTCATTTTCCGCAATGATCGTTATATAAAACAAGCAACGTTCCAGACTCGCCGGCAATAACCTAGCTGCGCTTATGACTTTGAGCATGACAGATTTGTGCCCAGACATTGATAAACTGGCATCTGAGCTTAGGTAACTGGTTATGAAGAACAGTTACAATTGTAAATTACATTAATAGCGATTTTCGAAACTGATTTAAAATTTAAGTTAAGAAAGGTAAGAATGATATTGCACAACTTTTATAAATTTATAACATGGCCCGCTTAACTACCGAAAATAGTAGCTATGGCCCTCTGCTTGAAAAACTACTGCTCTAGATGTTGCCACCTCCACCACTGGCTCATCCATGCCTGACTGGTCCGATTCTCAGTGTGTGCTGGGGATTTTACAAAACAAGAAAAGCATGGTTTCTTATCTGTTCCCTCATTTCTTGTGGTAGTTTATCAGATGTCAAGCCTTCTCAACGCAGGTCAGCATGGTCGAATGGATAAGAACACATGTTCTTAAACATCCGGTGTGCTGATGCCGAGTTTAGCAGTTCAACCCCTATACCGGACAGCTGGACTAAAATGTTGACCTGAAGTCGGAGTGGATTCGCCTGATGGCAAGGGGCACTATTAGTAGGGAAAGCTAATCCACACCCAAAATTCAGTCCATCACTACTATAAATAGTGTGAATGGAGTATGCTTGAGTTCAGAGCGAACACGCGTGCAAAGCCTTCCTATACATGGGCGTACACTTGGAGGGTCCTTGTGGCATGCACACGAAACATCCCTCGCCAGTTGCAAGTTCAGCAGAGCAGGCTGAATAGGGTACTTGCCAGCTACATTTTATTGTTAGAAACTACCCACGAACATTTATGTTGGCATACACGGACAATTGGTTTCTCACAAGTGTGCTGTGCTGGGATCCTCCTGTGGTCTACGGGAGGAGACAGATGTGCCAGTGTGCAGTGAAAGTGATCCTGGGCCGAACATCCAACCATTAAGATTATTAGCTTATGTGCGAGGATGTGGTTGTAGCTGGCCATGCTGGATGTCAGCAGGCTAGATTTGTAGATTGATGGTCATGATACTTGACAGGTGTTGCTTGTTTGTCAATCCTACATACATATCAATGATTGTGATTGTTTATGTGAAACAGTTGTCTAGTCTGTGACATCATGCCAGGTTGTTATGTGTTTTGCTGGTAGTCTTTACCCTGCCATTGGCTGGGTGATGTGGTCTGTCTTATATTGGCTGCTTGACCTCATAATCTTCTACTGACCATTTGATGAGGCTGGGCTGAACTCCAAGCCACAGCATTAGAACATTTACAACCATGAGTGGGTGTTTGAGTTCAAGGCCACTGGAGTAAATTCTAATGCCTCTTGAAGTGATTGTAAACCTTTCTTTGTGATAGTTTTGTCACAGTAATGTCCCTTGAAACTGCGCACAGGAGTTACTGCCCTTGCCTGTCTAGACAGTGGTCAGTGTGATCCCCAGTAGGGGAGTGTGTCCTGACCAGTATGGCTCATAACAGATGGATGTTAGACATTGTCAGGATTGTCTGGGGAGGAGCGGGGTTGAGGCAGGGGACTGGCCATCTCAGCTCACATGTGGCCCAGAATGTGTTGAGTCCAGAACTGATATCACAGTACTCGGGACATTCCTATACACATGCTGTCCTCATCTTCAACAGCCAGCAAAGAGTTCCAACACCGGCTGTAGTCTGATCATGTATCCATCCAACACCACCACCCCTCAGAGCACCGACTGCCGCCAGATTCTCCCACTCTCCCTCCAGGCCATGATGGTCTGTCTGTACCCCCCTTGCTATACACATAACCCCAGAGATCCCCAGCCACATCTGCTGCACCTACACACCACCCAACTGTGCAGACCTCACTGATATGCCCGCCTGTTTCCCAGCATATCCCGGGGAAAGAGACAAATAATGCTCCCCATCCTTGATGACTGAATGTAAGGATACCACTCTGCACTAGGCATGCCCATGGGCAAGTTTGGGTTAAAACCACTCATGGTGGCTGTCGGCATCATGATGTATGGCTTGTTTGAGATCACGCCAGGGCATCATTTTAACATGCTTCCATTCTTATTGAAGAAAGATACAAAGCTTATCACCTCAACTGGTAATGTCAGGTCTTAGTACACATGACATTGTGGCATGTCACAGGCCTGTATGTGTCTGCCATGGGGTTGCCTTGGCCCTGTTTAGTAGATGTTGTGTTTGCCCTGAAGACTTGATGTTTGTTATGTCTGCCCTGAAGACTTGATTTTTGTTGTGTCTGCTATGAAGACTTGATGTTTGTTGTGTCTGCCTTGAAGACTTGATGTTTGTTGTGTCTGCCCTGAAGACTTGATATTTGTTGTGTCTGCCCTGAAGACTTGATGTTTGTTGTGTCCGCCCTGAAGACTTGATGTTTGTTGTGTCTGCCCTGAAGACTTGATGTTTGTTGTGTCTGCCCTGAAGACTTGATGTTTGTTGTGTCTGCCCTGAAGACTTGATGTTTGTTATGTCCACCCTGAAGACTTGATGTTTGTTATGTCCACCCTGAATACTTGATGTTTGTTGTGTCTGTCCTGAAGACTTGATGTTTGTTGTGTCTGTGCTGAAGACTTGATGTTTGTTGTGTCTGTCCTGAAGACTTGATGTTTGTTGTTCTGCCCTGAAGACTTGATGTTTGTTGTTCTGCCCTGAAGACTTGATGTTTGTTGTTTTGCCCTGAAGACTTGATGTTTGTTGTGTCCACCCTGAAGACTTGATGTTTGTTGTGTCCACCCTGAAGACTTGATGTTTGTTGTGTCTGCCCTGAAGACTTGATGTTTGTTGTGTTTGCCCTGAAGACTTGATGTTTGTTGTGTCCACCCTGAAGACTTGATGTTTGTTATGTCCATCCTGAAGACTTGATGTTTGTTATGTCCATCCTGAAGACTTGAGGTTTGTTGTGTCCACCCTGAAGACTTGATGTTTGTTGTGTCCACCCTGAAGACTTGATGTTTGTTGTGTCCACCCTGAACACTTGATGTTTGTTGTGTCCATTCTGAAGACTTGATGTTTGTTGTGTCTGCCTTAAAGACTTGACATTTGTTCTGTCCACTCGAAGACATGATGTTTCTTGTGTCCATCTGAAGATTTGTTGTGTCCACTTGAAGACTTGATGTTTCTTATGTTCATCTGAAGATTTGTTGTGTCCATCTGAAGACTTGATGTTTCTTGTGTCCATCTGAAGATTTCTTGTGTCCATCTGAAGATTTCTTGTGTCCATCTGAAGATTTCTTGTGTCCATCTGAAGATTTCTTGTGTCCATCTGAAGATTTCTTGTGTCCATCTGAAGACTTGATATTTCTTGTGTCCATCTGAAGATTTGTTGTGTCCACTTGAAGACTTGATGTTTCTTGTGTCCACTTGAAGACTTGATGTTTCTTGTGTCCATCTGAAGATTTGTTGTGGTCACTTGAAGACTTGATGTTTCTTGTGTTCATCTGAAGATGTGTTGTGTCCACTTGAAGACTTGATGTTTCTTATGACCACCATAAAGATTTGTTGTGTCCACTTGAAGACTTGATGTTTCTTATGACCACACTGAAGATTTGTTGTGTTCACCTGAAGATTTGATGATGTTTGTGTGATTCCTAAATTGAAGGGAGGCTAATATTTGCTGCATTTACATAGAAATATCAATATCTGACTATATGTGGTTGTATGAAAATGTGCTGTAGTGTTAGTGAAGATCTGTGAAGGGATGCAATAGTTGGTGTGAATACAACAATATCTTTGTGTGAGGACAAGGGAGATTGGTGTGTGGATGCTACTGTGTGTGGGTCCAGCATTGTTGGTATGTTTGCACAAGGCTGCTATAGGGCCTTGACAGTGACAAGTTTGGGGCATAATATGTGCAGTGGTTGTAGCTTGCCACGTGTGCCAGGGTAGCTTGCCACGTGGGCCAATGTAGCTTGCCATATGTGCCACTGTAGCTTGTCATGTGTGCTAGTGTAGCTTGTCATATGTGCTAGTGTAGCTTGCATGCTGCAGCTTCTACCACTAGATGCTGTTAGCTTGTGGGTGAGTTGAACTTAAATGGGTTTCACTGTTTGCTGTACATAAACACTTGATTCACCCAGCATGTCCCATCGGCCGGCCACCATCTATCCCTCCCAAGCAGCAAGGGGTTGTGTGATAGCATCCATGTAGTATTTATTACTGATAGACCCATACTGATCATTGCTGTGTTGTTGCTGCCTTTGCCTGCATCCCGAAGCTGTGTGGCGTCAGCATCTTGATACCCACTCGGAAACAATCAGCATTTCCTGTCGTGTGGGAGCTGAGCAGCTGTGTGTGAATATGTGGGATGGTGGTAGACAGAGCGGCTGTTGTTGACATTTTCCTCATTCTCATCCCTGACTGCGATACCATCAGAATTGAATCATTATTTCAAAGACTTTGTGTAAATAAAATTTGTGAGAACATTTTAATACTGACCAGGCGGTTGTTGCTTGTTTCACATTCTCTTTGTCATTCTGTAGTGTCTTTATTACATTTTGTGATGGTACTGATTGACATGCACAGCGGAAGACAATACAGGTAGATGTCTGGAACATTGTAATGGGCTGATGATAATGACCATGGCCTCTGAAGAGGGGCAAGTTTTCAAGTCACTCCACAGATCTCTGCCCTTAGTGTTCTGTATCAGCTCTGCTGATGATATTTCTCCACGCCATCAGCTTAGAACTTACTGCATCATAAAGAAGACATTTGCAAACTAGATCTTGGAAGTCAGTGGACATCATAGAGAAAACAATTGGAAACTAGATCTTGGAAGGCAGTGGGCATCATAGAGAAAACAATTGCAAACTAGATCTTGGAAGTCAATGGACATCATAGAGAAGCCATTTACACACTAGATCTTGAAAGTCATTGGGCATCATAGAGAAGACATATTAAAGACTCAATCTTGGAAGTCAGTGGGCATCATAGAGAAGACATTTTAAAGACTAGATCTTGGAATTCAGTGGAGATCATAGAGAAGACATTTGCAAACTAGATCTTGAAAGTCAGTGGGCATCATAGAGAAGACATATTAAAGACTCAATCTTGGAAGTCATTGGGCATCATAGAGAAGACATATTAAAGACTAGATATTGGAAGTCAGTGGGCATCATAGAGAAGACATTTTAAAGACGATATTGGAAGTCAGTGGGCATCATATAGAAGACATTTTAAAGACTCAATCTTGGAAGTCAGTGGGCATCATAGAGAAGACATTTTAAAGACGATATTGAAAGTCAGTGGGCATCATAGAGAAGACATATTAAAGAATCTTGGAAGTCAGTGGGCATCATAGAGAAGACATTTTAAAGACTAGATATTGGAAGTCAGTGGGCATCATAGAGAAGACATATTAAAGACTCAATCTTGGAAGTCAGTGGGCATCATAGAGAAGACATTTTAAAGACTAGATATTGGAAGTCAGTGGGCATCATAGAGAAGATATTTGCAGACTAGATATTGGAAGTCAGTGGGCATCATAGAGAAGACATTTTAGATTCTAGATCTTGAAAGTCAGTGGACATCATAGAGAAGACAATTGTAAACCAGATCTTGGAAGACAGAAGACATCTGGAGACTAGATCTTGGAAGTCAGTGGACATCATAGAGAAGACATTTGGAAACTAGATCTTGGAAGTCAGTGAACATATTCCATGCTGGACAGCACACATCATGTTCCTCGACGGCCATTTGTGTTAAGTGCTCTTCAAAAGTGCTGTGTGTGGTGAAGGGATTTTGCAATCCTGCATATCGAGTTTGAAACACAGTTGCCGGAATTTTGGGAGCAGACGCCTTGTGCTGGTTTTCATACAAAGGTATGAGTGCCGATCGTTAAGAAAGCAATGGCCAACTACTGAACAAACACTTACCAAGAAATACAAACAGCAAAACATGCTGAGGTTGCCTGCGACATCCAGAAAAGGATGCGCATTAGTCCACCCACAGATTGTGTATCACTAGCAGTCCACCCACTGATTGTCTACCTGCCACTGTCAGCCCACCCACTGATTGTCTGTGTACCACTGTCAGCACACCCACTGATTGTCTGTGTACTACTGTCAGCCTATCTAGCAGCCCACCCACTGATTGTCTGTGTACCACTGTCAGCCCACCCACTGATTGTGTACCACTGTCAGCACACCCACTGATTGTCTGTGTACCACTGTCAGCCTTTCTAGCAGCCCACCCACTGATTGTGTACCACTGTCAGCCCACCCACTGATTGTGTACCACTGTCAGCCCATCTAGCATCCCACCCACTGATTGTCTGTGTACCACTGTCAGCCCATCTAGCAGCCCACCCACTGATTGTCTGTGTACCACTGTCAGCCCATCTAGCAGCACACCCACTGATTGTCTGTGTACTACTGTCAGCCTATCTAGCAGCCCACCCACTGATTGTCTGTGTACCACTGTCAGCCCACCCACTGATTGTGTACCACTGTCAGCACACCCACTGATTGTCTGTGTACCACTGTCAGCCTATCTAGCAGCCCACCCACTGATTGTGTACCACTGTCAGCCCACCCACTGATTGTCTGTGTTCTACTGTCAGCCTATCTAGCAGCCCACCCACTGATTGTCTGTGTACCACTGTCAGCCCACCCACTGATTGTGTACCACTGTCAGCCCACCCACTGATTGTGTACCACTGTCAGCCCATCTAGCATCCCACCCACTGATTGTCTGTGTACCACTGTCAGCCCATCTAGCATCTCACCCACTGATTGACTGTGTACCACTGTCAGCCCATCTAGCAGCCCACCCACTGATTGTCTGTGTATCACTGTCAGCCCATCTAGCAGCCCACCACTGATTGTGTACCACTGTCAGCCCACCCACTGATTGTGTACCACTGTCAGCCCATATAGCAGTCCACCCACTGATTGTCTGTGTACACTGTCAGCCCATCTAGCAGTCAACCCACTGATTGTGTACACTGTCAGCCCATCTAGCAGTCCACCCACTGATTGTCTGCGTGCCACTGTCAGCCCATCTAGCAGTCCACCCACTGATTGTCTGCGTGCCACTGTCAGCCCATCTAGCAGTCCACCCACTGATTGTCTGCGTGCCACTGTCAGCCCATCTAGCAGTCCACCCACTGATTGTCTACCTGCCACTGTCAGTCCATCTAGCAGTCCACCCACTGATTGTGTACCACTGTCAGCCTATCTAGCAGCCCACCCACTGATTGTGTACCTGTCACTGTCAGTCCACCCACTGATTGTGTACCACTGTCAGCCCATCTAGCAGTCCACCCACTGATTGTCTGCATGCCACTGTCAGCCCATCTAGCAGTCCACCCACAGATTGTCTGTGTATACTGTCAGCCCATCTAGCAGTCCACCCACTGATTGTCTGTGTACACTGTCAGCCCATCTAGCAGTCCACCCACTGATTGTCTGTGTACACTGTCAGCCCATCTAGCAGTCCACCCACTGATTGTCTGTGTACACTGTCAGCCCATCTAGCAGTCCACCCACTGATTGTCTGTGTACACAGTCAGTCCATCTAGCAGTCCACCCACTGATTGTCTGTGTACACTGTCAGTCCATCTAGCAGTCCACCCACTGATTGACTTTCTCTGTAATCCCGTTTATCTACGTAACAGTCTTCCTACCAACTCTATGTTACCAATGCCAAACTTGGACAATGACAGAAAAAGAGAAAAGAAAAATTACCACAGCAGAAATAACATTCCTGAGAAGAATACTCAATGTATCAAGAAGAGATAAGATCAGAAATGAAGAAATCAGGACTAAAGAGGGGGTTACAGCGGCACTAGATTTTATTAGAAGGCAGCAAGTCAAATGGTTTGGCCATGCAAGTAGGTTACCAACTAACAGTATACCACAACAAGCAATGATGTACAGACCAGAGAGAAGCAGAGGAAGAGGCGGACCACGTAATTCAGTGGTTCTCAACCTTTTTTGGCCCGTGCCCCCCTTCACCATATTTTCAGAACGTCATTCCCCCCTTCCTATCAAATATTTGACCCGTGCCCCCCTTCACCATATTTTCAGAAGGTCTAACCCCCCCCCCCCCTTCATATTTCCTACCTAAAAATCCCCCCACCCCTACACAGTATACGTAAAAATGGAAGGTAAATATGTTAAAACAGGTCTAGAAATCTACATAAAACATGATTTGTGGATCTACTTACTTTATAAAATGAATTTTAGAAGGATGAGACGTGCATAACTGTGAAGTATGAAGGGAAAAGCAATATCAAGTAATCGGTTCTTGTATTAACGCGATCTTGAAATGATATCCATCCCCCCCCCCATCCCCCCGCCTGGAAGCCCTAAAATCCCCCCCCCCCCCCCACCGGTTGAGAACCACTGACGTAAATGATGGACGCAGGGAATAACAGAATCAATGGGAATATCGATACATGAAGCCCACAAGCGGGCACTCTCCCGCTGTTTATACTTCACCTCGACACTGCAAGGTACAAGAGGAACATGGTGAGATGAGATGGTAACGCAGCGCGCGAGAATTGGATGGAAAAAAAAAAAACTTCAGGAGAACAAACCAACCTGCCAAATCATTCTATCACGGCCTGTTTCTGCAGTTCTCACTATTCGTGGTTTCTAGGCTCGGTCATCAGCATCTAAGTTCTGGATACAATCTGCTGTCGTGTTCTGTGGTTTCCATAAGAAAATAAAATCTGCTGTCACGGATAATTGTTCCCAGAAAAAAGATAAAATCTGCTGTTACGTGTCATGGTTTCTAGGAAAGGATAAAATCTGCTGACAAGTTCCATGATTTCTAGAAGAAGATTATGGTACCTAATGTGTCCACTAAGATCGCTCTGCCCGAGGAAGGCTAACCTCATTTTTAAAAAATGCCCGCCGAAGCCGGAAGTGCCGTCCTACGGGTGGCAAAATAAAAATTGGCACTACGCATTTACGTCCGAGTGAATTGTCTCGTCCGAATGTCTCTCGTGCTAGGAACAGCTCTGACTACCTAGTTTCCGAATGCCGCTGTTGTTCGGAACAGCTCTGACTAGGCAGTTATCCGAATGTCTGTCGCGCCTGGAACAGCTCTGACGGGCGCAACGATAAGCACATGTCCGTGTCAAAAACTCGCTGAGTGGATACCATCTGCAGACCTGTCTGGTTTGTGCGGGTACGGCCAGGGGTTAACGAAATGCCCAATATATTGAAGTGAGGAATTAAAGCAGCCATGAGCAGGACGTGACGATTCCCTCGGTGAGCCCAGCACCAGAGCATTATGTGTCGGCTCTGCAATTATGGAAGCCACCCTGGATGGCGGAAAATGCTATGGACTGTCCCTGCCTTCCTTTGAGGGATATGACCGTGAAGTCTCCGACTGTTCCAACTCGACCAACTGGGAGGTGGACGGTACCACAAAAGTGAGAGTCTCCCAGGAATGCAAACCTGGTCAAAAATGCACGCTAAAAGCCGGATGTGTTGACCTAAGGGTTTCGATCCAAGGGTGCCTAACCAGACACACCGCAATCACATCTGAAAAAACACTCCGGATGAACGCAAAGAAGAAGAAGATCGCTCTGCAATCGTTAGCGAATGCCGTTGATTGTTGATGTGCTCGCTCGGTAAGCATTTTAGCTAACTTGAGTTGACCTGTCCTTGCCGTTGGCTTACCCCTTCCGTAACCATTAGCCAGGGCTCGCCGATATGTCCTCACTGCTGACTTGCCCAGTCTGTAAGCATTAACCATTTTTTTTTTGGGGGGGGGGGGTCAATCAGAATGTTTATTCACTAAACATTTACAACAGTGATTATCTTGATCTTGTCTGAGAAGATATTTGTGCTGCTATTGTACGACGTCATTGTGACATAAATTATGTCAAGCCCCTACTCCATTCTGAATCGCGAAAAATTACACCCCAACAACTTTCGGAACACGACAGCTGCAGGCCACCTGCAAGATGATGAAATCTTGGGCGCTAGAGAAAAATCCACAAGGAGTGGCTTCAAACTTTGTCGTGGGATAGCAATTAGCATAAGCTTAGTAAACTGAGCACTCAGCATAAGCTTATTTAAATTAGCAATTAGCATAAGCTTATGCAAATTAGGATGGACTATGTAACGAGGAGACAGATTTCAAATATTCATAGCAGATGGCGGAACCCTTGAGAAAGAAAGATGCGGTGTTATTCCGCAAAATTCGTGTAGTTAAATTCTATGTTCCTGGAGATATCGGGGATGGTGGTACTGTGGCTTACATGGGGTATGTTCCTAAGCGAGGAATATCATCATCAGGAGGGTCAAAGTCCTCAGTAAAGAAGGAGAAAATTTACCTTTCTAATGCAGGAAGAACGAAATACCATTAAACAGCATTGATACATCCGAACTAAGAATGACCCCAGTCTTATAGACCTCAGTTAAGTACATAATGATACCCTCAATAATATCACCGCCAACAATAGTAGTAACCTGTTTTCCATGGATCCTGACAGATTGAAATTAAAGACAGTTTAATAAATCACTTGTTGTGAAATCAGAGACTCTTTGATAATTCACGTGTGATAAAACAACGACAGTTAGTTAATCAGTTGTGATGAAACAGAGACATTTTAATTAATTAACGGTGGTGAATAGTAGAGTTATTATGTCTTTTGTGATTGTGAATTTTCTACATTTAAGATGCCTTAGAACGCTGGACTCTCCTTCGGGAGACCCGGGTTCGATCCCTCGGTAAGGTGTGGGATATTTTGCTGTCGGGGACAAAAAGAAAATCCTAACCTGCACAGTTCGTGGCGACAGCACTAGCCAGGCGGCCTTAATTCCTTAGGCTCAAATGCCTCCCTGTCATACACCGCAAGGTACTATATTGGCAGTAAATGACAAGATGCCATTCTAACATAACCCTCTCCTTGGTTTTCCATTATAATATTATAATTTATAGCAAGGAGTTGTTCACTTTTCTGGTTAATTTATGAATGAGTTTGCTGTGTTAAGGGTGATAAAATCTGGAGAGCAGAATATGGCAGGAAGCCTACACGTTTTTTGGTTTTCCCAGAGTGAACTTTCTCCGCTCTGAAATGCGGTGACTTTCCTAGCTCTCCTGTCCTTCTACCCGAAAACTTTTCTTTAGAACTATTAGAAACTTAACCTATGACCCGTTTCAGCACTAGGGAGTCTTGCGTGCATTTTCTGGTTTTCTATTAGTAGTCGGACTTAACTTATTGGGATATCTATCTCCCTTTTCTAAATCCACATTACCACAATAATACAGCAGCAGCAGTATCTGTTCAGGTGCGGTGATACCAAGGGTGAGAGCTCTTCCTGTGATGCACGGACATGCTACTGCCACAGCCAGCTTCCCAAGATCAAAGTTGGATTACTTTCATCAGCACCTTTCATGAATCCTAATATGACAACGGTGGGAATAAAACCACAATAAAATGCAGTTCTAGTTGCGGTCAACGGCACAGAAACTCTTTCCTGAAAGTCTGAGCTTGTGGTTCTTATTACGGTTTTACTGTCAGCCGAGAGACGGAATGGTGTGTTATGTGCAGGGCTCGTCGTTATGCCGTTTGTGTTGAGCGAGCTTGGCAGTCACGGGACAAAACCTGGGGGAAGCAGACAGCCACGAAGGCGATTTCGGGACAGAACTGTGGGGCGGTAGACAGCGAGACGGACGATGATGGTACATAACTGTGGGGCAGTAGACAGCGAGAAAGACGATGACGGGACAGCACTGTGGGGCAGTAGACAACGATACAGACGATGACGGGACAGAACTGTGGGGCAGTAGACAGCGAGACAGACAAATGACGGGACAGAAGACAACGAGCCATAAAACAATGGTCCAAATAATTATGGCAGATAGCGAGCAGGTGACATTGGGAGAGAAGACGGTGGAGCAGAAGACAATGAGACAGAAGATAGTGAGACGAATGACTGTAGGACAGGAGAAAAGATAGCAGAAAGTGAAAAGTAGGAAAAGTAAACATACAAATAAATAAATGTAAAACTAAATAGATACACTGAAACATAAAAAAAAGTATACACATCAGTGAAAAAAAAAAAAAGATAGAGAGAAAGGAAATAGGAGAAAAAGCAGAAAATCATTTATTGGGGCATTCTTTGAGACCACTGAATATCATGATAAATACATTTGCACGTATTGATAGTCGCTGCGGCAAGAGACCGAGCCATACGGGATAAAACCCGGTGCAATGAAGTCGACCCTGTCGACTTTTTTTTTTTTTTTTTTGATAGGCGCTCAAAGAAGTAGAGGAATGAAATAGAGATTAGAGGCACACTCATCTCAACTCACCATGTTCCTCTTGTACCTTGCGGTGTCGAGGTGAAGTATAAACAGCTGGACACTGCTCATTTATGGGCTTCATGTATCGAGATTCCCGTTGTCTCCGCTATTCCCTCTGCCCATCGTTTACGTGTTCGGTCTCTTCCCCTGCTTCTATCTGATCTGTACATCATTGCTTGTTGTGGTATACTGTTAGGTGGTAACCTAGTTGCAACGAGAAAAAGAGTGTTGAGGTGCTACATAGAACCTGTTCTTTTGTATGGATGTTAAGCGTGGAAAATGAGCAGACAAGCTGAAAAACATCTGATGGCTCTGGTAATGTGGTTTCTGAGGAGAATGCAAAGAATACCATGGAAAGACAGAAAGACTAATGACCAAGTCCTACAAGAAACAAATGAAAACCGTGAACCGATTAGAGAAATTAAATGTAGGCAGACACAGTTTTTTGGACAAGTTATGAGAAGAAATAAATTGGAGAACTTGGTGACAACTGGCAAAATCGATGGGAAGAGAACAAGGGAAGAGCAGAGAAGTAGTTACCTGGATGGCTTGGCCACATGGCATGATCGAGACAAGAACACGACTCTGGTGATCGAGTGAGCTGGCAAAACATGTCCGCCCACGCTTGCCGACATGGCACATGATGAGGATGATGAACCTAGTGACATGGCCTAACCATTTTACTTTGATTGATTGATTGATTGATTGATTAATTAATTTAGGAACCGACATCACAGCATTCGAGGCATTCCCATTAGCGCACCGTCCCGATCCTCACCAGCCAGCGAAGAGTTCCAACACTAATAGTACCAGTAGCAATCTGATTATATGTAATACGGGCCTGCGTGCCCAATTTGTTACCCTTCGAAAATAAAGTTTGTTTGTTCGTTCGTTCGTTCGTTCGTTCGTTCGCCTTTCCTCTGAGCGTCGATCGTCTACCAGATCCTCTTGTCACCCCTAGCTGTCGCATTCTTGCCAGACCATGGTGATCCATTTGCTCCTCCGTATAACAGAGTCTCTCTGATAGGGGATATAGATGGGTGTGCAAAGGGAAGGGGTCTAGTATTCAACAATGCACGGGCAAGCACCATAGTAGTGAAAACAAAGGTATAAACAGGAAGCAAGGACCACTTACTTCTGCTACGGTGATGTGAGGAGAAGAGCGCAAACCCTGACTGCGTAGGGCCAAAGAAGAAAATGAATAAAGAGAAAGAACCTCTCACCGTCCTCGGTTAACAAGAATAGAAAAGAATTAAGGTTTAAGAAGATTCCAGGATGGGCCGACAGGGGATTAGAACAATATTCTCCAATCCCAGACAAAGAATTACTCCAAGGGCTGTTCTAACACCAATGACTATAACACTAGAGTCTATCAACTAAACAACAAAGTAAGGGTGACACAAGCATCATTTGTTTATTTCGCTTCTAAACTTCACAATAATATACAGACATGTAGCATCAACAAAGAAATTAGGATACAACAAAAATCAAACAGCAAAGACACTAACCTAACAAACCAAATTCCTAAGTGTAGCAAAAACTTCTGATCCAGTAAAAGCTACAAATCTACCAAACACTAATCCATCAACAACTGATCCACTAAAACTAATTTAACAAAAACTTCTAGTTCACCAAAAAACCTCTAGTCTACTAAAAAACCTCTAGTCTACTGAAAAACCTCTAGTCTACTGAAAACCCAGGAAAATCTAAAATCTAAAGCTAGAATTCTGGCTTTTCCACTGCAAAACTTCAGGGTCTAACTACTAAACACACAATAGAAATAGGCATTGGCGCCTGGTCACTCAGTGCGGTGGACTACGGAAAAAGGGCCAGTTCTACCTGTGCAGGGCCTTTTATACTGGGGTCCCAGAGTTCCAGACCAATCAGACGCCCTCTTGCAGAATTCCACCATCATCGCGAGCCGAGTACATTATTCCCCATCTTTAACTGTTATCGTCCCGATAACTGAACATTACACCCCTAGTGCCTTGGGTAAGGGACTGATAATTTCTGACCCCTACCTTATAGTCCTCCACTATTGATGGAGCTCTAAAAAAAATGTCCTATCCCCAGACATCACTCATCAGGTAAAACACCCCAGAAATGTACATCAGGTACCAACAAGAATAATGGTCACATGCCAATACAAGGTACATTTACATTAATACCAGTCATTATTCATGACTAAACTGATATCAGCAGTAAAAAAAATAATGCGATCAACAGGGAGACAGTCTCCCGCCACCTTAGTGTTCACAATATTATACGAACAATTACAAAAACAATGAATAATTCCCCCTCTTTAACTGTTGTCGTTTCGACAACCGGACCATACGTCCCTGGTACACTTATCAAACAGGTAGTTATCTTCATACCTCTATGCTCTAACACCTGAACTGCTGGTTACATCCCTAAACAGTACCATTATAAAAGAATTTACTCATTATATCCAGATTTATAATGTGAAGCAGTATACATGTACATCACCAGTCATCAATAAGTCCAAAATAACAGTAATAACATATAAGCATAAGCCATCCTTATACTAGTACAAGTTAATACTCAGTGACCAAATTAACATCAGTGAGGAGAGATAGCCCCTCTGCTATACGAGCAATCATAACAAAATGAATACAACCCTCACTTTTTACATACAAATAATTAAACAATCATAAAAGTTACACAAACAATAAATCAGCAACCTTTATACAGGTTACCACTTGCCTCAACACTGAACATTTGAAACAAAATGTATTCAAAAATAACATCATCTATCTCTTCTAAGACGGATTCTATCTGATCGCCTCACATTCAAGTCTCCTGGCTCAAACATGTACCAGTCACTTCTTGGTGGTCTATCCCGTGGTTCCTCAACCTCTGCCACGACAGGCAATTCTGGTAGTCTTATCGTCGCCTCCGGTACCTCAATTACCGCATCTTTCTCACACCGCTTTAACTCGTGTCCTGCTGCTCTAATGTCAGGTCCATTCTCTCCCACTCTTCTAATAACATATGGGCCTCCTGACGCTTTTGGGACCTGCACCACTGAATATTTATCTACAGACCACTGGTCTTTAATCTTGCACCTCTCTGTATAGTGGACTCTCTTCCTAACTACTTCTCCTATGGTTAGCAATTTAGAGGATGATGTCTTGTCACATCTCTCTTTCCTTACAGCAGCTAACTTTCTTAACTGTTCGCCTGCCCTAACATGCGCATTACGCAGACGGGAAAGATGTCCAGTCACCCAGTTCTCAACATTTGGTTCCCCATCATTACAATCACTATCATCACTAGCATCTAGCATGAAATCTACTGGCAATCTGGGTTCTATCCCAAACACCAAGTAGTACGGGGAGTAACCTGTGGAAGAGTGGGGCGTAGAGTTATAAACTAACAAAACCTCAGCTACATGTTCAGACCATCTCCTTTTCTGGCTGGCCTCTAGTGGCCTCAGAAGATCATGTAGGGTCCTATTAAACCTCTCGCACTGACCGTTCCCTTTTGGATTGTAACTCGTGGTACGGCTCTTTTGAATCCCGTACACTCTACAGAGTTCTGCAATCACAGCCGATTCAAAATTCCTGCCTTGATCTGAATGGAGCCTATGGGGTACACCTAAATACAGAAACCATTTCTCCACCAGAACTTTTGCAACTGTCGAGGCCTTCTGATCCCTTGTGGGAACAGCAACTGTAAATTTGGTGAAAACATCTGTAATGACCAACACATTTTCATACCCCCGACTATCCTTCTCTAACATAGTAAAATCCATGGTCACCAACTCAAAAGGCCTAGATGCTAATAAATTACCTGAAGGACCCTGCAGTTTAATATGGGGTGGTTTAGCAATATTACACCTCTGACATCTTTTACAAAACAGCTCAACATCTTTTGTGATGCCAACCCAATAACATCTACTTCTAAGGATTTGTATCATCCTATCTCTGCCCTGATGGCCGGTGCTGTGCACCGATTCTAACACTCTCTGCTTCAATGCATCAGGTACCACTAATTGAGAAATCCACCCTCTACCTGGCCTCTTTAATTTCCTGTACAACAACCCATTAATCACACTCAACCTCTTTCGCTGCTTCAACAAGCTTTTGGTTTCAGGGGGTAAACCCCTCATCTCTATCTTACTCAGTCTCACTCTCTCACTCACACAAGTTAACACTTTATACACATGGACATCTTCTGCTTGTAGTTTTGTCAACTCTTCAGCTGAATATGATGGTAATGATAACAGTGGCACATTACCTACCGAGTTATTCTGACTATCTACATCTACAATCTCTCCTATCCTAGCAGTTCTTAAGTTTGGACTAACTGGTGTAGCAGCTATGTGACTGATTGGAATGTCACCTTCTTCATCTGATCTTCCTGGGGCTTCAAAAGGGTAGCGGGACAAATAATCAGCATTTCCATTAGCACGACCTGGTTTGTGCTTAATGGTGTAGTCAAACATTGACATCTGTGCTATCCATCTCTGCTCAATGGCACCCAGTTTTGCCTTTTGCCACAAAGCTAAATTCCTACTATCTGTAAAAACTTCTACTTTAGTACCTAAAAGATAACTTCTAAACTTCTCAGTCATAGCCCACTTCAATGCAAGTAACTCAAGCTTAGAACTGCTTTTAGCGTTTCGTTCTGAGGGGCGAAGTGTGCGGCTAGCGTAAGCTAAGACTCTTTTCTTACCATCTTGAATTTGTGAGAGGACAGCACCTAAACCCTGGTATGAGGCATCTACCTCCAATATGAACTGTAATGAGAAGTCTGGGAAGCCTAAAAGGGGTGTTGATGTCAGAGCCTCTTTTAATCGATTAAACGCCTCGTCACACTCTGGAGTCCACAACCGCCCTATGGGTCCTTTCTTCTTCTTAGTATCACCGGTTTGCTGCTGGTTGAGTTGGCCCACCAGCTCATGTAGTGGTCTTGCAATATTAGCAAACTTTGAGACAAACCTTCTATAATAACTGGCTAACCCTAGAAATGACCTAAGTTCTGTCTGAGTTCTGGGCACAGGTGCTTCTTTTATGGCTGCAACTTTATCATCCATGGTTCCAATGCCTTCTTCTGAAATGGTGTGCCCTAAAAACTCAACCTTTTTCTGACAAAAGTTACACTTTTCAGGATTTAGTTTTAGCCCAATGGACTGCAGTCTCTCAAACACTTTCTCAAGCCTACTCAAATGCTCTGAAAAATCCCCAGAAAACACCAAAATGTCATCAAGGTATACCAACAAAATCTGAAAAAAATAGTCATTCAGAGAGCATTGCATTAACCTCTGGAAGCTGCTCGCGGAGTTTGCAAGTCCCATTGGCATACGCGTATACTCATACAAACCAAACGGGGTGGTAAAAGCAGTCTTCTCTTGATCCTCTGGCTTCATGGCCACCTGGTAATACCCACTTGCAAGATCTAGAGTTGAAAACAATTTGGCACCCCCTAGGGCATCTAGATACTCATCTACTCTAGGGAGAGGGTATGCATCTTTTTTTGTCCTAACGTTTACAGCCCGATAATCGACACATAGCCTAAGTCTACCATCCTTTTTTCTCACGAGGACCACCGGAGAAGCCCAAGGACTGGAACTTTCCTTAATTATCTGACTATCTAATAAACCCTGGAGATGATCTTGTACTTCTCTATAAAATGCTGGGGGAATTCTCCTATAAGGCTGCTTGATGGGGGTCTCATCTGTCAACTGGATGCTATGGGTTACTCTATCTGTATAGCCTATGTCAGTATCTCCCTTGGCAAAAAGACTATCATACCTAACTAATAACTCCTCTAACTTCTTCCTATCTCTATCACTACCCTCAAAACCGCTCAAATCTACAGGGCACCTAACATCATCTTTCTCTCCGGCATAAGGCCGTGTTGAAACCTCCACTTCCTGAGCACTTACCATTTTGAAATGGTTGGTCAAATCTACAGTAGCATCTGAAATATCCCCAACTTGAGTACCCTTCGACAAGGATATATCTTCATCCCCCAGATTGACCACTTGGACTTGGCATACGCCCCGTCTCAAGGTAGTCAAAGTGTGGGAGAAAAGCAAACCCTTGTGCTCCAAGTCTCGAGTTGGGCTGAAAATGACATGCATATTTTCACGCACAAATCTTACACATTTTACACTAACTGCAGTGATGGAGCGGGCAGGTACGCAAACTCTATTGTCAACAAACACCTTAACTCCGTCCAGTCCGACTCCAGGAATCTCCTCCGCTGTGCTGCTCCAATTAAGAAACCTACACAGATTCGGCACTGACTGTAAAATGTTCGTGCCAATAATGCCAGGCACTCTTCTCTCCCCATTGTCCATGTCTTTGGTGACAAACACCCCACAGTCCTTCACTTGTGTCCCACCCAACACAATGTCACACATGAAGTACCCCACATATGGAATCATTACACCATTTGCGGCCGTCAACCTAACGAATTGTCCTTCCTTTAGAACAAAGTCCTGGAACATGCCCTTGAAACAGGCCTCAGTAATGGTGGAAACCTGAGAACCTGTATCGATGACACACTGGACACTCTTGCCACCTATTAAAACAGTCTCTTCGGGCCTACCACCCACAATTTTAATGTCCGAGCCATGACGCTCCCCTTCTAATACCTGGCTCCCAGCCTTAGAGGGGTCCCGTTTAATGCTTGTCTGCACTCGCGTCTCAAGTGACCAACCCGATTGCATCGCCAGCAACGTGGCACTTGATGTTGTTGATCGCTGGTAGTGAGTCTGTTCAGCCTGGCACCAATCTCAGACATCTCCCTCTGAAGAAAGTCAATTTCACCCTGCCTGGAAGTGAACTCAGTTCTTGGTGGTACTCGAGCTGGCTCAGTATGTGCAGGCCTACATTTTACCGTTTGTGGGACTACCTCAGCCTGCACCGGCCCGTACCGCCCCTGCTGAAACTCAACTTTCACCGCTGAAGGTACGCTTGACTGAATTTCCCCAGTGTTCTCATTTCTGGCTCTCACCTCTACCTCTCTGATTTCAGCACCCGGTGGGGCCCGCACACCTTCCCATGTTTGTGCGCACTCCCTGACTTGAAGAAAAGTCACAGATGAATCTTGTGCGATCTTTTCTTTTAGGACAGTTTGGGTGAAACTGTCCCTTATGCCAGCCACAAACTGGTCTCGAAGGGCCTCCCCATCCAACACAGGGACACCTTGCGTTTCCTGGGCCTTCACTACCCTCTTGAACTCAGCATTGACCCTATGGGAGAAGTCATGGACTGTCTCCCCAGCTCGCTGGCGTATTGTGAATAACGTTGCCAGGAGCTCCCGTAGACTTTTCTTCTCACCATATATCTTCAGCAAGGCCTGTAGCATGGCCTCGGGATCTTCCTCAGAAGCATGGAGTTCCAACTCCCTCCTGACAGGACTGGTTATGCAGTCGAAAATAACATCCACCTTATCGACAGTCTCTAACATGCCAGCCCTCCAAGCTGACCTCACCTCCCTGACGTACTCTTCTACCGATGGCCCACCTTTCTCCCCAAAACACCGAACAGGCTTTCTGGTTGGTACTACAACGTACCTTAAAGCCTCAGTGAGCTCGCGTGGTGGAGCTTCCACTGGGCGGGAATCTTCGGTTCCCATCGTAGAAACTGGCGGCGACTCGTCTTCTTCAACTCTCACTGCCGCACGAGTACTTCTGGTCTCCATCTTAAGGACAAGATACTATGCTACGGGTGGTTCTGCAATGGAGCCTAACTAGCTAACCTGGGTTTTGCTATCTCTAGAAGACTATTACCAACTATACCAAAAATGAACCGACAAAGAAACCAACTAAAGACCTCAACTAAAACACTCATTTGGTACCAAAACAATCCTACCAGAATAATTCTAAGGCTGTCACTGATCCTGGCAGGCTCGCCACTTGAAAAACAAAGGTATAAACAGGAAGCAAGGACCACTTACTTCTGCTACGGTGATGTGAGGAGAAGAGCGCAAACCCTGACTGCGTAGGGCCAAAGAAGAAAATGAATAAAGAGAAAGAACCTCTCACCGTCCTCGGTTAACAAGAATAGAAAAGAATTAAGGTTTAAGAAGATTCCAGGATGGGCCGACAGGGGATTAGAACAATATTCTCCAATCCCAGACAAAGAATTACTCCAAGGGCTGTTCTAACACCAATGACTATAACACTAGAGTCTATCAACTAAACAACAAAGTAAGGGTGACACAAGCATCATTTGTTTATTTCGCTTCTAAACTTCACAATAATATACAGACATGTAGCATCAACAAAGAAATTAGGATACAACAAAAATCAAACAGCAAAGACACTAACCTAACGAACCAAATTCCTAAGTGTAGCAAAAACTTCTGATCCAGTAAAAGCTACAAATCTACCAAACACTAATCCATCAACAACTGATCCACTAAAACTAATTTAACAAAAACTTCTAGTTCACCAAAAAACCTCTAGTCTACTAAAAAACCTCTAGTCTACTGAAAAACCTCTAGTCTACTGAAAACCCAGGAAAATCTAAAATCTAAAGCTAGAATTCTGGCTTTTCCACTGCAAAACTTCAGGGTCTAACTACTAAACACACAATAGAAATAGGCATTGGCGCCTGGTCACTCAGTGCGGTGGACTACGGAAAAAGGGCCAGTTCTACCTGTGCAGGGCCTTTTATACTGGGGTCCCAGAGTTCCAGACCAATCAGACGCCCTCTTGCAGAATTCCACCATCATCGCGAGCCGAGTACAGTAGGAGGTAGCTAAGAGCTACTATGTAGCTAGGGCTTGTCATCCTATGACGAGCATCTTGGGAACAAAGTCAGTTGTGACCACGCTACGAGCCAAGAAGGTCGTTTGATTATTATGGGCACCATCTGGATTGCTATTTAGTCTGAGTGTAACATCTGAGCTTCGTAATCAAGTGTTCTGGAATTTAGAAATGATGTATCCTACAATAAACTATGAAATCAACAACGGCCGGAGTTAGAGTGAGTCTTTTCTATCGTTCGTCCAAACTACGTAGTCTCCTCGGACACTGTTATAGAGGACGAAATGGTGCCGTGACCAGGCTTCCTAGCTGGGTTGTTGTCACGGAATACGCGGAGTGACTACCAAACGTCTGCTTTGAGCAAAAGGTGCAACTACGTTCATGAACGCTTATTGAACACGGCTGTCAAGAAGTGAAAACATAAAATGGTTTCTAATTCTACAACGGTCTCTGTGAGAGTTACAGCAGCCAAAAGCCCGGCTAGGGGTGGTTGTCTGTAATGATTTCCTTAGCGAACCTTTCCCCGCTGTCAAAACGTTCCTGAACTCTGCTGGGTTGTGAAGCCCGCTGTCAAATCTTTACTGAGCTCCTCTGCTGGGTGGTGAAGCCCGCTGTCAAAACGCTCCTGGACTCTGCTGTTCGTGAGGCCTGCTATCAAAATCGTCTCTGGGTGGCGGATACATCTAATCGTACCTCTCAGTGTTTCAAGAGTGAACCCAAGGCTGAATCATTACTATGCGGTTTCTATCGAGGTCTACCTGGAGGCGTAGAAGGCCCTAATCGTTTACTGAGTCAGAAAGTTGTCTACGGTTGGCAGCCGGCATCTGTAACTAAGGAAATTACTACAGTAAAGTATAATTTTAAAATTTAATTTTTAGAAGACTGTAGAACTTGATTATTAATAGAGTTATATTGGTCAATTATTGTATATTGTATTGTGTAAATTTATAATGGAAGCTCAAGACCTCTCATTGGGGCAGATTCTAGGAGGAGTAGGGAGAGCCATATCCAGACTAGATATAGCATTAAAGCAGCAGGGTGTAGGCACTGATATAGAAAAGTTTAACGGACAGGCCAAGCATTTTAAGAAGTGGATGGTGACCATTGAAAAACATGCATTTTTTGTGGGAGCTACAGATGAAGAGAAGAAGAAAATAGCATATCAGGCTAGTTTGACACCGGTATCTGATAATATTAGACGTAAATTAGAAGCAGGAGGAGATGAAAGTTGGGAACAATTTAAAGACGATCTGGCACATAAGTATGCAGAGATCACAGATCCACAACACGCATTCTCTGTATTGAGGCAATCTAAACAGGACAATGGAGAGAGCGTACAACTGTATAGAGATAGACTGATAAATTTGGCGGAAGAAGCATTTTTAGGACAAAATTTGCAAGGTGAAGAAGTAGAAAGAATGCTGGTAGGAATATTTGTGGATGGAATACGATCAGATGGACTAAAATTTAAGCTGATGAGAGAAAATCCGGCCAGATTATCACAGGAAGTAGATATAGCCATACAAGAAGAAAGTTTAAGGAGGAGGTTTAGATTAAGAGTAGGAAGAGAAATAGGAAGCAATAGTGAACAAAGGATAGAAGAACCTATGGAAGCAGGAAAAACAAGGTACGGATGGAGAAGACATGGAGTTAATCAGACCAGGGCTGAAATACAGACACTGGTGGGAATTAATGAAAGTGCTCAAGGCAGAGGAAGACATATGAGAAATTCTACAAGAGAGGCAGTAGCTAGCATTAGTTACGCTGGAAATAGCTGGAGACGGAATAGGATAAATAATATAGAAACACAGACACATAATAGTCGGGGTTTCAATCCAAATAGCCAATATAATACCACTACGCTAAGGCCACGTCTTGCTTCAACCTGCTTTAACTGTGGGCAGGAAGTACACTTTTATAGACCGTGTCCAAATAGAAGACAGCCGCTTTATAACAATGACAGAAAGTACCGCAGGCGTGATATAAACTGTATAAAATCTGACGTGAAAAGGACACGGAGGTAACGTAACAAGCCAGAAGTCAATGCTTATCAGAGAAAGAATTTTTATAAGAAACGATGGAACTGGCCATCTAATAATGAAGAGGTGAGAACATTGCGAAATCAATGGTTCGAGATCAGACGGTTGAGATATTCACTTGCAAAGTCAAGCAAAAGAGAGGGTCAGGCCAATAGAACCTCAGATAGTCAGAAGGTGTTTGCAGTTTTTAGGGGCAGACAGGAAAGAGAGACACAGACTCAGACAGTTAGTAATGTGGAGAAGAGTACCCAGACACCGATTAATAAAGTAGAAAAGAAAACTCAAGTACAATAAACTAAGAAAACTCGATTCAATGCAGTGGAAATTTCACAGCAACCTCGGGTGAAATCAGTAAAGGGAGACACAGTTAAAATTGAGAAAGATAGACAGACAAAGACCAAGAATACCAAGAGGAAAGTTAGAAAAAGTGTTAAGGTTAGGTCTGCAAACAGTATGTTGGTAAATGTAGGAGATTATACGACAGATGGCTCAGACTCCTCGGAGTTGGACATAAATTATATACCCGACCGAAGTACGAAGGGTGGTAACAGAAATGAGAAAACCAGAGGTGCTAGTTCTGATTACAAAGACGTTGCTTCCTTTTCTACAGCATATAGTAAACAGGCTGCTGGAACAACTATAGACAGTGATTATTCGGAGGACGAGATAGGAGGATATAAACAATACGGTACTGCCACAACGCAACTCCCGCAATTATCAAATTGGCAACGTCAACGTTGAAGCAATAATAAGCTCGAACTGTAAATGCGAAGAATCAACCGACGCCATCCTAAACAACAGTACTCACATATTCTTTTAATGATGCGCTGGATCAATACAATGGATTCATCGAGAAAAATGAATTGTCCCTTTTAACACAGGGACGGCATTCACACAAATATTTACGACTCTATCCCAGTAATGTCCGACTGTAGTTAGGAGCTCAATCTATCTCGCTGTTCTCATTTTCACAGATTGTCTAGGTGTAGATTGCCTTCAGGTCCTCTGCTCGATATTGACACTTTCCTCGTTAGACATCCTCCACCTGATAGTTCTCAGCCAAGCTTTTGCCTTCTCACAACCAAATCTCCAAACGAACACGGGCTACATACAATATGTCCCCGCCTCAGATGCATTTCCCGAAGATCTCCTGTTGTCCTCTTACGTCACCCTGACGTTTTTTGTTGCTTACCGACAGTTTCCTAGCTTCTTGTGGGGTTTTCCCTATATGATTATCTACCGCCTTTTCCGATGACGTCATTCTGTCTAAACACCATGTGGCAGGTACGTTGACGATCCAAGATCCTACAGTTTTGTAAAGAATCATATCTCAAAGATTCAAGATTTCCATGATAATAAATCAGAAATATATTAGAATACTCTGATTCAACAAGAATCAAATAATCTTCATAACACTATTAAGTTCCTCTAATAACGATATAGTTACGAATAATTATCTGAAGAATAGAAAACCGAAATATTTTTCACACTACTAAGTGTTGAGTTATGAGATAGTGTGAACACTTTGAACAAGTATAGATTTAGATCCAAGAAATTTGGAATTCTAAGTAATAAGACCCTAATGCAATGTATTATATGAACCTAACACTTTCATCCCATTTTATTTTTCTTTATTCTTTTCTTTTATTCTTCCTTTCATTCATTTTCTTTCTTTCTTTCTTTGTTTCAAACCTATAGAATATCTCTTCTGCACGCATGCCAATATTTGTACATTGTAACTTTGTTGATTGGAACAATATAATTGTTTTCAGTCTTGTGTGTCTTCTGTAATGTATACGCTGCAATGACGTATGTTTGGTAAATCTATACCAGAAGTAAGACAAGTAACCATAACTACAATAAGTAAAAACAAGTGTAGTTTGTCGTTTGTATTGTTCTCTGCATTTACCTATCAAGTTCGTAAAGTACATCTTTACCTGTACGCCACAGTTTATAACTTTTGTTTTAATTTGCGTACAAATGTTTGTAGTGTATTTCTTGGTTTCTATTAACCAATCTATCAGTTTCTTTCTGGATTGTGTGTAGCCTCCTTTAACTTGTGAATGGATAGTTGCAATGCCGCAAGTAATGTATGTCTTTGCTTGTGAGTACATGTTTGTGACATACTTTTTAACTTCCACGTGCATATGTGTGATACATCTACTGACTTCTGTGTGCATCTTTACTATATGTCTTTTTGTTCGTAAGAATTTGTTTGTACCATGTTTCTTGAGCTGTGCGTATATGTATGCACTGTTGCTAATAGCATATATTTTTGTACGAAAATACACATTTATGACAACATATTCAACCTGTGTCATGGTTGACTTCGCTAAAGTTATGATCTGAGCAATCATTATTGTTATCATATTCCATTGCCGTTGTTTAGGCAACACTTTAGTATGTTGTCTCTGTTGTTTGTACTGAGTGCGTGTAACCTTTACTCTCTTTTTAGGATGTTTTAGAAAAATGTCATTGAGAGACATGTAATCACATTTGATTTGTTTTTGAGTATCAGTTATTTCTTCATGTTTGGGTTCATTTACTTTGTGTAAATCTTGGTATTCGCAATTATTTACCGCTGTGCTATCACTCAATATCGTTGAATCCTGTATGTCTACAGTTGATGTACTCTGTTCTATTTGCGTCTTTTCTTCTTTAATTTCTTCTTCTTCTTCTTGTGTTGTTTCAATTTGGGCATTTGTACTTGTAAGTGTTTCGTTAGACTTGTGTTCGATAGTTACTTTCTGAACGACATCCCTGGCGTTCAGTTCTTTCACTACTATAGCACATACTTTACCTGTGTGATTACTTTCTTTTATTTCATACATTTGTTTTTGTTTCCTCATTTGTTCCTTCCAAATTGTTTCCTTTGCAAGCTTTTCTCTCTCCCACGCGAGTTGTTTTTCTTTGATTTCTGCCTCCATGACTATCCGTCTTGCCTTTAAATCTGCCTCTGCAGTTATTTGTTTCTCTTTCATCACTTTCCTCATTGTAGCTATCATCTCCCATTGCAAAGTCATCTCTTTTTCTCTAGCTTCTATTCTCTCGCGTTCCAAAGCTGTCATCTTTTCATGTTCCAGAGCTATCTCTTTTTGCTTGATAGCCATCTCTCGTTCCTTTAGTTCCTTCTCAAGAGCCCATTTCTTTTGTCGTCCTTGTCGTTCACGTGCAGCTTGAAGTTGCTCTGCTGCTAGTTTTTCTCGTCATTCCTTCCATTCACGTGCGGTTTCAGCTTTGAATTCTTGCAGTGCCCAATTTCTAAGATCCGCACCAGCTAAACCATTTTTTTTCTCCCAAGATAAAGCAATCTCGAAGTGTAGCCATCTTGACCTACCTGTATAATAAATTATCTAGCTGAAATATGATAGAACCAATAATGTCAGTAGCAAATGTCCTTTGCACCTATAATGCATTTTTGATAGAGTGTCGGCAGCAAATATGTTCATTTTCGGTGTCATTTTCTTCGTTGACTGTTGTGAATCAAATGTGTTCAAGTGTCTAGTGTGTCGTGTCAACTGTGTATATCATTTCCACAGACAACTCAATGTGTGTATAACATTCAAGCGTTTGTAGGCCGTAGTGTTTCCATCATCGTTAATGCCGTGTCGTGTTCTTCAGTATGTTTCTGTGACGCGCAAATGTTGTTGTAATCTTGTGGCATTCGTAGTTATTTGTATATGTTTCGATACGTCAGCAAGAGCTCTTGTATGTGTCCAATAACAAGATATATTAATATATAATCTAATGTTCTTCTTACCTTACACAGGTATTTTCAGAATAATACATTATGAATTACTTTCACTGATTTCTGAAATGTTCCACTGTTTGTGCCGACATTTTGACCACCGCCTCTTCCTGCGCTCTTTCAGTTCCCGTGTTGCACCGTGCGTTACTTTGAGTTATGGTGTGCATTCATCTTTACTTATGCGTTCTTCACTTTCGACTATTTTGGTAGGGGCTATCTTGACAATAATTTACTTGATAATGAATATCTTGAGCTCCGGATCGATGCCTCCACATCTGCCACAACGCAACTCCCGCAATTATCAAATTGGCAACGTCAACGTTGAAGCAATAATAGGCTCGAACTGTAAATGCGAAGAATCAACCGACGCCATCCTAAACAACAGTACTCACATATTCTTTTAATGATGCGCTGGATCAATACAATGGATTCATCGAGAAAAATGAATTGTCCCTTTTAACACAGGGACGGCATTCACACAAATATTTACGACTCTATCCCAGTAATGTCCGACTGTAGTTAGGAGCTCAATCTATCTCGCTGTTCTCATTTTCACAGATTGTCTAGGTGTAGATTGCCTTCAGGTCCTCTGCTCGATACTGACACTTTCCTCGTTAGACATCCTCCACCTGATAGTCCTCAGCCAAGCTTTTGCCTTCTCACAACCAAATCTCCAAACGAACACAGGCTACATACAATATGTCCCCGCCTCAGATGAATTCCCCGAAGATCTCCTGTTGTCCTCTTACGTCACCCTGACGTTTTTTGTTGTTTACCGACAGTTTCCTAGCTTCTTGTGGGGTTTTCCCTATATGATTTTCTACCGCCTTTTCCGATGACGTCATTCTGTCTAAACGCCATGTGGCAGGTACGTTGACGGATACGGCAAACTAACAACCACAAGGAAGTAATAAAAGAAAGAATGTTGGTAAGAGGAACAGTCATAAAGAGATAGCAGGAATTTCTATTAACCCGATTTATACAGAAGATGATGCGAGGAAGATCAGTGAATATATGATGTTGAGACCAGATATCTTTACTGATAGTTGCAGATATTAGGAGACAGTGTGCTAACATGAGAGCTGTTTAGGTTAGAGACGCTCCATAGGTGTTCGAATTCTGAGGCTGATGACTGACAATTAATGACTAGTAGAGTATATGAATTACATGTTATGTTGTCTTGGCTTACTCGATTGTGGTTTGAGCATATATGTATGTTTCTGTCTAAAATAGGCAGATGAGGTTTTTTTAGTGCCACAATAAGTAGTATATGCTGTTGGGGGGGGGGGGCAACATCTATTGGAACCTTGTCCTAGTTAACTGTCTCAGTCATTGACTGACCCAACATCTATTGAAGCTGTGTCCTAGTTAACTGTCTCAGTCATTGACTGAATAAACATCTGTTGCAACTGTTTCCTAGTTAACTGTCTCAGTCATTGACTGACCCAACATCTATTGGAGCTGTGTCCTAGTTGACTGTCTTAGTCATTGACTGAATAAACATCTGTTGGAGCTGTGTCCTAGTTGACTGTCTTAGTCATTGACTGAATAAACATCTGTTGGAGCTGTGTCCTTGTTGACTGTCTCAGTCATTATTTGACTGACACATGTGTTAAATCAAGATCCTGGTCTGCTGAGCCTTGGGCTGAAGCTTCTTGGTGCAGTTATGTTCCACTGGACAGATATTTGTCTTGGTCCGACTGAGCTAGATGAGGATCACTTTTGTTTAACAAGCGTACCTCCATAAGGGTTTCAGTCTCCCCCTGTTGATCACACAGGAGAATCTCAACACAGGGCAAAAACACCAGCAAGGTTTTACGCTTGTGTATGGCATCATCACATGAGCTGTCAGTTTTTCTTATGTCAAATGTAGTCTGGACAGTGAGTGGTGAAAGTTTCCGAATGCGAACACATATGTAAAGTCTGCACAGGTTTTTCAAACTTATCTGTGAAGGTTAGAAATCTGATGTGCATCCCTTCATCCAGAGTGAACCATGGATTTCGACTTTTGTGCAAATCCACACAGTGAAACATTGCCAGCATGCTCCAGTCCAGAGCTTCATGTTATCTCTTTAAGCTAATGCTACTGCTAGTACTACTACTGTTAGTACCACCACCACCACCAGCAGCAGCAGCAGCAGGAGGAGGAGGATTATTGGTGTTTGCTTGAAATGTTTGCGTTGCGTGTGTTTTCATAGTGTCATGTACTATGATCCAGGACTAGGATGCAGGACTTTGACCTGTGCATCCCCTGCTACAAGAAGGAGAGCCACCACCACGAGATGATCATACTGGGCCTGGAGCTGGACGTCATCTCCAGCTCAGGCAAGGAAGAGAACTCCCAGGTGTCTCCCCGCAAGTCCATCCAGCGCTGCATGACCTATCTGGTGCACGCCTGCCAGTGCAAGAACGCCAACTGCCGCATCAACGCCTGTCACAAGATGAAGCGAGTTGTGGCTCACACGTTGAGTTGCCGTCGCAGGACCAACAATGGCTGCCCCATCTGCCAACAGATAATAGCTATGTGCTGTTACCACGCCAAACACTGTACAGAGAACAAGTGCCCTGTTCCATTCTGTCCTCAGCTGAATCAGAAGTTAAGGCAGAATCAACGCTTGAGCTCAGCTGCTGCGTAGCTGTGTGGCAATCATGACCAACAACGCCAGCAGCAGCTGTAGTAGTAGCAGCAGCAACAGCACCACCACCACCAGTAATGGACCAGCTAGTGTGACAAACCAGGACTCATCACCCTCATCCACATCCTATTCGCCTTTCTCCAGCGGCAGTGTTGGCAAGGCACCAGGACCACCAAGGACGGCAGTCATAGCAGCTCATGACGCCAAGCTGCAGGCCGAGAAACAAAGGCAGGTGGCGGCTGTGCCAACCATGAACTCCATTAGCAAACCAGCGATGCAGCCACCAATCAGACCTTCACCTCCCGCGGTGGGACCTTTATCTGGCAAGCCAGTGGCTGCAACTCAGAGACCTACTTGGCCTTCGTACCCCCAGGCTCCTCCACAGCCACAGCAGCAGCCGCCACAACCTGGTATGAGTGGTAACATGAGGCTGCCAGGCATACAGCTGACACATACTCAGCAATAACACCCACCAGCACAGCAGCCGCCGCCTGTGCCACCCATTGGCCCCAGCGCTGTCAACACCACTGCTGTTTCATCCACCGCTGGTGCCTCACCTATTGGCCCAGCTGTGCACACCATGCTGCAAGCCTTCAAGAACCAGAACTTCTCCCAAGCTGAGTGGCTGTCAGTCCTCAGAAAAAATCCCCAACTCATGGCTCAGGTGTTGAAACTTAAAAATCAGAAAATGATGCAGCAGCAGCAGCATCAACAACAACAGCAGCAACAACAGCAGCAGCAGCAGCAACAGCCGCAACAGCAGATGCATGGTATGCCCAACATGGGTCAGCTCAACATGGGCCAGCCCATGCCACAAGGTGGCGGACAAATGCAGCAACAACAACAACAGCAACAACAGATGCGTAGCCAAATGAACCAGATAATGCCACAACAGTACAGACAGCAGCAGTTACAAACCCAACAACAAACTTCTCAGTTTGCTCAGCCACAACAGCCATTTGTACAGCGTGCCCGAATGAACTTCCAACAGACATTTCAGAACGACACCGGCCACAACATGCATCAGTTCCAGCAGCAGCAGCACCTCATGCAGCACCACCAGGCCCAGCTGAAGCAGCAGATGGCCGGTGGCCAGCCCATGAGCCCCCAGTACATGCTGGCCCAGCCAGGCAACCCTTCCCCCCAACAGATGCTGCAGCAGGTCCGGTCTCCACCCGCCACCGCTGGGTTACCTCAAACAGTCAGATCTCCGCAGCCCACGCCTTCCCCCCGCCAACAGCCCATACCGTCCCCCCGCCAGCTGCAACAGTCCCCCCATCACAACATGGTCAGTGGGCAGTCGCCGCTGCATGGTTTAGGGGTGGGGCAGGACACTTCACAAATGAACAGTGACCACGTCATGCTGCCGACTTTACAGACTCACAACACCATGTCGGGCATGTCCAATTCAGATCTAACAATGGGGCAACAGAACAATGAAGTGGCCCCGCTGACTCCCCAGGATCAGTTAGCTCATTGTGTCAACCAAATATAGCACTGAGCTTGTGACTGTGTGTGAATATCCCTCTCTCTCCATTAGTAATTTATCAGTTGACAAGGTTATGTGTGAGAAACTTCTTTATTGTACAAAGTTCTGCTCTTTGAACAAATGTGATCATCTTCATTGTTTCCATTCAGAGTTGTTTTATATTTTTTTACAAAACACAAAATTGTCAATTGTATTTGTTCACTGACGCCATGTTTGACGTTGCTGTAAATGTTCAGATTGTGTGGCAATGCCAATGTGACTATCCTTTAATGTAAATACATCACTTTGCTATGTACAGTTTTGTCACAGTAATGTCCCTTGAAACTGTGGTGTCACAGGAGTTACTGCCCTTGCCTACCTAGACAGTGATCAGTGTGATCCCCGGTAGGGGGAGTGTGTCCTGACCAGTACAGCTCGTAACAGATGGATGTTAGACATTGTCAGGATTGTCTGGGGAGGAGCGGGGTTGAGGCAGGGCCATCTCAGCTCACATGTGGCCCAGAATGTGTTGAGTCCAGAACTGATATCACAGCACTCGGGACATTCCTATACACATGCTGTCCTCATCTTCAACAGCCAGCAAAGAGTTCCAACACCAGCTGTAGTCTGATCATGTATCCATCCAACACCACCACGCCTCAGAGCACCGACTGCCAGCCAGATTCTTCCACTCCCCCTCCAGGCCATGATGGTCTGTCTGTACCCCCTTGCTATACACATAACCCCAGCCACATCTGCTGCACCTACACACCATCCAACTGTGCAGACCTCACTGATATGCCCGCCTGTTTCCCAGCACATCCCAGGGAAAGAGACAAAAAATGCTGCCCATCCTTGATGACTGAATGTAAGGGTACCACTCTGCACTAGGCATGCCCATGGGCAAGTTTGATGGGTTCAAACCACTCATGGTGGCTGTCGGCATCATGATGTATGGCTTGTTTGAGATCACGCCAGGGCATCATTTTAACATGCTTCCATTCTTATTGAAGAAAGATACAAAGCTTATCACCTCAACTGGTAATGTCAGGTCTTAGTACACATGACATTGTGGCATGTCACAGGCCTGTATGTGTCTGCCATGGGGTTGCCTTGGCCCTGTTTAGTAGATGTTGTGTTTGCCCTGAAGACTTGATGTTTGTTGTGTCCACCCTGAAGGCTTGATGTTTGTTGTGTCCGCCCTGAAGACTTGATGTTTGTTGTGTCTGCCTTGAAGACTTGATGTTTATTGTGTCTGCCCTGAAGACTTGATGTTTGTTGTGTCTGCCCTGAAGACTTGATGTTTGTTGTGTCCGCCCTGAAGACTTGATGTTTGTTGTGTCCATCCTGAAGACTTGATGTTTGTTGTGTCTGTCCTGAAGACTTGATGTTTGTTATGTCTGCCCTGAAGACTTGATGTTTGTTGTGTCTATCCTGAAGACTTGATGCTTGTTGTGTCCATCCTGAAAACAATGTTTGTTTGTGTCCACCCTGAAGACTTGATTTTTGTTATGTCTGCCCTGAAGACTTGATGTTTGTTGTGTCCACCCTGAAGACTTGATGTTTGTTGTGTTTGCCCTGAAGACTTGATGTTTGTTGTGTCCACCCTGAAAACTTGATGTTTGTTGTCTGCCCTGAAGACTTGATGTTTGTTATGTCCATCCTGAAGACTTGATGTTTGTTGTGTCCATCCTGAAGACTTGATGTTTGTTGTGTCCATCCTGAAGACTTGATGTTTGTTGTGTCTGCCCTGAAGACTTGATGTTTGTTATGTCCATCCTGAAGACTTGATGTTTGTTGTGTCCACCCTGAAGACTTGATGTTTGTTGTGTCCACCCTGAAGACTTGATGATTATTGTGTCTGCCCTGAAGACTTGATGTTTGTTGTGTCCATTCTGAAGACTTGATGTTTGTTGTGTCTGCCTTAAAGACTTGACATTTGTTCTGTCCACTCGAAGACATGATGTTTCTTGTGTTCATCTGAAGATTTGTTTGTCTATCTGAAGACTTGATGTTTCTTGTGTCCATCTGAAGATTTGTTGTGTCCACTTGAAGACTTGATGTTTCTTATGACCACCCTGAAGATTTGTTGTGTCCACTTGAAGACTTGATGTTTCTTATGACCACCCTGAAGCTTTGTTGTGTTCACCTGTAGAGTTGATGATGTTTGTGTGATTCCTAAATTGAAGGGAGGCCAATATTTGCTGCATTTACGTAGAAATATCAATATCTGACTGTAGATGTGGTTGTATGAAAATGTGCTGTAGTGTTAGTGAAGATCTGTGAAGGGATGCAATAGTTGGTGTGAATACAACAATATCTTTGTGTGAGGACAAGGGAGATTGGTGTGTGGATGCTACTGTGTGTGGGTCCAGCATTGTTGGTATGTTTGCACAAGGCTGCTATAGGGCCTTAACAGTGACAAGTTTGGGGCATAATATGTGCAGTGGTTGTAGCTTGGCACGTGTGCGAGGGTAGCTTGCCGCGTGGGCCAATGTAGCTTGCCATATGTGCCACTGTAGCTTGTCATGTGTGCTAGTGTAGCTTGTCATATGTGCTAGTGTAGCTTGCATGCTGCAGCTTCTACCACTAGATGCTGTTAGCTTGTGGGTGAGTTGAACTTAAATGGGTTTCACTGTTTGTTGTACATAAACACTTGATTCACCCAGCATGTCCCATCGGCCGGCCACCATCTATCCCTCCCAAGCAGCAAGGGGTTGTGTGATAGCATCCATGTAGTATTTATTACTGATAGACCCATACTGATCATTGCTGTGTTGTTGCTGCCTTTGCCTGCATCCCGGAGCTGTGTGGCGTCAGCATCTTGATACCCACTCGGAAACAATCAGCATTTCCTGTCGTGTGGGAGCTGAGCAGCTGTGTGTGAATATGTGGGATGGTGGTAGACAGAGCGGCTGTTGTTGACATTTTCCTCATTCTCATCCCTGACTGCGATACCATCAGAATTGAATCATTATTTCAAAGACTTTGTGTAAATAAAATTTGTGAGAACATTTTAATACTGACCAGGCAGTTGTTGCTTGTTTCACATTCTCTTTGTCATTCTGTAGTGTCTTTATTACATTTTGTGATGGTACTGATTGACATGCACAGCGGAAGACAATACAGGTAGATGTCTGGGACATTGTAATGGGCCGATGATAATCACCATGGCCTCTGAAGAGGAGCAAGTTTTCAAGTCACTCCACAGATCTCTGCCCTTGGTGTTCTGTATCAGCTCTGCTGATGATATTTCTCCACGCCATCAGCTTAGAACTTACTGCATCATAAAGAAGACATTTGCAAACTATATCTTGGAAGTCAGTAGACGTAGAGAAGACATTTGCAAATTAGATCTTGAAAGTCAGTGGGCATCATAGAGAAAACAATTGGAAACTAGATCTTGGAAGACAGTGGACATCATAGAGAAGACATTTAGAGACTAGATCTTGGAAGTCAGTGGACATCATAGAGAAGACATTTGCAAATTAGATCTTGGAAGACAGTGGACATCATAGAGAAAACAATTGCAAACTAGATCTTGGAAGTCAATGGACATCATAGAGAAGCCATTTACAAACTAGATATTGGAAGTCAGTGGGCATCATAGAGAAGACATTTTAAAGACTAGATATTGGAAGTCGGTGGGCATCATAGAGAAGATATTTGCAAACTAGATCTTAGATGTCAGTGGACATAGAGAAGACATTTTAGATTCTAGATCATAGAGAAGACAATTGTAAACCAGATCTTGGAAGACAGAAGACATCTGGAGACTAGATCTTGGAAGTTAGTGGACATCATAGAGAAGACATTTGGAAACTAGATCTTGAAAGTCAGTGGATATAGAGAAGACATTTGCAAACTAGATTTTGAAACTTAGTGTACATAGAGAAGACATTTGCAAACTAGATCTTGGAAGTCAGAGAACATGTTCCATGCTGGACAGCACACATCATGTTCTTCGACGGCCATTTGTGTTAAGTGCTCTTCATAAGTGCTGTGTGTGGTGAAGGGATTTTGCAATCCTGCATATCGAGTTTGAAACACAGTTGCCGGAATTTTGGGAGCAGGCGCCTTGTGCTGGTTTTCATACAAAGGTATGAGTGCCGATCGTTAAGAAAGCAATGGCCAACTACTGAACAAAAACTTACCAAGAAATACAAACACCAAAACATGCTGAGGTTGCCTGCGACATCCAGAAAAGGATGCGCATGAGTCCACCCACAGATTGTGTACCACTATCAGCCCATCTAGCAGCCCACCCACTGATTGTCTGTGTACCACTGTCAGCCCATCTAGCAGTCCACCCACTGATTGTTAGCCTGCCAGTGTCAGCCCACCCACTGATTGTCTGTGTACCACTGTCAGCCCATCTAGCAGTCCACCCACTGATTGTTAGCCTGCCAGTGTCAGCCCACCCACTGATTGTCTGTGTACTACTGTCAGCCCATCTAGCAGTCCACCCACTGATTGTCTACCTGCCACTGTCAGCCCACCCACTGATTGTGTACCACTGTCAGCACACCCACTGATTGTCTACCTGCCACTGTCAGCCCACCCACTGATTGTCTGTGTACCACTGTCAGCACACCCACTGATTGTCTGTGTACTACTGTCAGCCTATCTAGCAGCCCACCCACTCATTGTATGTGTACCACTGTCAGCCCACCCACTGATTGTGTACCACTGTCAGCCCACCCACTGATTGTCTGTGTACCACTGTCAGCCCATCTAGCAGTCCACCCACTGATTGTCTGCATGCCACTGTCAGCCCATTTAGCAGTCCACCCACTTATTGTCTGCGTGCCACTGTCAGCCCATCTAGCAGCCCACCCACTGACTGTCTACCTGTCACTGTCAGCGCATCTAGCAGTCTACCCACTGATTGTCTGTGTACCACTGTCAGCCCACCTAGCAGCCCACCCACTGACTGTCTACCTGTCACTGTCAGCGCATCTAGCAGTCTACCCATTGATTGTCTGTGTACAACTGTCAGCCCATCTAGCAGCCCACTCACTGATTGTATGTGTACAACTGTCAGCCCATCTAGCAGTCCACCCACTGATTGTCTGTGTACAACTGTCAGTCCATCTAGCAGTCCACTCACTGATTGTCTACCTGTCACTGTCAGCCCACTCACAGATTGTGTACCACTGTCAGCCCATCTAGCAGTCCACCCACTGATTGTCTGCGTGCCACTGTCAGCCCATCTAGCAGTCCACCCACTGATTGTCTGCATGCCACTAGCAGTCCATCCACTGATTGTCTGCATGCCACTGTCAGTACATCTAGCAGTACACCCACTGATTGTCTGTGTACCTCTGTCAGCCCATCTAGCAGCCCACCCACTGACTGTCTGTGTACAACTGTCAGTCCATCTAGCAGTCCACCCACTGATTGTCTGTGTACCACTGTCAGCCCATCTAGCAGTCCACCCACTGATTGTCTGTGTACTACTGTCAGCCCATCTAGCAGTCCACCCACTGATTGTCTGTGTACAACTGTCAGTCCATCTAGCAGCCCACTCACTGATTGTCTACCTGTCACTGTCAGCCCACCCACAGATTGTCTGTGTACCACTGTCAGCCCATCCAGCAGCCCACCCACTGATTGTCTGTGTGCCACTGTCAGCCCATCTAGCAGCCCACCCACTGACTGTCTGTGTACAACTGTCAGCCCACCCAAAGATTGTTTGTGTACCACTGTCAGCCCATCTAGCAGCCCATCCACTGACTGTCGACCTGTCACTGTCAGCCCATCTAGCAGTCCACCCACTGATTGTCTGTGTACAACTGTCAGCCCATCTAGCAGCCCACTCACTGATTGTCTGTGTACAACTGTCAGTCCATCTAGCAGTCCACCCACTGATTGTGTACAACTGTCAGTCCATCTAGCAGCCCACTCACTACCTGTCTACCTGTCACTGTCAGCCCACCCACAGATTGTCTGTGTACCACTGTCAGCCCATCTAGCAGCCCACCCACAGATTGTCTGTGTACCACTGTCAGCCCATCTAGCAGTCCACCCACTGATTGTCTGCGTGCCACTGTCAGCCCATCTAGCAGTCCACCCACTGATTGTCTGCATGCCACTGTCAGCCCATCTAGCAGTCCACCCACTGATTGTCTGCATGCCACTGTCAGTCCATCTAGCAGTCCACCCACTGATTGTCTACCTGTCACTGTCAGCCCACCCACATATTGTATGTGTACCACTGTCAGCCCATCTAGCAGTCCACCCACTGATTGTCTGCATGCCACTGTCAGCCCATTTAGCAGTCCACCCACAGATTGTCTGTGTACAACTGTCAGTCCATCTAGCAGTTTGAATCCCCGCATTGAGCTGGACATGTGTACACCATAATTGGTTTAGTTTGCTTGTGATAATAGATCACGTTCATAACACAGTGATATCTCCTAAACTGCTCCAGTCTTCTTCTAAAGATTGATCAAGGAGAATATGGCACAGTGCACGAACTCTGTAGCAACAGCAATCATTCAGGCGTGTATAGACCAGAATGACATTTGCTAGAAATAGTTGTGGGTAAGTGTTAGAAGAAGATCCAATTAGATTTGTAGAGGGAAATAAACTGTCCAGCTTGTTCAACCTGCTTCTTCAGCCCTGGTTATAATAAAGGTGATTCATAGCGCGTTTGATTGTTTCCTGCTCCTTTGAAAGTTTGTCAACAATTCCAGTAAAGCATGCCTGGCGGGGTGACTCTTTGTCTTTGTCATTTCTTCCTTCGCTGACGACATCTTCGATGCTTGTTCCTTCCTACAGGTTATTCCTTTCTCTTATTTTTCTTATTTTATTTATGCAGATATAAGGAGGAGGAAGATTTCCAAAATGCCAACACGGCAGAGTAACATCGCCCAGAAATGTGACATGACTACAGCCACGCGTTTTGAAAATGTTAGTTCATTGTTACTTTAGGAGAGCCTGGCTTCCTGGCCTAGAGATTAAACGACTTTCTCTGTAATCCCGTTTAGGGGAGACTGGGGAGAAATGGACATAGGGGAGAAATGGACCACCCCCTCTCTGGCCCCTGGCTGTGATGCAATGAAAGTGAAACCATAATAAGTTTGTTTTCCACATCAAACATAGTCCGAATTTTTCATTTGCCATCGACTTCCCGCACAGGTCGTTCCCACGCAAAGTTTGAAAAATTTTCTGCACTAAAGTTTCTTTTTCCAGTTCCAGACACCATCGTAAAGCAGACGCATAGTCAGGAATCAGGACAAGGTAATTACGTTAATATCTTTATTTACTTGTTATTTAAGAGTTCATATAAAAAATATAGCATATAATATTAGATTTAAGAGACTTTATGGCTGAATAGTTTAATACATTGATGGGGGAGAAATGGACCGGTTCATTTCTCCCCATGGTTCATTTCTCCCCATAGAAGAAATTGGCAAGACAGTCTGTTGTTATTAAAAGTGTTGAAGATTGCATTCGAATATCAGCATTATTGATTCTTTTTAATACTGGGGTCTAAATCTAGACCAATAAAACTGTTAACAAATTTGATTTCAGTGATTTATTAAAGATGCACGCCATTCGTGCTATGATCAGTATTTCTTTGCAAATGATAGGCCTACCATTCTAAATGTTATATAATTCTGTCACTCTTTTGTTTCAGATGCCAAGATTGTACATCAGAAACACCAACAAGGGTCTCGTTACGGAGGAACGTATGAGAGAAGCTGTTAATGCTGTGAAAAATGGAATGAAAATGAGGAAAGCTGCAAGGGAGTACGGCATTGCTCGCTCTACCCTCAATAACAATCTTACAAAAGACAGAGAAGGAAATGGTCTGCCTACTAGACTCGTACCAAATTATAGGCATAGCCTTGTTTTCACAGCTAAGCAAGAAGCTGATTTTGCTAGTTACTTGAAAGATTGTGCAAGAATGTTCCATGGACTCACAACTAAAAACGTTCGTATTTTGGCGTACGAGATGGCGAAAGTCAATAACATTGCACATCCTTTAACCTGGGATGAGTAAATGATGGCAGGGAATGACTGGCTTTGTGGATTTTTGCGACGGAATCCCGAGCTGACCATAAGGCAACATCTCTGGCTAGAGCTACAGCTTTCAACAAACATAATATTTGCACCTTCTTCAACATTGTGAAGGAAACCATTACAAAACTAAATGTGAGTGGAGCTCAAATCTACAATTTGGATGAGTCAGGTCTGACCACTGTACAGAAAGTGCCAAAAGTAATTGCCCCACGAGGAGTGAAGCAAATAGGTCAGGTGACATCCAGAGAAAGAGGAGAACTGGTCACAATCTGTTGCATTGTGTCAGCTGCGGGTCACATTATCCCTCCAGTTTTTGTGTTTCCCAGAAAAAATTTTAAGAATTTTATGCTTGCTGGAGCACCTGAAGGTTCCCTTGGCCTTGTGAATGAATCAGATTGGATGACCCGTGATAATTTCGTCAAAGTTATAAATCACTTCATTAAGCATTCAAGACCTTCCAAAGACTTCCCTTTGATTTTGATATTGGACAATCACGATTCCAACATTTCATTTGAATCACTTGAACTGTGCAAGAAAAACAACATTCATGTGATCACGTTGCCACCACACACCTCATCTAAAACTCAGCCCTTGGACCGTTCAGTTTTTGGACACATGAAGTCGGTCTACAACAATGCGTGTGATTCATGGATGATGAAAAATGTTGGGACACCACTGACAATCTATCAAGTTGCAAATCTAGGAGGCCACGCTTTTCTTAAAGCGGCAACTCCCATTAACATTCAATCAGGCTTTGCAGTGTCAGGTATTTGGCCCTTTAACGAAGATGTTTTTACAGAAGATGATTTTATGCCTTCAGAAATAACGAACAGGCCCATCAGCAAGGACAGTGAAAATGCCACTTTAGAAAGCAATGAACAGACAGGATCAGCATCTCCACATTGTGGTACCAGCACAGATCAAACTGCACAAGAATGTCATGAAAATCAGAAAGAGTGTAATGTTGAGAAACTTGTAGATGACTTGCAGGAAATATCAGGGAGTCTTCAACATAAAGCTACTTCTTCCTTTACTTCGCCTCATGTTTTCAGAGGACTACGAAAAGCTGGTCCGCGAAAAGATTCAAATAATATGAGGAAAAGAGGAAAAACTATGCTGGCTACTTCTACGCCAGAAATGGATCGAATTAGGGAAAGAGCGGTGATGAAAGAAAAGGCAGCAAAAGTTCCACCCAAAAAGGCAAAGAGACAGCTGCTGAAAGAACTTGATGTTGATTCAGATCCAGAAACTGACATTTCGTTTTGTGATGACACAGATTCTGATGTTTCATTTGGTGAAAATGAGGAGTGTACGGTTAGCTTGACTGGTGTGCGTGAGGTTTTTGAAGGCCAGTGTGTGCTATGTGAATATGGAACAAAGAAGACTTGTGTTTACTATGTAGGAATTGTAAGGGGAGACATTGATGATGATGGTGATGTTGAGGTAGAGTTCTTGCGCAAGAGTGAGAAGGTTGCTGGTAAATTTGTTAAGCCTAAGGTAGAAGATGTCGCCAGTGTCTCAATTACATGTATTAAAGCACAGCTTACTAGATCTACAATCACTGGAACCACTTCTAGGACCAAAGATGGCTATGTCTTCAAAGAAAGTCTTGCAGGCATAAATGTTGGATAAAACTTTATATTAGATTAATATATCATATTAAACTTTTTTACTGTCGCTTAAAATAATAAAAAAAAACTGCAAATATCCTTTTAATGATTATTTATTTCTTATAGCAATATGGATGAGTTGTTGCTGCTTCTTTTTAAAAAGGTCCATTTCTCCCCACTATGGTCCATTGCTCCCCACGTGCTGGTCCATTTCACCCCAATGGTGGTCAATTTCTCCCCATGTTCATATACATTTTTGAAATGCATTTTGCAAAGAAACATATAGAAATAGATTGCTAAATGTTTTCCCCTTTTAAAATAAATGAATGTACAACATTTTAGTCATGGTTTTGTTATGTTTCGATAAAATCTGTTCCGGTGATGAGCAAAAATTGAAAACTACAAAATTGCTGGTCCATTACTCCCCAGTCTCCCCTATCTACGTAGCAATCTTCCTACCAACTCTATGTTACCAATGCCAAACTTGGACAATGACAGAAAAAGAGAAAAGAAAAATTACCACAACAGAAATGACGTTCCTGAAAAGAATCTCAGTGTATAAAGAAGAGATAAGATCAGAAATGAAGAAATCAGGACTAAAGTGGGGGTTACAGCTGCACTAGATTTTATTAGAAGGCAGCAAGTCAAATGGTTTGGCCATGCAAGTAGGTTACCAACTAACAGTATTCCACAACAAGCAATGATGTACAGACCAGAAGGAAGCAGCGGAAGAGGCCGACCACGTAAATGATGGACGCAGGGAACAACAGAATCCATGGGAATATCGATACATGAAGCACATAAGCGGGCACTCTCCCTCTGTTTATACTTCACCTCGACACTGCAAGGTACAAGAGGAACATGGTGAGATGAGATGGTAACGCAGCGCGAGAATTGGAAGCAAAAAAAAAAAAAAAAAAAACTTCAGGAGAACAAACCAACCTGCCAAATCATTCTATCACGGCCTGTTTCTGCAGTTGTCACTATTCGTGGTTTCTAGGCTCGGTCGTCAGCATCTAAGTTTTGGATACAATCTGCTGTCATGTTCTGTGGTTTCCATAAGAAAATAAAATCTGCTGTCACGGATAATGGTCACCAGAAAAAGATAAAATCTGCTGTTACGTGTCATGGTTTCTATAAAAGGATAAAATCTGCTGACAAGTTCCATGATTTCTAGAAGAAGATTATGGTACCTAATGTGTCCACTAAGATCGCTCTGCAATCGTTAGCAAATGCCGTTGATTGTTGAAGTGCTCTCTCGGTAAGCATTTTAGCTAACTTGAGTTGACTTTTCCTTGCCGATGGCTTACCCCTTCCGTAACCATTCGTCAGGGCTCGCCGATATGTTCTCACTGCTGACTTGCCCAGTCTGTAAGCATTAACCATTTTTTTTGGGTCAATCAGAATGTTTATTCACTAAACATTTACAACAGTGATGATCTTGATCTTGTCTGAGAAGATATTTGTGCTGCTATTGTACGACGTCATTGTGGCATAAGTTATGTCAAGCCCCTACTCCATTCTGAATCGCGAAAAAATTACACCCCAACAACTTTCGGAACACGACAGCTGCAGGCCACCTGCAAGATGATGATATCTTGGGCGCTAGAGAAAAATCCACAAGGAGTGGCTTCAATCTTTGTCGTGGGATAGCAATTAGCATAAGCTTAGTAAACTGAGCACTCAGCATAAGCTTATTTAAATTAGCAATTAGTATAAAAATGTTTTGCGTATCCTTTTACAGGACTTAGCTGTCAACAGCAGCATCTTTCAGCTGTCTGTTGATCTCTTGGCAAGATTACGCTCAGTAGTTTGCCATTGCTTTCTGAGCGGCCGGCTCAGTATCCGCAAGTCACGAGCGGGGGTCGAACCACCTCAGTTCTCGCTCCGCTGCGAGACTCTGCGTGATAAACGGGATTACAGAGAGAAAGTGTTGTAACCCCACAGCCAGAGAGACCGGCTAGCAATTAGTATAAGCTTATGCAAATTAGGATGGACTATGTAACGAGGAGACAGATTTCAAATATTCATAGCAGATGGCGGAACCCTTGAGAAGGAAAGATGCGGTGTTATTCCGCAAAATTCGTGTAGGTAAATTCTATGTTCCTGGAGACATCGGGGATGGTGGTACTGTAGCTTACATGGGGTATGTTCCTAAGCGAGGAATATCATCATCAGGAAGGTCGAAGTCCTCAGAAAAGGAGGCGAAAATTTACCTTTCTAATGCAGGAAGAGCGAAATACCATTAAACAGCATTGATACATCCTAACTAAGAATCACCCCAGTCTTATAGACCTCAGTTAAGTACATAATGATACCCTCAATAATATCACCGCCAACAATAGTAGTAACCTGTTTTCCATGGATCCTGACAGATTGAAATTAGAGACAGTTTAATAAATCACTTGTTGTGAAATCAGAGACTCTTTGGTAATTCACGTGTGATGAAACAACGATAGTTAGTTAATCAGTTGTGATGAAACAGAGACATTTTAATTAATTAACGGTGGTGAATAGTAGAGTTATTGTGTCTTTTGTGATTGTGAATTTTCTATAATTAAGATGCCCTAGAATGCTGGACTCTCCTTCGGGAGACCCGGGTTCGATCCCTCGGTAAGGTGTGGGATATTTTTCTGTCAGGGGCAAAAAGAAAATCCTAACTTGCACAGTTCGTGGCGACAGCACTAGCCAGGCGGCCTTAATTCCTCAGGTTCAAATACCCCCCTGCCATACACCGCAAGGTACTATATTGGCAGTAAATGACAAGATGCCATTCTAACATAACCCTCTCCTTGGTTTTCCATTATAATATTATAATTTATAGCAAGGAGATGTTCACTTTTCTGGTTAATTTATGAATGATTTTGCTGTGTTAAGGGTGATAAAATCTGGAGAGCAGAATATGGCAGGAAGACTACACGTTTTTCAGTTTTCCCAGAGTGAACTTTCTCCGCTCTGAAATGCGGTGACTTTCCTAGCTCTCCATCCCTCTACCCGAAAACTTTCCTTTAGACCTATTAGAAACTTAACCTATGACCCGTTTCAGCACTAGGGAGTCTTACGAGCCTTTTCTGGTTTTCTGTTAGTAGTCGGTCTCAACTAATTGGGATATCTTCTTCTTCTTCTTCTTCTTCTTCTTCTTCTTCTTCTTCTTCTTCTTCTTCTTCTTCTTCTTCTTCTTCTTCTTCTTCTTCTTCTTCTTCTTCTTCTTCTTCTTCTTCTTCTTCTTCTTCTTCTTCTTCTTCTTCTTCTTCTTCTTCTTCTTCTTCTTCTTCTTCTTCTTCTTCTTCTTCTTCTTCTTCTGCGTTCATCCGGAGTTTTTGCTTCCGGATGTGATTGCGTTGTGCCTGTTTACAGCAGAGCTGCGTTCTTGCGCCGTTAGGCAGACACATTCGACTTCTGCGGGCATTTGTTGACCGGGTTAACCTTCCCGGGGATTGTGATATCTATCTCCCTTTTCTAAATCTACATTACCACAATCATACAGCAGCAGCAGTATCTGTTCCTGCCTACAGGTGCGGTGATACCATGGGTGAGAGCTCTTCCTGTGATGCACGGACATCCTACTGCCACAGCCAGCTTCCCAAGATCAAAGTTGGATTACTTTCATCAGCACCTTTCATGAATCCTAATATGATAACGGTGGGAATAAAACCACAATAAAATGCAGTTCTAGTTGCGGTCACCGGCACAGAAACTCTTTCCTGAAAGTCTGAGCTTGTGGTTCTTATTACGGTTTTACTGTCAGCCGAGAGACGGAATGGTGTGTTATGTGCAGGGCTCGTCGTTATGCCGTTTGTGTTGAGCGAGCTTGGCAGTCACGGGACAAAACCTGGGGGTAGCAGACAGCCACGAAGGCGATTTCGGGACAGAACTGTGGGGCGGTAGACAGCGAGACAGACGATGACGGGACAGCACTGTGGGGCGGTAGACAGCGAGACAGACGATGACGGGACAGAACTGTGGGGCAGTAGACATCGAGAAAGACGATGACGGGACAGAAGACAACGAGCCATAAAACAATGGTCCAAATAATTATGGCAGATAGCGAGCAGGTGACAGTGGGAGAGAAGACGGTGGAGCAGAAGACAATGAGACAGAAGATAGTGAGACGGATGACTGTAGGACAGGAGAAAAGATAGCAGAAAGTGAAAAGTAGGAAAAGTAAACATACAAATAAATAAATGTAAAACTAAATAGATACACTGAAACATAAAAAAGTAAACACATCGGTGAAAAAAAAAGAAGAAAAGATAGAGAGAAAGGAAATAGGAGAAAGAGCAGAAAAATCATTTATTGGAGCATTCTTTGAGACCACTGAATATCATGATAAATAAATTCACACGTATTGATAGTCGCTGCGGAAAGAGACCGAGCCATACGGGATAAAACCCGGTGCAATGAAGTCAACCCTGTCGACTTTCTTTTTTATTTTTTTTTGATAGGCGCTCAAAGAAGTAGAGGAAAGAAATAGAGATTAGAGGCACACTCGTCTCAACTCACCATGTTCCTCTTGTACCTTGCGGTGTCGAGGTGACGTATAAACAGCTGGACACTGCTCATTTATGGGCTTCATGTATCGAGATTCCCGTTGTTTCTGCCCATCGCTTACGTGTTCGGTCTCTTCCCCTGCTTCTATCTGATCTGTACATCATTGCTTGTTGTGGTATACTGTTAGTTGGTAACCTAGTTGCAACGAGAAAAAGAGTGTTGAGGTGCTACATGGAACCTATTCTTTTGTATGGATGTTAAGCGTGGAAAATAAGCAGACAAGCTGAAAAACATCTGATGGCTCTGGAAATGTGGTTTCTGAGGAGAATGCAAAGAATACCATGGACAGACAGAAAACCCAAAATGACATAGTCCTACAAGAAACAAATGAAACCCGTGAACCGATTAGAGAAATTAAATGTAGGCAGTCACAATTTTTTGGACATGTTATGAGAAGAAATAAATTGGAGAACTTGGTGACAACTGGCAAAATCGATGGGAAGAGAACAAGGGAAGAGCAGAGAAGTAGTTACCTGGATGGCTTAGCCACATGGCATGATCGAGACAAAAACACGACTCTGGTGATCGAGTGAGATGGCAAAACATGTCCGCCCATGCTTGCCGACATGGCACATGATGGAGGATGATGAACCTAGTTACATGGCCAAACCATTTTACTTTGATTGATTGATTGATTAATTAATTTAGGAACAGACATCACAGCATTCGATGCATTCCCATGCGCTCCGTCCCCATCCTCAGCAGCCAGCGAAGAGTTCCAACACTAATAGTACCAGTAGCAATCTGATTATATGTCTGTCTTGGAAGGGCCGAATGTAAGACGGGCCTGCGTGCCCAATTTGTTACCCTTCGAAAATAAAGTTTGTTCGTTCGTTCTTTCGTTTGTTCGTTCGCCTTTCCTCTGAGCGTCGATCGTCGGCCAGATCCTCTCGTCACCCCTCGCTGTCGCATTCTTGCCAGACCATGGTGATCCATTTGCTCCTCCGAGGTGTACACGTGCTCCCACAAGGCCGCAACCACGTCTGCCTTATCATGCATCAATACTTCGCCAAGTTTTGCAGAGCCAGCCAATCTGTCCGCCTGTTCATTCACCAGCACACCAGCATGCCCAGGAGAAAAGATCCAGACGATGCTTGTCACCCGTGACTTCCGAAGGAAAGCAAGCCACTCTGCACGAAGCTTGCCTGTCCTCACCCTGCTCAGCATGCTTTCTGAGTCAGTTACAATCACGATGTTTGTGTGTGTGTGTGTGTGTGTGTGTGTGTGTGTGTGTGTGTGTATCGTATTCTCCATCCAGCGGAAAGCTGCATTGACCTCCTCCACCTCCATTCTTAAGCTAGATGTTGTGGTATCAGTAGTTATATATGATGCCTACACCCCCCCCCCGAAATTGTGGAGCCTCCACGTGGAGCTTGTGGAGCGCTCCGTGTGGAGCTTGTGGAGTGCTCCACGTGGAGCTGGGTGGTGTCTGGTGGTGCTGGGATGATGTGGAGTTTGTGGAGCCTGTGGAGGGTGGTCAAGGGACCCCTCTTAGTTGTGTCTTTGGCTTGTTAAGCTCGTTGTTTTTGGCGGGTAAAATTTTTTTAAAAAGGAAAAAAGTCTGATCTAATGAGCTGGAGGCTCTTCATGTGTGTAGTCAGGGTGGAGCGGAAGGAGCCGGTGTAAATAGTAAGCACAAAGAAGGTGGTGCCCGGTGGTGCGACGTGTATAGTGACGTCATCGGTCCCTCGTAGTTGTATGTTTGGTCTGTTAAGGTCGAATTTTTTGTGGAAAAGTATGGTCTAAGGGGTAGCGGGGGTATTAGAGGTGATGTCTCCGCACCTCCTTGTCGCATCTTTACCATGTTAAGATCGCCGTTTTGGCAGGGTAAGTATTTTTTTAAAATTTTAAAATAATTTAATTTTTTGTTTAAATTAAAAAAAAAAATATTTCAACGGAAAATAACAGATATTGGTTTATAGTGGTCTTTAGTGGGCGGGGCTTAAAATCTATTATCAAACGGTTTTAGCTCACTAAATGAAAATCTTAAAAAGAGTAAAGATGGCCGCTAGTACGTGTTGTAGTGGTATGGCTTAGTGTTATTTGATGTTAAGGGGTGGGTGAGTGAAAGCGTATCTCTATAAGTGCTTCCAAACAATATAGCATACAGTATCAGATCGTTAAAGAAACAAGTAAAGATGGCCGTCGGTGTCCTCCGTGGGTGCCGGGTTCGAATCCCGGTAGGGCGGTTTAGTGGTAGAAGAAGTATTGATAATGTTTTTGTTACTTAGTTGTGATGGCGATAGCGGGTGGTATTAACCAGGCTATGTGTAGCAAAGGAGAGGTGGTGTGTTGGTTGAAGCTTAGGTGGTACCCCCAGACGAGATGACAGGGTCGAATCTCGGTGCTGTGCCACTGGTAATAGTCGTCAGAGTGAGTGGGGTGTCTAGTTAGTCATACGGGTTAGGATTAGGGACGGTCTGTCTTTCCATGTCGCTGTGTCGACAAGTCCAATGGGGAAAACAGGCAGCCGATTTCACCTTTGTACCTACGAGTCACAAAATATAACCTAACTTAAAAATCAGAATATGATTCATAACCTCAACAGGTGTTACCAAAAATCAATACTCATTTTCATAACGGCTAATCCAGGGGTTTATCGTCGTCGTAATGACCAAGATGGGGTATTGATATTACTAATATCTCAGTCGTTGCAAATAGTTCGCGATATTAATAAAGGTTCATATAAAGGGTGGTATTGGATTAAGGGATTAACACCTATTGTCGGGCCATCCACAGAAAATCAATACCAACACGCTAGATTCTTCTCATAATTGCGACCAGTGGCTTATAGATGTAACCGTTATTGCAGATGCAGTTGTGTGCAGACTAATCTACCAGGTCACGTGGTCTAGGCCATATCGACAAAAACGGTGAATAAATACGGTAGAATATTCACTATACAAAGCAGTCTCTACCAACCTAGCAGATCGGACAAACTAGACAGGACAACCCCTTGGTACGAGTCCACAGCAGCAGATATCGTGTATAAAAGACGACCAGCCTATGTCAGACAGAAGGACCTCTTTTTTGACAACACTAAAACAGATCTCATCAAGTAGCAAGCCACTAATTGTAAGTTGGATGTTGATAAATCTTTCACATTTTCATTATGTTTCTTCATGTCGACACACCATTAACCTAACAATACTAGTATAATACAGGGGGATATATAGGACTAGATGTATATAACTGATGAGGAAACAACAAAACATTGTCTTAATATTTCATATTAGGCTGTATCTCCCTTCTCTCGTTTTTCTATGTCCGAGTCATCCTGGGGCTATCGAGTAAAACCAAAGAACACCCCGACATCAATATAACATAATACAGTCTCGAAAAGCAGCATAGGCGCGTGTAAATAACTCATCACATTGTCCGACTTAGCTTTTCTCATAGTCATAGGGGAGAGATGTGATCACCGACGCTAGTCAGGGGAAGGCGTCCTACGAAAATTAATATAATACGTGAAGTCAAATTTGCACCTGAAAAATATGTTTTCATGTCATATGTATATATGAAGCTATATACAGGCGATCTCTAAGGACAAATTTCCTCATGTCACAGTTTACAAATTACAGAAGTCGCTCAAATTTATACATTTAGAGTGAAAAAAGCATATTGTAGATACGGTATTTCATATTTTCCTGTGGGACTTGGTCATTTGTTGTTCTATCTGGTCATGGTATGTATATTTTCCACACATCTCCACTGATGTATTTCATCTTATCTGCTCATTGCCCACGCTTCACAACCCTACACAAGTGCAGGTTCTATGAAAGACAGAGACAATTTGTGGTCATTAATAGCCAAAAGGAGAAACAACGTATAGCAAAGTAAGGAAATTGCTCTCAGAAATTATCGAATCGACCTATCAACTTGACTAATTAACCTCACATATTCCCTACTGACTCTCGCACTTTGCCCAATCGCTATTACAACTTGTCGACTGCCTCTCACAAAATACCCACGGGGGCTTACTATATGTATTATATAGCCACACTCAAGCGCTCTCACAGTCACAAGAATAATGAAACACATGAATTTAAGCCTGTTTTTTATTCAACATTTTTTCTTTTCTTTTTCGGTTACAGTCAAAGTGTAGAAATTCGCCCAACCACCTTGTTGCTGAAGTATCCAAGGACTTAGTTTATCAGTCATGTATTCGCCTACAGATTTAGCGAAGTGCTCTTCCAACACCTGGACATTCACATCTGCATTGTAAGAATTGTCAACCAGATGCTTACCCAGACTCATGGCAAATGCAAACAGCATAATTATTCTCCCATAGTTGATGACGTTATCGCCAAAGAGTTCATCACCAACTGAAACAAAGACTTGGAAAACGTTTTCGGGTTTGATACTGCATACTAGTCTCGTTAACAACTCATCGTGTTGTTTGGTTATTTGACCTACTAAATTAGACAAAATCGAGTTACTTGCCCTTGTAGAATTGTAGGAGCTAATAATAGTCAACGCCATATTCACCATCTCGTTGTGAACGTGTTTCAAAACCACCGTTGCTTGTGTCATTATTATACTGCTAGCTAACGTACACCAAAAAAAAAATGACTAACCATCAAAAATCTGAGTCAGTAGCGTGATACGTGATGCAAAGTGTTCAAATGGGCTAATACTATCACCCGACAGGTTAATAAATAGAAACAATATCAATAACCAAAACAGAATGAACACACACACACGATGCCCATGGTCAAAGAGAGTAATAATTTCAACCTCTGTGTTTTTGGCACTCCAGTTGTTAATGAGAGGTGCAGTCGTGCCCAGCAAAGATTTTTGGTCAAGACGGCTGATCCCCAGCCTGTGACCTCCTCGGTCTTAGGAAATATCAATCTGGCATTGACCACAATATATAATACATGTAACTGGGCAGTCTTAAAGGAAACAAGACAGGATAATAACACAGAAACACCTACATCATCAACTTTTACTGGAGAAAGTAATGTTACAGATGGTTCAAAGTCAAATGTTTCTGTACGAAGCAACCAGCCAGTAGGAATGTCTTCACATTGTGAATATTTATCAAACTTGTCAGTTGACAATTGTTACTTGCTTGAAGGCAATTACAACAGTTCTAATTCCCAGAACTGTAAGTTAGTCGCAGAGTCCAAACCAGCAGTGGGTGAGAATACAACCCAACTTGCCTTACAAACCGGTTTAAACCTGACATCAGTTTTATCAGCGCCCAGAAAAATTGTCAAAAAAGGACGTCCTTCTTCCAAAAAGCAAAAGAAACGTCAAAGAGAAAAACGAAAACATGGAGTACAACACTTGCAAACGAAAGAAATTCCTGACCCCACTCACACTGGATGTGACACAGAGCAAAGACTTCATTCCCAAAACATGGTATTGGTGTGCGAGCAGATAAATAAATTATATTCTTCCACAGTATCACCTTGTAATCCTAAATTTGAAACTGCCCATGAAACTTTCAACTCACCATGCACAATGACACGTGTTTTTGGTAGACTGATATCATATTCAGAAGATGAAAATTGTTTTGAAGCTGATGATGACTCTTGCTTCTTTACCCCAGCTCTATCATTAGACATTTTGTTTTGCAAGAAACCTACTTCGGGTAGTCAGGCAGTAGTAGATCTACAAGAACCAACATTCGATTTGCTTGATGATATGTCTTCAGATGAGAATGTTGACCTTCTGCCTAGTAGTCATGGCCTAGACTCTGAGTCTCTCAAGAAGATTAATGCATTTTGGAATGAAAACTATCCTACGGCTGGTTTCCGAAGTTGTTCCTCTGGCTCAACAGATGAAATACAACACCCAACGATTAAGGTTTGTATAAATAGTAATTTTCATGATCATAGTCACGCTATAGTATATTTTTCCCTTTCTCAAGTCGAGGCCAAAGAAGGTCGACAGTCTGCTTTTGATGCAAGTTATCTGGTCTCTTTGTAAGTTTTCATCCACGATGTCTTTATTACACTATTTATCCGTTCAATGTATTTTCGGCAGTCTTCTATAAAATCACTGATCTGTAAATTCCACACAATTTCTCGGCTTTCTTCTATAAACCACACAATCAGTATAATAAAAGATAACACTGGAAAATACTTTATTTAACATAATTTCGTGTGCATCTCAGCTTATATACCACTACTTATGGATAAGTATAATCGCATGTCATTATGTTTTTCACTGTAAACAGTTGCGTTTGATTAAGATTTTGCCACTTTCATAGTGAGGTGTATATGTTGAAGTTGTTTAACTTTCACTATAAATAGCTATTATCTGTTAGGGTTTTGTAACTTTCACTGTCCATTAATGACTAGGTATTGAAGTCTTGTAAGTTTCAATAGGATTTTCTCCTCCGCAGGTTAATTTTGCAGCAGACCCTCACCTCTTGACAGTTCATATAGTTGGCACCGAAGAACGCAATGGTAACTGGCATCATGTAATCAGAGAACGTGAGAATTTTGAAAGGTGTATTCTAGAGTTGGAACAAATTCTGACCCCAGTCCTAGGGGCCAGTCACAGAATCAAAGTCTTGGAGCAGAGAAAAAGTCAAGAACAATTGTGAAGGCTGCATAGTCTAATTATATTTTATATGTTTCTCTCTGTCATAGTAAAACAGTTATAACAAGAAACAAACTTGTATGCTTTTCTTAATTTAACACGCGTTTTCATGTCTTTGTGTCTTTGTGGTATTGTTCTTGTGTATGTGAGCTTGTTAAGCAAATAGGGGGAAAACATTGACCTAGTAGAGAAATATTTCATCCAAGCTTATAAATATCTGATCCATAAGAATCAACGCCAGCATTTTCCCTCTTTTTACATTACCGAAAACTTCAACTTACCAGTCCAGAGTAGCTGCTAAAGAAGTACTTATAAAATCTACTCACGCATCTGGCCACACTCTTGGTTGTTGTCTTCTAACATAAAATATCTCTGTCTTTCGTAGATGTCTTCACAACTTTTCCATGTCACAGCACCAAGAACTGCAAACCTCCATTGTACACGAGCTCCAATGAAACAGTGATAACAACATTTATGGCAATGCAATCTGTGGCTCCCACCTGGGATAGTTTCCATATCATTTGAGTATTCGTCAGCAAAGAGCTATTACCCATGGCTGACATCTTCAACTTTCTATACCACAATGACTTCTACACTAACCTTCCATTGTTCCATCTTTCAACAATACAAAGGGTGGTCTCGAAGTTTAGCTAACATAACATTTCTTACTTTGTCCACCTCTTTCACACTTTGTCATTTCACAGCTGCAATAACGACAAGTCTGCAACCAACACTGTCTGTTATGAAGTCGACCTTTCTTAAAACCACGTCTGTCTTAATGAGCCCTTGAATACCCTCTACCAGATCTTATAACTGATTTTCAACGTTTCATACCAAATAACATTAACACTCTCTTTGATTACAGAACAACCGATTTTCTGCTGACTAGGCAGGTTTCTCAATCTAATGGAGATAAATCACCTGTCCTCCTAACATACTAGGCACTATTCTAGGCAACGAATATGGTCATCAACCAGCACCCCTAAGAAGAACTTGAAAACAGCAACAGAGATTGGGTTCCTGGGACGAATTCCTTGGACTACCAGAGTAACTAACGCTGATCGCCTAAAAGAGCCTACAAAACATAGAGCCTTATATACATCAAACACAACAAACTCTTTCTTACTAACCCTAACCCTAACTATACATCATCTAACCCTAACACTAACCCTAACCCCTAACCCTAACTTTAACCCCTAACCCTAACTATACAGCGAACACAACAAACTCTGACATAGATACAAACCAGTGTCAGAAATGTGAAAAGTTAAAATTTAATTAAAATTTAAAACTAATAAATCGCAATTTTATTGCGCAAGATGTAAGCTCGATATACGTCCTATACCTAACTTACACCTATACTTAGGTATATCTGTATATTAAGTGAAGCGGGCAATAAAATTGCGATTTATTAGTTTTAAATTTTAATTAAATTTTAACTTTTCACATTTCTGACACTGGTTTGTATCTATGTCAGAGTTTGTTGTGTTCGCTGTATAGTTAGGGTTAGGGGTTAAAGTTAGGGTTAGGGGTTAGGGTTAGTGTTAGGGTTAGATGATGTATAGTTAGGGTTAGGGTTAGTAAGAAAGAGTTTGTTGTGTTTGATGTATATAAGGCTCTATGTTTTGTAGGCTCTTTTAGGCGATCAGCGTTAGTTACTCTGGTAGTCCAAGGAATTCGTCCCAGGAACCCAATCTCTGTTGCTGTTTTCAAGTTCTTCTTAGGGGTGCTGGTTGATGACCATATTCGTTGCCTAGAATAGTGCCTAGTATGTTAGGAGGACAGGTGATTTATCTCCATTAGATTGAGAAACCTGCCTAGTCAGCAGAAAATCGGTTGTTCTGTAATCAAAGAGAGTGTTAATGTTATTTGGTATGAAACGTTGAAAATCAGTTATAAGATCTGGTAGAGGGTATTCAAGGGCTCATTAAGACAGACGTGGTTTTAAGAAAGGTCGACTTCATAACAGACAGTGTTGGTTGCAGACTTGTCGTTATTGCAGCTGTGAAATGACAAAGTGTGAAAGAGGTGGACAAAGTAAGAAATGTTATGTTAGCTAAACTTCGAGACCACCCTTTGTATTGTTGAAAGATGGAACAATGGAAGGTTAGTGTAGAAGTCATTGTGGTATAGAAAGTTGAAGATGTCAGCCATGGGTAATAGCTCTTTGCTGACGAATACTCAAATGATATGGAAACTATCCCAGGTGGGAGCCACAGATTGCATTGCCATAAATGTTGTTATCACTGTTTCATTGGAGCTCGTGTACAATGGAGGTTTGCAGTTCTTGGTGCTGTGACATGGAAAAGTTGTGAAGACATCTACGAAAGACAGAGATATTTTATGTTAGAAGACAACAACCAAGAGTGTGGCCAGATGCGTGAGTAGATTTTATAAGTACTTCTTTAGCAGCTACTCTGGACTGGTAAGTTGAAGTTTTCGGTAATGTAAAAAGAGGGAAAATGCTGGCGTTGATTCTTATGGATCAGATATTTATAAGCTTGGATGAAATATTTCTCTACTAGGTCAATGTTTTCCCCCTATTTGCTTAACAAGCTCACATACACAAGAACAATACCACAAAGACACAAAGACATGAAAACGCGTGTTAAATTAAGAAAAGCATACAAGTTTGTTTCTTGTTATAACTGTTTTACTATGACAGAGAGAAACATATAAAATATAATTAGACTATGCAGCCTTCACAATTGTTCTTGACTTTTTCTCTGCTCCAAGACTTTGATTCTGTGACTGGCCCCTAGGACTGGGGTCAGAATTTGTTCCAACTCTAGAATACACCTTTCAAAATTCTCACGTTCTCTGATTACATGATGCCAGTTACCATTGCGTTCTTCGGTGCCAACTATATGAACTGTCAAGAGGTGAGGGTCTGCTGCAAAATTAACCTGCGGAGGAGAAAATCCTATTGAAACTTACAAGACTTCAATACCTAGTCATTAATGGACAGTGAAAGTTACAAAACCCTAACAGATAATAGCTATTTATAGTGAAAGTTAAACAACTTCAACATATACACCTCACTATGAAAGTGGCAAAATCTTAATCAAACGCAACTGTTTACAGTGAAAAACATAATGACATGCGATTATACTTATCCATAAGTAGTGGTATATAAGCTGAGATGCACACGAAATTATGTTAAATAAAGTATTTTCCAGTGTTATCTTTTATTATACTGATTGTGTGGTTTATAGAAGAAAGCCGAGAAATTGTGTGGAATTTACAGATCAGTGATTTTATAGAAGACTGCCGAAAATACATTGAACGGATAAATAGTGTAATAAAGACATCGTGGATGAAAACTTACAAAGAGACCAGATAACTTGCATCAAAAGCAGACTGTCGACCTTCTTTGGCCTCGACTTGAGAAAGGGAAAAATATACTATAGCGTGACTATGATCATGAAAATTACTATTTATACAAACCTTAATCGTTGGGTGTTGTATTTCATCTGTTGAGCCAGAGGAACAACTTCGGAAACCAGCCGTAGGATAGTTTTCATTCCAAAATGCATTAATCTTCTTGAGAGACTCAGAGTCTAGGCCATGACTACTAGGCAGAAGGTCAACATTCTCATCTGAAGACATATCATCAAGCAAATCGAATGTTGGTTCTTGTAGATCTACTGCTGCCTGACTACCCGAAGTAGGTTTCTTGCAAAACAAAATGTCTAATGATAGAGCTGGGGTAAAGAAGCAAGAGTCATCATCAGCTTCAAAACAATTTTCATCTTCTGAATATGATATCAGTCTACCAAAAACACGTGTCATTGTGCATGGTGAAGTTTTAGACACATTAGACAATATAAAAACTGAAAGATTTAGTGACCATACCGGGATTCGAACCCGCAACATCCAATGACAACGTCTCGCTGAAGGGACATGTGCAGCACGGTTCCGTATCACGTGCAGGGTTTCCATTCTAGATGTTTTACATCCAAATCTAGATATTTTGTCGGCGTCTAGATGTAGTCATCTGACGTTCGGATGTTAGATGTAATTCTAAATGTTTTTCATTTGGAGTTAGATATTTTATAGATTTGACTTGTCTTTTGGTGTCATTTAATTATTACTGTCAAAATATTTATTACCCATTGTTTGTTTGGCCTGGACGCGCGTAAATTAGGGTAACCTTGAACAAATCTGTCAACATGCCAAAAGTAAAGCAATATGAACAAAAATTTCGGAAAGAGTGGCTGCAGGATTACATAATTAAAAGACTGGGTGATGACAGTTCATAGAGATGCGACTACTAAGGCTTGTTGTTAAGTACTGTAAGTGTTAAATGAAAGTGAAAATAAAATTCTTGAAGAATCATGCAGAGACTAAAAACATAAAAATGCAGTGCTATTCAGGGATATTACACCGTTGACATCTGTTTTCAGAACCACACAGATTAATGAATCATCAAAAGTTGAAGGATCTGTCGCAATGTTTTTAAGTTGTCATTCTGCAATTGCGAACTGTGACCATTTGATTGATGTGTTTTGAAACACTATTTCTGACAGTAAAGTTCTAAATGACGTAAAAATGCATCGCAGCAAGTGTACAAATATTATAAGGAGTACTTTGTACGTCTGAAGAAGATTTGATCAGTGATATTTCTACAAATAAATATAGTTTATTATTAGACGAATCGAATGGCATTTCTTTTCTGAAAGTGCTTGGTATATGTGTTATATATTATAGCAACAGCAAGACAAAGTAGTTTTTACATTTCTTGGGCTAGTTTGCTTGGAAAAGTGTGATGCAGAAAGTATTGTTCAGGCACTGAAGGAACTTTTGGTCAGTAAACATTTAAACTTGAAGAATTTGGCTGCAATTGGAACCGAAAATGCCTCGGTAATGGTTGGTATCAACCATGGCGTTTATGGGTATGCAAATTGAAGGAAGATAGTTTAGTTTAGTTTAGTCGATGGATCAACATCACGGCACACTCAACCCATAAGTGATCCGTTCTCTTCCTAACACAAACCTGAGTTTGGAGAGACCCAGCTCAGTGCACGAACTCCGTAGCACCGGCGAGGATCCTGAAATACGTTGGGTAGATTTTTAACTCGAAACTTTGCCGGGGCAGAGCCGTTAGACTACTCTTTTTCGATTTCCAACTGCCAAGGGATTTTTTACGTGCGCATCAATACACAGGGGCGTCCGATCTCACTACCCAGAGATCAGGGGAAATTTTATTACTAGAAGTCCACGAGAAAAAATCCCGGTCATCACCGGGGCTTGAACCCGGGACCTCCAGCACTCGAGGCGGACACCTTACCTCGAGACCACGCAGCCCTCTGGAAGAAGGAAGATATTCCATCTTTAATCCTCATAAAATGTGCGTGTCATTCCTTGCAGCTAGCATTATCACATGCATCATCAGAATGTTTACCAAGGAATTTGGAATTCCTTATCACTGAAACACATAATTGGTTCTCCAAATCATCTGTCAGACAACAGCAATACAATAAATTATATGAAGCATTAAATGATAGTTCCTCACCACTGAAAATTATGTCACATTGCAAAACTAGATGGTTATCAATTCAACCAGCTGTTGAAATAATTGTGAACCAATAGTTGGAGTTGAAGACACACTTCGAAATAGTTAGTTAGTTAGTCGACAAATCATCCTCATTGCACATCGAACCATTCAGTCCATAAGTGCTCGGATCCCCTCCTCAGCAAATCCCGCAGAGTGTAGCGGCTCACGACACCAGTTCTGTGTTGGTTAATCAATTTTCTTTGGCTTCCTGCGTAGTGTTCTTGTTTGGCAACACCTCTTTTAATTTGCAGTTCTCGCAGTCTGACCATGGTTGTAGATTCACAGTTATCGCTTGGTTCTCGCAACAGCCTTACTTCTCGTAGAGCATTCAGAATGCCAGCCTGGTCCGTGGCGCGCCCGCCCTCAACAGTAGCCTTACCTGCGAGCTTGTCAGCCCGCTCATTACCTTGTACTCCCGCATGCCCCGGCACGAAGATGAAACTAATCTTTGCCAGCCGAGACCGCTCCAGAGACAGCAACCACTCTCTTCGGATCCACCCCATCTCTATCCTCTTGAGCATACCCATTGAGTCGCTAAGGAAACATGCCCTGGTGAATGTCTGTGTCTCGAGCCATGTTATTGCTTTACTTACTGCCATGACTTCCATAGTCTGGCTACTTGTGGTCTCAGCAAAAGCACCAGAGTCCTCCTTCACAATTTTCCCTCCGGCCTGATGCGCCGTAAAAGCCCATGAGCTTCTCACATGTCGGACGACCGACCCATCTGTGTATATGACAGCATCACCGTCTAACGAATTCTCGAAAATCAAAGCTTGTATTTCTGCCTCCACAGCAGCCGGATTTTCTTGTCTGCATTTTCTGTCTAGTTGGATGCAGACTGAAAGAGACGTACAGAAATCTGTTGGCACTTGTACCCACTCCTCGCCAGATTCTAAGTCCTCAAGTGAACATACCTGTTGAAGAATGTCCTCGGCTTGACCCATCCACAATTTCACTATGCAGTGGATGTAGTGTGTTTGCGTTAACTCTGAGGTAGGCACGTGCTCTGCAAATTTGTATCCTGTCTTCAATGGTTGGAAAATCAAGAAGGTAGTGCATCGCCCTGCATGCTGTATCTCTTGTACATCCAAGAATAATGCGCATGGCTTCGTTCTGTATCCTTTCCATCCTTTCTATCTGCTTACAGCTGAGAGTCAGGTTAGCCATCGCAATAACAAGACAAAGTGAAAAGTGCTCAATCAATCATGTGCCATGCCAGAAAGCGTGGGCGGTCATGACGCGCCATTTCACTCGATCACCAGAGTCGTGGATAAAATCAGTGTTCCTGTCTCGACCATGCCATGTGGCCAAGCCATCCAGGTACTTACTTCTAGGTCTTCCCCTTGGTCTGTTCCCTCCGATCTTGCCAGTTGTCACCAAGTTCTCCAATTCATTTCTTCTCATAACATGTCCACAAAATTTTGACTGTCTACGTCTAATTTCTCCAATCAATGTACGATTTTCATTTGTCTCCTGTAGTACTTAGTCATAGGTTTTTCTGTCTGTCCATGGTATTCTTTGCATTCTCCTCATAAACCACATTTCTGCAGCTATCAGATGTTTTTCAAAAGTGCTACACAGCTGAAATACTATATGGAATGTACAGTGATGAAAAAAAAAATATTGGCATTTCTTCTCTTTTTACAACCCATTCTAAGTAAAGTACAAAAAGTTAATAAACTTTGAATCTAAAACTGTTGATAAAGTTAAACTACTTGACAATCTCACTTTCCTATTTCACTCAATTGGTAAAAGACTTATATTGCCAACTTCTAAAGCTGCTTTGTTCACTTGCACTCCACAGAGAGCTATTTGGCTCCTAAGCCATATCTGGGATACCAAATCGAACCAAAAATCGATGGTTTAAAAACAAAAAGACTGTTAAGAGAAAATGAAGAAAACAACTTAAGAAAGTGTTGTCAAGAATTTATTGTCTCATTATTCAAGAAATTGAAGCAGAGACTTCCAGAAAATTTAGATGTATTGAAAACTATTTCACTCTTTTCTGTTAAGTCTCATTATTCAAGAAATTGAAGCAGAGACTTCCAGAAAATTTAGATGTATTGAAAACTATTTCACTCTTTTCTGTTAACAACATACTTCAGTCAGCGGTCCAAAGAGTTTATCTTCCACTGTTGTCTCTCTAGGCCAGAAGGTTCGCCTGGATATGTTGTAGTTTGGGCAGTCCTGGAGTATGTGCTCTACTGTCTGCGACGCCAAACCTCATGTGCACATGGCTGAGTCACCAATCTTGAATCTTGTATACATGTGGTTGTGTAATCTATTGTGTCCTGTTCTGAGGCGCAGAATAATGACCTGTTCTGGCCTGTCCATAACGTGGTAGTCGTCTTGAGTAGAATTTGGCGGCCTTCTGACTGATTTGATCATTCTTTTTTTTGGTGGTATGTAACGGGCACACCAGGCTGTTCTTCTTTTGCTCCTTCCTTAGCCAATCGATCGGCTCTGTCGTTTCCGGGTACTCCACAGTGGGATGGTATCTGTGGTATACTGACTCACAAGCCGTTATTAGCTGTCAAGATCTCCTCAAATCAAAACACATTGTACAAGAACGTATATCGCCAGTGCCATTCAACTTGGGGGAAAATGGAAAATCGACACCGCCCCGGATTGGAAAACGCACACTTCATGAATCGGAGCGGATATGGGGGAAACTTGAACTCGTAAATAGCTGGGATGAAAACAACAGCAACCGGCCTCAGATCTCTAATTTGCCACAAACTCATCGAAACTACAAGAAAAGCGCACGTGTCTGTAGAAAATTGGTAGCTCTATACTCACTGTGAACATGTTAGAAAGTTTATTATAGTGAGAATAACAGGACCGAAACTCATCAGCCAATAAATTTGGAAACAAGCCGATTCTAGTCCTTACAAATTACATCTTGTGACTTGTTGTTTACATGTGGTGATTGGAGCATTTCATTGAAATGAGGTAAACAATGCTATATTTTATATTAGATAAGTTTAGTCTGTGAGTCTATTTCCCAAGAAGAATTGGTAAGTCAAAGGTGTGTAAATTAAATAATATTATATTCAGTTAATAATTATCATTGTCATAGTAGTGTTTTATTTTCTCCTAGCTAAACTTTAGCTAGGAGAAAATAAAACACTAGTTTTCTCCTATAGCAAGTCCTATGACGATTTTAATTTAAGTATTTATTAATGAGAGCACCACCATAGAAAGGCCTTGAAAAACGAAATCTAATGGTTCCTCAATGATGCCTGTTTGTCACTTCTAAGTGAAGATATTCACATTTTTGTGAAGGTAGTTCCGTATAAAATTATCGCATGTTTGCCTTATTTATTATTCACGTAATTGGTAATTGGGTGAAAGTCAAATGTTAATCGTTCGTTTCTTTGCCGGACAATTGTTTTTAAAAATTGTTCAGCAATTAATTGGGTGAAAGTCAATCCTTTATCTCTTTGGGTTTGTGGGGTTATATGCAAACTTTTTATATTTATAATTGAAATTGTGTTGTTTAAAGTGAGTGTAAGTTAGTTAGTCTTTCCTCTTGAACTCTGAGTATACTGGACTTAGGTATCAGTACAGAGAAGGGTAGGTGATCGCTTCTATAAACCCCATGGACACTCCATATTATGTCTGATGCTGCCTCTTGTGATACAAATGCCAGGTCAATGGCAGTGTCAGGGTCCCCCAGTCTCATTGCCTGCCTAGTTGGTGTCCCATCACTTAGACAGACAACATCCATCTCAAGCGAGGCCTCAGCAAGAGCAGTGCCCTGTGTGTTCTCTCCCGAGCTGTCCCACTCTTTGGAGCATGCACTGAAGTAACCACATATCAGATACCTGGTAAATGAAGGACAAATAAGTTGGTATCAACCAATGCTAGTCTGATGATCTCGCTTTAGGCAACAAACAGTGTTTCCTAGAGTTTTTGTGTATTAGGTGTTGGTTACCTGTGTCTTTACCTTGCTGCACAAGAACCTGAACACTTGTCTTTCTCTTCTTATCTGTCCTCTACTTTTGTTGTCTTGGGAAAGGCGCTTAGCCACCCGAACATGAGTTCTTCTCTCTCTCTCTCTCTCTCTCTCTCTCTCTCTCTCTCTCTCTCTCTCTCTCTCTCTCTCTCTCTCTCTCTCTCTCTCTCGCTCGCTCGCTCTCTCTCTCTCGGCCGGTCAACCTGCCTGTTCAGAGTATTGCAGGGAGAGGTTGAAAGAGATGTATGAATTGGCATGGTGGAACACAGAATATTGACGAGCGAGTGTCGGGTTGGATCTAGCTACCCATCTACCTGCTTACCTACTCATCCACCTACCTGCCTATCTACCCAATACCTGCTTACTTAACTACCTACCTGTCCACCTACCCACATATCTGCTTCTCTAACCATCTATCTGTCTAACGACCCACCTACCTGCCTACTTAACCACTTTCGTGTCTAACTACCCACCTACCTAACCAACTATGAATAATACAAAGAATTATCGACGAAGCAACGGAGTACGTGCTTTGTGCTCAATACTTTTGACAACAGCCAGCGGTGGAGAAGAGGTAGGGGAGAGGGGGGAAGGAAAAGGAAGAAGAGGGCTGGAGCCAGAAGGGGTAGAAGGAAAACGGATAGTTTGGGACTCAAAAATGTGTAGGTTGGGTATTGGAATTGCCGTAGTGCAAAGCAACGAGGACCAATACTGGAGAAACTGGTACTAACTAACTTACACTCACTTTAAACAACACAATTCTAAATACCCAAAGAGATAAGGGATTGACTTTCACCCAATGAATTGCTGAACAATTAAAAAAACATTGTCCGGCAAGGAAACGAATGATTGACATTTGACTTTCATCCAATTAATTGCTGAACAATTTTTAAAAAAAATGACCGGCAAGGAAACGAACCTCGAGCTCCCGACCATCAGGCGGGGACACTATCAACTATGCCACTGACGACACGTTTTCCAATCAACGAAAATGTATAATATAGCCGCAAACTTACGTTAAATCACGTGACCAGCCGTGCCCTATGAATATACACTTTGTTTATTCATAGGGCCCTATGAATAGACACTTTGTTTATACATAGGGCCCTATGAATAGACACTTTGTTTATTCATAGGGCCCTATGAATAGACACTTCCATCATAATTTAGTGTGTTGAGTTAAAGCTCTTCTCTCTATGTATGTATTTTCCCCCTTACTTACTTACTACAGGTGGGGATCTACATCATTAATCCATTAATGTCTCCAGATGTGTCTAGATTTACTTTATAATCATTACAATGTTGCATGGTAGATTCATTAATTCCTCTATATCTGTGTGTCTATAGATTTCCTTTGTAATCATCACAGACGTATGTTGCATAGTTAATTTTGTTCAATCCCAATATGTGTGTATTCTCCTTATATTTATGTGTTGCTTTTATGATCATTTGAAACTTGCATTGTAGATCTGCTTTGCCCATGGGTATGTTGTGTATAATGTTCTAACGAAGTGTCTATTCATAGCGAACTATGTATAAAGTATTCCTTTATACATAGTTAACTGCCCCGGCTGGTCACGTGATTTGCCAAGTCACATGACTTAACGTAAGTGTGTGGCTATATTATACATTTTTGTTGATTCGGAAACGTGTCGTCAGTAGCATAGTTGATAGTGTCTCCACCTGATGGGCGGGAGCTCGAGGTTTGTTTCCTTGCCGGACAATTTTTTTAAAAATTGTTCAGCAATTAATTGGGCGAAAGTCAATCCTTTATCTCTTTGGGTTTGTGGGGTTATATGCAAACTTTTTATATTTATAATTGAAATTGTGTTGTTTAAAGTGAGTGTAAGTTAGTTAGTCTTTCCTCTTGAACCCTGAGTATACTGGACTTAGGTATCATTACAGAGCAGGGTAGGTGGTCGCTTCTATAATCCCCATGGACACTCCATATTATGTCTGATGCTGCCTCTTGTGATACACATGCCAGGTCGATGGCCGTGTCAGGGTCCCCCAGTCTCATTGCCTGCCTAGTTGGTGTCCCATCATTTAGACAGACAACATCCGTCTCAAGCGAGGCCTCAGCAAGAGCAGTGCCCTGTGTGTTCTCCCCCGAGCTGTCCCACTCTTTGGAGCGTGCACTGAAGTAACCACATATCAGATACCTGGTAAATGAAGGACAAATAAGTTGGTATCAACCAAAGTTGGTCTGATGATCTCGCTTTAGGCAACAAACAGTGTTTCCTAGAGTTTTTGTGTATTAGGTGTTGGTTACCTGTGTCTTTACCTTGCTGCACAAGAACCTGCACACTTGTCTTTCTCTTCTTATCTGTCCTCTACTTTTGTTGTCTTGGGAAAGGCGCTTAGCCACCCGAACACGAGTTCTTCTCTCTCTCTCTCTCTCTCTCTCTCTCTCTCTCTCTCTCTCTCTCTCTCTCTCTCTCTCTCTCTCTCTCTCTCTCTCTCTCTCTCTCTCTCTCTCTCTCTCTCTCTCTCTCTCTCTCTCTCTCTATCTCCCTCCTTCTCTATCTCCCTCCCCCTCTGTCTCTTTCTTCTCTTTATCACTTTTTTATGTCTTTCAACACATTTTTCTCATATCTCTGTCTCTCACACTATCTTTGTTATCTATATTCATTATTTACTCTCTCTTTTTAACCTGCGTCACATATACCAAGTTTTCCTGCACTTTATATGCGTAGCATTTCCTTGTTTATTTGTTAATTCATGAGGCCAGTCAGCTGAAAGCCTGCTGTTTGAATTGCCTAATCATGTCTTTCTGAGGCGATGCATATTACTGTCAGCTTGGACCAGAATTATCAGGACATAAGTAGTAGGTCGGTAACGTAAACAAAGATGGATGCCTGTAAACAGTAAGTGTACAGAAACGCAAGTTAACAATTATTGAACTAGCCTGGGACACAATTATTTGTATTGGGAATACCAATCTGGAAAATTATTCTTGATATTTAAACAGCCATACTTCAACTATGTATAAAGTATTCCTTTATTCATACTTCACTATGTATAAAGTATTCCTTTATTCATACTTCACTATGTATAAAGTCTCCCATGTTCTAATCCTTATAAACTGTGTGCTATACGGCATATTTCTTGTACACTCGTTCATGTATGGTTTTGTGTAGACTTTTGTAGCTGGAGCAAAGAAGATCAATCCCTTGACTGCAAATATAGTGCTCTCTGTTGCAATTTCTCAGGATATGTTGCTTTAGGTACAGTTCTGAGATCTAAGTATCGATTCGGGCAAAACATACTCCTGAACTTTGGCTAGATTGTGTTCTGGTATTATTTAGTGACTGCCTGTTGTCACTGTATTATAACTAATTAATATTGTTTACATTTCAGATTTGTGGACTGCAGCGAGTGCGGTCGCAAGTGGCATCATATCTGTTCCTTGTGGTTCGAATCCATCTGGCGTGATGGGTAAGCTTTTCTCTTGAGCCAAATGTTGAATCGCTGTTCCTGGGAAACTTGAACTCTTGACAGAACATCTCAGTTTTTACCATGTTCTTGTCCAGGTGACATTAGAGACAACAGAAAGCATGCATACAAGCAATCACGAACCATTTTGTCAGTGGCAGAATGTCACAAACTGGTATGGTTATGTCACTCATCATGGCATACTCTGTCCAGGGAACAGTTGAAGGAAGAGAAAATACTGGACAGGTGTGATTAAAGAGTGGGCAAATTCAGTATTTCCACGTTCGCCTGCTGCTAAGGACAGACAACAGTGGAGGATCCTGATTACTGATACTTCTATCGTGACACCTCTACAACACCCATCTGGGGTTAAGGGATGAGATAATGACTTGTGTTATATTCTTGTGCTGTGGTTGACTGCAGACGGACTTGTCAAAGAATCCAGTAATCTCATTTGTTGATACAAAAGGTTGAAGCAGTCCCGTAGCAGATCTTCTGTTATGGTGTGATGGGTTAGGCCATTGTGAATTCTAGGCCATGACATAATGATGTGGGCTTGACATGCGACAATTCATGACGTTTACAGCTGTACAGTCTTTGACTGCATGGCATGTCTTTGTCTCTGGCTTATGAGTAACATGAATGGATCACCTGGTGACCCATCCTGTGTTCTATCTTCCCTCAGGTGGACCTGTGATGCCTGTCTCAAGGCCAAAGGCATGGCCAGAAAGGAAAATAGATTCACAGCCAAAAGTAAGTACTTCTTCTAGGATAGACAGAATAGTTTTGTGCTTTCGTCTTTGTTACATTCTGATGTGGCTGGCACAAGGCATAACTCAGTTGTTGTTGTTGTTTGTTTTTTAAAGATAAAATCTGCCGGGTACTCAGGCAGTACAATGGGGGAGAGTTAGATGCTGGCTGAGTGTATGTATGGAGTGTGACATTGAAGTTCTGTGTTTTGTCAGGTGTGTGTTTCGGGAACTTCATTCAAAGGCTGTCTGTGTGTCTGCAGTTTGGCTACACAACAGTTGCCCTGGTGTCTAAGATATCAGTATTCTGTTGATTGGCTGGTTGATTGAAGTTGCTACAGTGTCACTGTTAGTTTGACATCCATTGTTGTTCGTATATGATTAAATCTGCTTGGTGCATCACATACACTGTAGAGTTGTACCTGTGATGTTTCTGAAACATGATAAAAAGACATTCGATCTGGGCAATCCTCCAGAACCAGAGGCCCTCCTGAGAGTTTACTTTAACCTGGTTGTGGGCACAATTGTCTTATCTAAAATGTTGTCCTGTAGTCAGTTTGAATGAGGAGGACACAAACAAGTTGCACAACTTATTGACTGGCTTATTTCACTGCATCTCGCCAAGTGCATGCTGCAGACAATTTAAATTACTGTGGGAATATGTGCATTGTATATTTTATTTTGAAGGATTCATTATTTTGTTGTATTCTGTGTGGCTACTGATGATATGCCAGGCAGAAAGTTGTGCAACCTCTTGCTTGTGCCTTCATCATTACAGTTATTGTATTGTTTTTGGAGTGTGTATTTTATTGTTCCTAGTGTGTGTGTTTTATTGTTTCTGATGTGTATATTTCATTGTTTCTATTGTGTGTATTTTATTGTTTCTGATGTGCATATTTTAATGTTCCTGATGTGTGTATTTTATTGTTTCTGATTTGTGTATTTTATAATTTGTGATTTGTGTGTTTTATTGTTTCTGATGTGCGTATTTTATTGTTTTCTGATGTGCGTATTTTATTGTTTCTGATGTGCGTATTTTATTGTTTCTGACGTGCATATTTTATTGTTTCTGATATGTGTATTTTATTGTTTCTGATTTGTGTATTTTATTGTTTCTAATGTGTGTTTTTTTATGTGAATCCTTCAGAGTTGCCTACAACAAAGCTGGCCTTGTATTTGGAAAACAGAATCAACGGCTTTCTCTGCAAGGACACTCAGGCTGGTGAGGTGACGATTCGGGTGCTGTCAAGTTACGATAAAATGACAGAAGTCAAACCGCTCATGAGGAAAAGGTTTGTCTAAGATTGCAGTGTTTGCACATATTCCATTTTAATAGTTAGTCTCAACAAGAAGGTTGATCATGTTGGGTCTTGCTATATCTGCACCTTTCAGCAGAGAAATTTCCTTTTGATAAGAATGTTGATTGTGTCTCTTGCTGTTACCAAGGTGTTATATTTGTGGCTTACAGCAGACAATTTTAGTCTTGGCAAGAGTTGTGGATTCTGTTGTCTTCCTATAACTAACATGCTATATTTTAGCAGACAGTTCTATCTTTCGGCAGACATCCAGCTTTGACAAAGAAGATTTTGGGCTGGGATTTAATTCCCTCAGCTGCAACGATAAATATTTCCTTATGGGTGTGTTTGCAATTTTCCTCACGCAACATTCATTTGTAGCATTTGCAATTTTCAGGAACTGATAGGTCTTAATTGTGCCCAAAAAAAACCCGATCTTCACCCTCACTTGAGAAGACAAAGCTAGAGAGAGGCTGGCTAGAGACAGAGGGCTTGTCTGAAACATGGAGTGTAGGCGTTCCAGGCACATCACAAGGTGCAGACAGGAGCAGTGCCTAAGTTCTGTCTCTTCAGATAGCAAAACAGTCAGTTGTGGGAACCTAGCAAATAAGAATGTCATGGGTGGTTCCCACTGTCTATCAGCAACATTTTTACTGCACTTTTCACTCGTGTGAACCTAGCATCTTCATTGTATATACTGATTCTCTATGGTCTTGTTTCCCCCAGTCATTCTGGTGGAGAAGCAAGCCTGTGGCTGTGTTTGGGCATGTAGGAGATTCTTGTGTCCCCCAGTCATCCTGTTGGAGAAGCAAGTCGATATGGCTGTGTTTGGGCATGTATGAGATTCTTCTTCTTTCACCCTCTATCCCCCTTGGGACATAGGCCCTCCTATCCTCAGCTATCCCATGCGATAGGCCCCCCTATCCTCAGCTATCCCATGCGATAGGCCCTCCTATCCTCATCTATCCCATGCAGCTGTGCCCATGTCCTCTCCACATTTAGTTTTATCTCTGCTTTTCTTCTCCGTGTGTTTTTATGTCTTTCTCTGTTTCTTTTGCCTGTAGATGCCATACAAGAAAGAGTCTGTCTAGTTATACTTCTTCTGCGTTCATCCTGAGTCTTTATTTGTGTGGATGTGATTGCGTTGTGCCTGTTTACAGCGGAGCTGCGATACTGTGCATTTAGGTTAACACATCCAACTTCTGCAGGCATTTGTTGACTGGGTGAACCTTCCCGGTAGTTACATTATTCTCAGGTGTTCTCAATGTGTCCCACCCAGCGCCAGCATCTTTTTTCATTTCTTGTTTTACTGGTATTTGCACAGTTCTCTCTGTGAGCTACACATTGATGAGTCTGTCTCAATTTTAGTTCTGTTTTGCACTAGCACCAATGAACGAATATTTGTAGTTTATTAATAATTGTTTTAGTTGTTCTCCATGTATTTGATCTGTAAGTTTATGTTGATTTAACTGTAGAATTAAATATTCTCAGTTTTGTGCTACATTTAATTCGTTTTGACTCCCACAGATTTCCTAGCACTATTTATGACATGTTTATGATTATGTCTTTTTTGTCTGTGCACTCTAGAGTAAGAAAACTAGACAGAGAGTTATGTTATGGCCAGCTTGTCTCACCAAGTAAATATTTGTGCAGGTTTGGGGATGAGATGCCCGACTGCTTCCCCTACCGAGCCAAGGCCGTGTTTGCGTTTGAAGAAATTGACGGAGTCGACGTCTGCTTCTTTGGCATGCATGTTCAAGAGTACGGTTCTAATTGCCCGATGCCAAACACAAGGTTGGTGAAGCCTGTGACAGTTGTGTGAGTGTGTCATCTTCTTATGTAGCAGTGGTGGTGATGATGTGATCACTGTGTCGTATGAGTGGGGAGGTTCTGTGACTACATGAACAGATATTTTATTAGAATGTGGAATTTGTGTGACTGCAGTTATATCGTGTGGTTAGAGTAATGTTGTGAGAATTACAGTTTAAAGATTTTTGGCAGGATGTAAGACGGACCTGAGTGTCCACTTTGTAACTGTTTAAAAATTATATATATATATATATCACACCCACCACAGCCTATTATATTATTTAAATCCTCCAGTCTACCCTAGGGTGCAGGAGTAAGTATTGTGCGAACAAAGTTTTATTTTAAGTATTACTTTTTGAATATTTAATGTTGGCATGTTTGCCCATACATGGCAAACCCACACCAGACACTTTGTGTCCATGTCATTGTTCAGTCCATTATCACCATGGAGTTACATTGCATATTACCGCTTATTTTGCCTTCTTCATTGTATCCACAGGCGAGTTTACATATCATATCTGGACAGTGTCCACTATTTCCGACCAAGGCAGCTAAGAACGGCCGTTTATCATGAGATCCTCATTGGTTATCTGGAGTATGCCAAAAATCTGGGCTACACGACGGCCCACATTTGGGCCCGTCCACCTAGTGAAGGGGACGACTACATCTTCCACTGTCATCCGCCTGAGCAGAAGATACCCACACCTAAACGGCTGCAGGACTGGTACAAGAAGATGCTGGACAAGGCCATCATTGACAGAGTGGTTGTGGATTACAAGGTCAGTACCTAGTCTGTCTGTATATGTCATGTCTGTTCTGTGAATCCTGGATAATAAGTCAACAGGCTAGAAAATCCCTAGAAGCCTTGGAGATGTGTTTTTAAAAAAGAATGTCGAAAATTGGACAGCCAAAGTGAGCAGTTTGGACATTTTGAGGGAGGTTAACCCTTTACAGGGCAGACGCTTGTCCGTTATTTAGCCCTGAACGGGCAAGAATTTTTCAGGTTCGGTAAAATTTCGGGTTGCGTTAGTAAAAGCATCATAAATAAGGTGTTAGTCAACCAATTTTAGTTAAATAAACAACACAATGATGGGAAAAGCATGCAGAATATGTTTCTCACGTGATTGTTTGTCGGTAATCCATATATGAACACAAATATTTACGAAATACAGCATGTTGTTTGTGATTTTCCGTCATCTATACGGCAATTTACAAACACATTTTCAGAATCATAATCACTTTCTTTAAAGTCCGACTCAGACTGCTAATGCAGAGTAACGCTTTTCACTGATATCTAGCTTCGATTAATAGTCAACTTCGTGCCCTTTAATGTCACTTAAATTGAACCTAGTGAAATCTCGGCTATCACTTGAAGAATCGCCGAAATCCATTTTGAAAAAATAAGCGTAAAAACCCCCAAGACTATCAATAAAAGTCCGTTCAAATTCATAGTCAGCGTTTACTAAAATAGCCGTCGGAAGTATTGTAAGCCGGAGAAATCGCGTTTTTACCATGCATAATAGTATCGGACGCGATCGGCCGATTTGCTCGTAAAAGGCATCGGCCGCAAATGGCTGTTCTGCCCTGTAAAGGGTTAAGTTGCAAAGACAATTGTTAACTTGTGTGTGCAGTTTGTATATGGCATGGGGATAGGTAGAACATGGAGGTTGAGAGGTTTTGATCCCTGTTGAGACATCTCACTTAGTTCTGTCTCGTGAAGTAAGACAGTTCCGGAGATCATGTCAGAATAACCAGACAATCTGTTGACACAGGCAGATATGCCACTGAGGTGTGGAGTGGTTGGCATTCATATATTCTTGGCCATGGTATAATGAGTGTGGTGTGACCTGTTCCTCGCCTTTCTATCTTAGACAACTCCCAGAAGTTTCTGACACATGACCCTGTAGCCATGTGACGAGGATGGGTCGACACTGGAGCCCTACTAACTGCAGCCATATTCTGCTGCTGAGGGCTGAACACAGATTATCTTGGCAGGCAAACGGGCTAACGACTATGCCATCATGGCTCCAACAAGACCATAAGGCACAGCCCCTGTGCATCCCAGGATGCAAGAGGAAACACTCAGCAAGATTGAGGGAAGTACAGGGCCCTGTTACACACCTGGATGTGTTGTGGGCATATGGTGCTGTCTCATGTCACCCTGGACATGTCCTGCTACCCATGGTGTGTCTGGTTGACCCGAGAGCTCAAGTCCAATTTGTGTCCATCTTGATGAGGATTGCTAGCTACCGCGACTCCACAACCAGACTGTATGCCACATCACATCTATTCAAGGACAAGAGGATTGACTTCATTGCAGCAGGTTTTATCCTGTATAGCTGTCTCTTTTCTCAGCATGGCCTGCCTAAAGCCTCGCACAAAGCACAAACTCTTCAGCGATGACCCCCCTAAGGTCTCAGAAAATTACACCCGTGAACTGAATGACGTGGTCTGAAATAAACCTTCAACCTCTGGAACACCAGACAGGGGGCGTAACCACTTCATCATGGAGACTTTGGTACATCTGTGTCTCAGTTTAGGATAGGGAGAGCTACAAATATATGACCTTCAGGTATCTCTAAATGTTAGCCGAGACAAAGACAAACTGAAAAGATGTGTGAAGTGTGATAATTTTCTACGTTTAAGTCAGATATGCTGGTCTCCCTGGCCTAGGTGTTAACGTCTTTCTCTGTAATCCTGTATATTCTCGTGAATAACGTAACCTGCGCGAGAATCGGTAGTGGTCTCGTCGCGTTGGTAACTTAGAAGTATGTGAGCTGGTAGCTCAGAAAGCAATGGCAAACTACAGAGTGCAATCTTGCCTAGTACATCAACAGCAGCTGAAAAATGCTGATGTTGACTGCAATGTCCTGTAAGGGATATGCAAAAAGAAAAAAATCAGATATGGTAATTCATACATTGTCTCTATTTAGAGATAGAATTTGGCCTCGGGAAGTCAGGAAGAAATGCATGCTTGCACCACTGGGGTTAGAGGTCAAGTGATGGAGGTGATGCTTGTCTGCCTCTGTAGGAATGTATATGTATTATGCTTTTGTGTTTTGTTTGGGCCACCTTACTTACACCTTTTATGTGCGATTGTAAATGTTGTTTCCTGGTGACATCTGCAGGACATTTTCAAAGATGCCATTGATTCTGGGCTGGCCAGTGCCAAAGATATGGCCTACTTTGAAGGTGACTTCTGGCCAAATGTCATGGAGGAAAGCATCAAAGAGCTGGACCAGGAGGAGGAAGAGAAACGAAAGAGGGAGGAAGCTGAGGCAGCAGAGGCAGAAGCCCAGGAAACGGTTGAGGAGATCGCTGATGCAGTAAGTGAATGTTTGCACTGGGATTGTCTGACTGTGATACACGGGAACATCAGTCTGAGTCCTGGGTACTTGAGTATTTCCAGTTTGTGTTGGAAGTTGTCTGGCTGTGAGTCCTGGGTACTTGAGTATTTCCAGTTTGTGTTGGAAGTTGTCTGGCTGTGAGTCCTGGGTACTTGAGTATTTCCAGTTTGTGTTGGAAGTTGTCTGGCTGTGAGTCCTGGGTACTTGAGTATTTCCAGTTTGTGTTGGAAGTTGTCTGGCTGTGAGTCCTGGGTACTTGAGTATTTCCAGTTTGTGTTGGAAGTTGTCTGGCTGTGAGTCCTGGGTACTAGAGTGTTTCCATTTGTGAATATTTGAGTTGGGGTTGTCTGGCAATGATACAAAGGAACATCAGTCTGTGAGTCCTAGGCGACACTGTTGACTCCAGTTTGTGGATGTTTGCGTTGGGGTTGTCTGGCTGTGATCCGAGGAAACATCAATCTGTGGGTACTTGAGTGTTTCCAGTTTGTGAATGTATCTTGTGTTCCAGCATCTGTTTGTACCACCTGTCCCAGTGTGGTTGTACCATCTATCCTAGCATGTTTGTACCATCTGTCCCAGTGTGGTTGTACTGTCTATCTTAGCATGTTTGTACCATCTGTCCCAGTGTGGTTGTGTACCATCTGTCCCAGTGTGGTTGTTCTGTCTATCCTAGCATGTTTGTACCATCTGTCCCAGTGTGGTTGTACCATCTTTCCAAGCATTTTTGTACCATCTGTCCCAGTATGGTTGTACTGTATATCTTAGCATGTTTGTACCATCTGTCCCAGTGTGGTTGTACCATCTATCCAAGCATGTTTGTACCATCTGTCCCAGTGTGGTTGTTCTGTCTATCCTAGAATGTTTGTACCACCTGTTCCAGTGTGGATGTACTATCTATCCTAGCATGTTTATACCACCTGTCTTAGCATGGTTGTACCATTTATCCTAGCATGTTTGTACCACCTGTCTTAGCGTTGTTGTACCATTTATCCTAGCATGTTTGTACCACCTGTCTTAGCGGGGTTGTACCATTTATCCTAGCATGTTTGTACCACCTGTCCAAGTGTGGTTGTACTGTATGTCCTAGCATGTCTGTACCATCTGCCCCAGTGTGGTTGTACCGTCTATCCTGGCATGTTTGTACCACCTGTCCCAGTATGGTTGTACCATTTATCCTAGCATGCTTGTTCGACATGGAAGACCCCAACAGTAGCTGTGCTACTTGGGGGTCATTGGAACACACAAGTGCCTCTACTGTGTCAAGGTGGACACACAATAGAGGGAACACAAATATATGATGTAAAAGAAGAAATGATGACATTGACAAATGTACTTACAAGATTGCCATGTTTGTTTCACAGGATATTTCTGGCAAGAAGAAGGGTGAGAAAAAGGGCCAGAGAAGTAAGAAAGCCAACAAGAGCAAAGGAAGTGCCAGGAAGAACAACTGCAAAACCAACCTTCCTCAGGGGACTATTGATCTGACTGCAAAATTGTATAGCCACATGGAAAAACATAAGGAGGTATGTTACAGCTTGTCTGTGTACACACATCACAGCCTCTGTGTTCACGTGTACTTTTTTCTGTTTCTTCTGATATCCTTGCTGTCTGAGTTTAGTCAGATACCGTATCTGTAACCCATTCACCAACTGAAATCAACTGTTCTCCTGTATATCCACATATCTTGGGCCTGTCTTCTAGGTTCCAACAGCTGGTCTTACTGTCCATGCTTCTGCTCCATACATTGTTGATGAGCATGTATAACCCCAGTAACAAGCTGTCAGTTGCAGGGAGTTGAAGTGCTGCATGTTGTATGTATGTGTCTCCACCTTGCCGTGGTGGGGGAGCTTGCGTGTCCCATCGACCCCATGTGCTTGCCGATGGATGAAAACTACATATCGGACGGCTCGTGGGATAGGGACCAGACTAAGAGAGACACAACCTGCTGCTCTGCAGGTAAGACTGAGGATAGCAGTCAAAATCAGGCAAACGATCCCTAAAATCTCAGTCCGGACATAACCTCTAAGGCTCCCATCCGAGGTGTATGGCTGAACGTCTCTAAGCCATAAACTCTCGGAAGTGAGAGCCTGGCCGACACAAACCTACATCAAAATTGTGCTGAGAACGCTACATGCTCGGCGCAGATTCGTTCGATGGCTCTTAGCTGGGGGATATGAGATATCCCCGGATGAAAGGGCCTGACCATTACTCGCCCACAGACGCACGGAGGTAAGGTGCTGAGCCGGCAGCACATGTAGCCTACCTCGTGAGCGAGTACAAAAAGGTGGAAAAACACCTCGGTCGCACTTCTCGCAGACGTCCGATAGTCTGTAACCACACTCATGGAGTGAGTGTAGTCAAAGGTGGAAAATTGTCTCGTTGACACAAAATGGAACGCCTGTCTTGCGAATCCATTACGTGGCAGCCCGAAGCGAAAGCTTGCTGTGTGGAAGCCGAAACAAGAGTCTTGAAACCCGAGGAAGGCTAACCTCATTAAAAAATGCCCGCCGGAAGTGTCGTCCTACGGGTGGCAAACTAAAAATTAACACTACGCAATTACATCCGAGTGAAATGTCTCGTCCGAATGTCTCTCGTGCTAGGAACAGCTCTGACTACCTAGTTTCCGAATGCCGCTCTTGTTCGGAACAGCTCTGACTAGGTAGTTTTCCGAATGTCTGTCGTGCCTGGAACAGCTCTGACGGGCGCAACAACAAGCACATGTCCGAAAACTCGCTGAGTGGATGCCGTCTGCAAACCTGTCTGGTTTGTGCGGGAATGGCCCGGGGCTATTGAGGATTTAAAGCAGCCATGAGCAGGACGTGACGATTTCCCTCAGTGAGCCCAGATCCAGGGCGTTATGTGTCGGCCCTGCAACTATGGAAGCAACCTTGGATGGCGGAAAATGCTATGGACTGTCCCTGCCTTCCTTTGAGGGATGACCGTTGTCTTCGACCGTTCCAACTTGGCCAGCATGGTTGTAGATGGCACCATAAAAGTGAGAGTCTCCCAGGAATGCTACCTGGTCAAAAAAGCACGCTATTGTCGGGTGTGTTGGCCTACGGGTTTCGGCCCAAGGGTGCATAACAGACACACCGCAATCACATCTGAAAAAACACTCCGGATGAACGAAAAGAAGAAGAAGAAGTATGTATGTCAAATATGGACAAAAATAGTTTAGCTGGAAACATCTATTAATTAGACGTGGTATAGACTTCTTTGAGCACGCTATGAGACGTTAACTGGAAAACTTAGTGACACCTGGTAAAATTATTTGAGATAGAGCATGGAGAAGACAGAGATGAATACATTTGGCCATATGGCATAATCAAGACATGAACTCAAACCTGATCAGAAATTAGTGATTGCGAACCATGACTGCCTACACCTACAGACATGGCACATGGTGATTATGTATACAACATGGCAGCATTAGCATTCACAACCACAGCTTAGTCTTACATCATGTCTTACCTTGATTATATTATTGTTGCATGACCGTTTCACTGAAGCCATCTTGTTTGGTGCTTCTCCCCCCCCCCCCCCCCCCCCCCCCCCCAGGTGTTTTTTGTGATCAGGCTGCACAACCAGCAGACTGCTACATCACTACTCCCCATCACCGAGCCTGACCCGGCTATGAACTGCGACCTCATGGATGGCCGTGACGCCTTTCTCACACGTGCCAGGGAGAAACATTACGAATTCTCCTCGTTGCGGTGGGCCAGATTGTCCTCTATGGCCCTGCTGTACGAGCTGCACAACCAGGGCAAAGATGCATTCGTATATACGTGCAACAGCTGTAAGGCTGCTGTGGAGACCAGATTTCACTGCATTATTTGTGATGTAAGTATTTGTTTTGTCGTTAGTATTGTAATGTTAGTATTTTATACGACTCCCTACAATAAAATGTAGCATCTTTAGTATTTCATACCATTCACTACAATACAAAACTAGCATCTTTCATATTTATTTTATATTGCCCACTGCAATACAATCTCTCATATTTAGTATTTCATAGCATTCACTACAATACAAAAATAGCATCTCTTATATTTAGTAGGGCTGCAGAAATTATAGATTAATTGATTAATCGTTAATTTTTTATTAATGATTAAATTTTTTTAAACGATTCATCGAAAACTTTTCTCCCATCACATTTACAAAGGAACCAAAAGCATAAAAGTAACAACATGTCAGCGGAGAAATATAAACAAATGTCTGGACGATTACATGAATATTTTGGTTTTAAAGTATAGACTGATGGAAATATTGAAAATGCTGAAAAGGTTTATTGTGTTCATTGAGGTAAATTGTTTGCCTACCATGGTTGTAACACCTCGCTACTTACCACCTCCAAAACAAACATCCACTACACTATCAGAAACTTCAGCTGAGATGGTCTATTACAGCATCGTTACCTACTTTGAAGCGGCTACTTTGAGTCATTTTGTCGTTCATCTGATCGTCCAGTGAGTGCTGCATTACAACATGACATTCAAGTATCACTTGCAAACTGGATTGTAGTAGTGGCAGACCAATATCAGTAGTAGATAACGACGACCTTCAACAAGTATTACGGACAGCATTGAAAAATGCTGAATATAAGCTACCTTCCCGCCGCACTGATGACAAACTGTTGACTGCTAAGTATAACTGCAAGATTCAAAGTGTTAAAGAATCTGTTGAAAATGCGAAGGGAATTGCGCTAACATCTAATTTTTTGACATCTCTAGGTAATGAAAGCTATTGTGGAACTACTGGCCATTGGATTGCCGATGACTGGAAATTGAAAAATGTTGTTCTTGAATGTGTGAATGTTCTTCTACGTCATTATTCTGACAATATTACCAAGTTATATAAACAGTTTGCAATAGACTAGGATATAATGAACATAATTCAGGCTCTAGTTACTGACAATGCAAGAAATATGGTTTCAGCTGTTGATAAAACCGGTTTTGCACATATTCCTTATGTGGCTCATAGCTTACAACTGAGCATATTGCATGGATTTAAAGCCGCTGATACCGAAACACTGTTTGGCAAATGTTGAAACATTGTCGGACATTTTAAACATAGTGCAGCAAACACAACCGAGTTGCAAAATTGTACCGAGTCACTATTGTGTAAGCTGCAGCAAGATGTACCAACAAGATGGAACAGTATTTTTATTATGCTACAGAATCTTCTACAGGTCAGAGAAGCATTAACTGTCTACATGTCATATGAAAAAAAGCAATACAAAGGTCCAAAAGTGTCAGATTCGGATTGGGAGAAGATTTTAAATTATGTCAAAGTTTTGGACTTATTCTGTCAGACCACGGTCCTGCTTGGTGGTCAAGATTATGTTTCATGTAGCTGTGTATTGCCGCTGCTATCATCGTTGACAAAGCATATGACTTTACACTATGATGATCCGGGCTACATAGCTACATTTAAGGCAGCATCTATTAATGACTTCAGTGAACGTGTAGCTAATATAACAAGTATTGAAACACTACAGATTGCAACAGCACTTGATCCACGCTACAAATGCCTGAAGTGTTTGTCAAAACATGCAAAAGATGGTCACGTATTGAACAACAAATAGCAGTTAATGTTCATGATGAGCAGATGGAGACTGCTGCAATGAATGATACTGACATTGACAATGAAACTATATGTGAACCAAATGAAAAGCTTATTAAGCTAATGAAGTCTGACTCGGAAGTTCATGTCAACAGCTCTTCTGATTTGCTGCGTTATAAAATGGAGAAGAAAGTTGCTGAAATCGGTTGAGCCTCTACAATGGTAGAAACTTAATGAACATCGTTATCCAAAATTGGCATTCCTTGCCAAGACCAATCTGTGCATACCGGCTACCTCAGTTCCATGTGAATGATTGTTCAGCTCTGCTGGTTCTATTGTTAATATAAGATGCGCTCGTCATTTGAACCAAATACTGTCAACATACTTGTCTGTTTGCATAGTTGGTTATTAGATGAGATATGAACAAGACAATCCAGTGTTATTTCGATTTTTGGATATAAATGTTTTGCTTTAATCAAAATTAACTATTAATTAATCGTTAATTTTTCAATCGTTAACTATTCAATTTAAATTAATCGTTACCAGCCCTAATATTTAGTATTTCATACCATTCACTGCAATTCAAAAATAGCATCTAATATTTAGTATTTGATACTGCCCACTATAATACAAAAGTAATGTCTCTTATATTTGGTATTTTGTACCATTTCACTACAATACAAAAATAGCATATATTTTATAAAAAGCATATAATATATAATAATAAATATAAATAGCATATAGCATAGAATTTATAAATAGCTCATATTTAGTATTTGATACTACCCACTATAATACAGAAGTAGCATCTCTCAGATGTAATATTCACCACAATACAAAAATAGCACCTTTTATATGTAATATTTCATACCACCCATTACAATACAAAAGTATAATTTTGTACTGCATGCCACTCACTACACACGAGAGTGATTGATTTGATTGGTCAGTACGTTCAGAAATAGCATGTTATTGACTTATTCCCAACTAAATGAAAATAGTGTTGTTCTGAATTTCACAAAATACAACAAAAAGTGTCGTTCTGTTTAGAGAATTTCATGCTACACAGCAAAACAGTGGTCATTGGAACTGTGTCCTAGTTAACTGTCTCAGTCATTGACTGACCCAACATTTGTTGGAGCTGTGTCCTAGTTGACTGTCTCAGACATTGTCTGAACAAACATGTTTGAGCAGTGTTCTAGTTGACTGTCTGTCATTGACTGAATAAACATCTATTGGAGCTGTGTCCTAGTTGACTGTCTCAGTCATTGACTGCACCACCATCTATTGAAGCTGTCTCCTAGTTAACTGTCTCAGTCATTGACTTCACCACCAATCTATTGAAGCTGTGTCCTAGTTAACTGTCTGTCATTAACTGAACCAACATCTATTGAAGCTGTGTCCTAGTTAACTGTCTCAGTCATTGACTGATCCAACATCTATTGGAGCCTTGTCCTAGTTAACTGTCTCAGTCATTGACTGATCCAACATCTGTTGGAGCCGTGTCCTAGTTGACTGTCTCAGTCGTTGACTGGACCATCTATTGGTGCCTTGTCCTAGTTAACTGTCTCAGTCATTGACTGCACCACCATCTATTGAAGCTGTGTCCTAGTTAACTGTCTCAGTCATTGACTGAACCAACATCTATTGAAGCTGTGCCCTAGTTAACTGTCTCAGTCATTGACTGAACCAACATCTATTGAAGCTGTGTCCTAGTTAACTGTCTCAGTCATTGACTGAACCAACATCTATTGAAGCTGTGTCCTAGTTAACTGTCTCAGTCATTGACTGAACCAACATCCATTGAAGCCGTGTCCTAGTTGACTGTCTCAGTCATTGACTGAACCATCTACTGGAGCTGTGTCCTAGTTGACTGTCTCAGTCAGTAACTGAATAAACATCTGTTGGAGCTGTGTCCTAGTTAACTGTCTCAGTCATTGACTGAACCCATAAGGTCACCATACAGCGGATACCATCCCACTGTGGAGTACCCAGAAACGACAGAGCTGATCAATTGGCTAAGGAAGGAGCCAAAGAAGAACAGCCTGATGTGCCCGTTACATACCACCAAAAGAAAAGAATGATCAAATCAGTCAGAAAGCCACCAAAACCTGCTCAAGATGACTACCATGTTATGGATAGACCAGAACAAGTCATTATTCTGCGCATCAGAACAGGGCACAATACATTACGCAACCACATGTATATAAAATTCAAGATTGGCGAAACAGCCATGTGCACATGTGGATTGGCGTCGCAGACAGCAGAGCACATACTCCAAGACTGCCCAAAATATAGCATATCTAGGCAAACCTTCTGGCCTAGAGAGATGACAGTGGAAGATAAACTCTATGGACCGCTGTGTGAACTGAAAAAGACAGTTCAATTCATACAAGAGACAGCATTGCAGTTATAGACATATTTCAAGTGAACGAAAGAAGAAGAAGAATTGACTGAACCAACATCTATTGAAGCTGTGTCCTAGTTAACTATCTGTCATTGACTGAACCAACATCTATTGAAGCTGTGTCCTAGTTAACTGTCTCAGTCATTGACTGACCCAACATCTATTGAAGCTGTGTCCTAGTTGACTGTCTCAGTCGTTGACTGGACCATCTATTGGAGCCTTGTCCTAGTTAACTGTCTCAGTCATTGACTGCACCACCATCTATTGAAGCTGTGTCCTAGTTAACTGTCTCAGTCATTGACTGACCCAACATCTATTGAAGCTGTGTCCTAGTTGACTGTCTATCATTGACTGAACCAACATCTATTGAAGCTGTGTCCTAGTTAACTGTCTCAGTCATTGACTGCACCACCATCTATTGAAGCTGTGTCCTAGTTGACTGTCTCAGTCAATGACTGAACCATCTACTGGAGCTGTGTCCTAGTTGACTGTCTCAGTCATTGACTGACCCAACATCTATTGGAGCCTTGTCCTAGTTGACTTTCTCAGTCAGTAACTGAATAAACATCTGTTGGAGCTGTGTCCTAGTTAACTGTCTCAGTCATTGACTGACCCAACATCTATTGAAGCTGTGTCCTAGTTGACTGTCTCAGTCAGTAACTGAATAAACATCTGTTGGAGCTGTGTCCTAGTTAACTGTCTCAGTCATTGACTGACCCAACATCCGTTGGAGCCTTGTCCTAGTTGACTGTCTCAGTCAGTAACTGAACAAACATCTGTTGGAGCTGTGTCCTAGTTGACTGTCTCAGTCATTGACTGAACCAACATCTATTGAAGCTGTGTCCTAGTTGACTGTCTTAGTCATTGACTGAATAAACATCTGTTGGAGCTGTGTTCTAGTTGACTGTCTCAGTCATTATTTGACTGACCCATGTGTTAGATCAAGATCCTGGTCTGCTCAGCCTTGGGCTGAAGCTTCATGGTGCAGTTATGTTCCATTGGACAGATATTTGTCTTGGTCCGGCTGAGCTTTGATGAGGATCACTTTTGTTTGACAAGGGTACCTCCATAAGGGTTTCAGTCTCCCTTGATGTTCACAAAGGAGAATCTCAACACAGGGCACTAACTTCGTTACACCAGCAAGGTTCCACGCTTGTGTATGGCATCACATGAGCTATCAGTTTTTCTTATGTCAAATGTAGCCTGGACAGTGAGTGGTGAAAGTTTCAGAATGCGAACACATGTGTAAAGTCTGCACAGGTTTTTCACATTTATCTGTGAAGGCTAGAAATCTGATGTGCATCCCATGATCCAGGGTGAACATCCCATCCATGGATTTCAACTTTTGTGCAAATCCACACAGTGAAACATTGCCAGCATGCTCCAATCCAGAGCTGCATGTCATCTCTTTAAGCTACTGCTACTGTTATACTACTACTGCTACTGTTATACTACTACTGCTAGTACTACTACTGCAACTACTACAACTACTACTTCTACTACTACTACTACTACTACTACTATCACCACCACTACTACTATCACCACCACTACTACTACTACTACTAATACTACTACTACTACTACTACTACTACTACTACTACTACTACTACTACTACTACTACTAACAGAGACAGAGAGAGATCATTGGTGTTTTGCTTGAAATGTTTGTGTGTGTTTTCATAGTGTCATGTACTGTTGCAGGACTTTGACCTGTGCATCCCCTGCTACAAGAAGGAGAGCCACCACCACGAGATGATCATACTGGGCCTGGGTCAGGACAACATCTCCAGCTCGGGCAAGGAAGAGAACCCCCAGGTGTCTCCCCAGCGTCTCATCCAGCGCTGCATCACCTCTCTGGTACATGCCTGCCAGTGCAAGAACGCCAACTGCTGCATCAATGCCTGTCACAAGATGAAGCGAGTCATGGCTCACACGTTGAGTTGCCGCCGTCGCAGGACCAACAATGGCTGCCCCATCTGCAGACAAATGATATCTCTGTGCTGTTACCACGCCAAGCACTGTATAGAGATCAAGTGCCCTGTTCCATTCTGTCCTCAGATGAGGCAGAAGTTCAGGCAGAATCAACTCTTGAGCTCAGCTGCTGCGTAGCCGTGTGGCAATCATGACCAACAACGCCAGCAGCAGCAGTAGTAGTAGTAGCAGCAACGGCAACAGCACCACCACCACCAGTAATGGACCAGCTAGTGTGACAAACCAGGACTCATCACCCTCATCCACATCCTCTTCACCTTTCTCCAGCGGCAGTGTTGGCAAGGCACCAGGACCACCAAGGACGGCAGTCATAGCAGCTCATGACGCCAAGCTGCAGGCCGAGAAACAAAGGCAGGTGGCGGCTGTGCCAACCATGAACTCCATTGGCAAACCAGCGATGCAGCCACCAATCAGACCTTCACCTCCCGCGGTGGGACCTTTATCTGGCAAGCCAGTGGCTGCAACTCAGAGACCTACTTGGCCTTCGTACCCCCAGGCTCCTCCACAGCCACAGCAGCAGCCGCCACGACCTGGTATGAGTGGTAACATGAGGCTGCCAGGCATACAGCTGACACATACTCAGCAACAACACCCACCAGCACAGCAGCCGCCGCCTGTGCCACCCATTGTCCCCAGCGCTGTCAACACCACTGCTGTTTCATCCACCGCTGGTGCCTCACCTATTGGCCCAGCTGTGCACACCATGCTGCAAGCCTTCAAGAACCAGAACTTCTCCCAAGCTGAGTGGCTGTCAGTCCTCAGAAAAAATCCCCAACTCATGGCTCAGGTGTTGAAACTTAAAAATCAGAAAATGATGCAGCAGCATCAACAGCAGCAGCAGGGATCCTCCTGTGGTCTACGGGAGGAGACTGGAGATGTGCCAGTGTGCAGTGAAAATGATCCTGAGCCGAACATCCAACCATTAAGATTATTAGCTTATGTGTGAGGTTGTAGCTGTCCATGCTGGATGTCAGCAAGCTAGACTTGTAGATTGATGGTCATGATACTTGACAGGTGTTACTTGTTTGTCAATCCTACATACATATCAGTGATTGTGATTGTTTATGTGAAACACTTGTCTAGTCTCTGACATCATGTCTATACATCATGCCAGGTTGTTGTTCATGTGTTTTGCTGGTAGTTGTTACCCTGCCATTGGCTGTTTGATGTGGTCTGTCTTGCCGGCTGCTTGACCTCATACATCTTCTACTGACCATTTGATGAGGCTGGGCTGAACTCCAAGCCACAGCGTTAGAACATTTACAACCATGAGTGGGTGTTTGAATTCAAGGCCACTGGAGTAAATTCTTCAACCATGAGTGGGTGTTTGATTTCAGGGCCTGTGGAGTAAATTCACCTTGAAGTGATTGTAAACCTTTCTTCGTGTGATGGTTTTGTCACAGTAATGTTCCTTGAAACTACGGTGGCACAGTAGTTACTGCCCTTGCTTGCTTAGACAGTGATCAGTGTGATCCCCTGCAGGACGGCTCGTAACAGATGGATGCTAGGTATTTGTCAGGATTGTCTGGAATGAGTCAACTGATATCACAGCACTCAGGACATTCCTATACACATGCTGTCCTCATCTTCAACAGCCAGCAAGGAGTCCCAACACCAGCTGTAGTCTGATCATGTGTCCATCTGACACCACCACGCCTTGGAGCACCCACTGCTGGCCAGATTCTTCCACTCTCCCTCCAGGCCATGATGGTCTGTCTGTACCCCCCTTGCTATACACATAACCCCAGAGATCCCCAGCCACATCTGCTGCACCTACACACCACCCACTCACTGATATGCCCGCCTGTTTCCCAGCATATCCCGGGGAAAGAGACAAATAATGCTGCCCATCCTTGATGACTGAATGTAAGGGTACCACTCTGCACTAGGCATGCCCATGGGCAAGTTTGATGGGTTAAAACCACTCATGGTGGCTGTCGGCATCATGATGTATGGCTTGTTTGAGATCACGCCAGGGCATCATTTTAACATGCTTCCATTCCTATTGAAGAAAGATACAAAGCTTATCACCTCAACTGGTAATGTCAGGTCTTAGTACACATGACATTGTGGCATGTCACAGGCCTGTATGTGTCTGCCATGGGGTTGCCTTGGCCCTGTTTAGTAGATGTTGTGTTTGCCCTGAAGACTTGATGTTTGTTATGTTTGCCCTGAAGTCTTGATGTTTGTTGTGTTTGCCCTGAAGACTTGTTTGTTGTGTCCACCCTGAAGACTTGATGTTTGTTGTGTCTGCCTTGAAGACTTGATGTTTGTTGTGTCTGCCCTGAAGACTTGATGTTTGTTATGTATGCCCTGAAGACTTGATGTTTGGTCTGCCCTGAAGACTTGATGTTTGTTGTTCTGCCCTGAAGACTTGATGTTTGTTGTTCTGCCCTGAAGACTTGATGATGTTTGTTGTTCTGCCCTGAAGACTTGATGATGTTTGTTGTGTCCACCCTGAAGACTTGATGTTTGTTGTGTCTGCCCTGAAGACTTGATTGTTGTTCTGCCCTGAAGACTTGATGTTTGTTGTTCTGCCCTGAAGACTTGATGTTTCTTGTGTCCATCTGATGTGTTGTGTCCACTTGAAGACTTGATGTTTCTTGTGACCACCATAAAGATTTGTTGTGTCCATCTGAAGACTTGATGTTTCTTGTGACCACCCTTAATATTTGTTGTGTTCACCTGAAGACTTGATGTTTGTGTGATTCCTAAATTTAGGGGAGGCTAATATTTGCTGCATTTACATAGAAATATCAATATCTGACTGTAGATGTGGTTGTATGAAAATGTGCTATTGTGTTGATGAAGATCTGAAGGGATGCAAAATTGGTGTAAATACAAAAATATCTTTGTGTGAGGACAAGGGAGATTGGTGTGGATGCTACTGTGTGTGGGTCCAGCAGTGTTGGTATGTTTGCACAAGGCTGCTTTAACATTGACAAGTTTGGGGCATATGTGCAGTGATTGTAGCTTGCTACATGTGACAGGGTAGCTTGCCACATGTGCCAGTGTGGCTTGTCACATGTGCTAGTGTGGCTTGTCACATGTGCTAGTGTGGCTTGTCACATGTGCTAGTGTGGCTTGTCACATGTCCCAGTGTAGCTTGTCACATGTCCCAGTGTAGCTTGTCACATGTGCTAGTGTAGCTTGCATGCTGCAGCTTCTACCACTAGATGATGTTAGCTTGTGGGTGAGTTGAACTTAGAGTAAATGGGCTTCACTGTTTGCTGTACATAGACACTTGATTCACCCAGCATGTCCCATCGGCCGGCCACCATCTATCCCTCCCAAGCAGCAAGGGGTTGTGTGATAGCATCCATGTAGTATTTATTACTGATAGACCCATACTGATCATTGCTGTGTTGTTGCTGCCTTTGCCTGCATCCAGGAACTGTGGTGTCAGTATCTTGATATCCACTCGGAAACAATCAGCATTTCCTGTCGTGTGAGAGCAGAGCAGCTGTGTGTGAATATGTGGGATGGTGGTAGACAGAGCGGCTGTTGTTGACATTTTCCTCATTCTCATCCCTGACTGCGATACCATCAGAATTGAATCATTATTTCAGAGACTTCGTGTAAATAAAATTTGTGAGAACATTTTAATATTGACCAGGTGGTTGTTGCTTGTTTCACATTGTCTTTGTCATTCTATAGTGTCTTTATTACATTTTGTGATGGTATTGATTGACATGCACAGCGGAAGACAATACAGGTAGATGTATGGAACATTGTAATGAGCATGGGCTGATGATAATCACCATGGCCTCTGAAGAGGGGCAAGTTTTCAAGTCACTCCACAGATCTCTGCCCTTGGTGTTCTGGATCAGCTATACTGAAGATATTTCTCCACGCCATCAGCTTAGAACTTATTGCATCATAGAGAAGACGTTTGCAAACTAGATCTTGGAACCCAGTAGACATAAAGAAGACATTTGCAAACTAGATCTTGAAAGTCGGTGGACATCATAGAGAAAACAATTGGAAACTAGATCTTGGAAGTCATTGGACATCGTAGAGAAGACATTTGCAAATTAGATCTTGGAAGTCAGTAGACATAGAGAAGACATGCAAACCAGATCTTAAAAGTCAGTGGACATCATAGAGAAAACAATTGGAAACTAGATCTTGCAAGTCATTGGACATTATAGAGAAGACATTTGCAAATTAGATCTTGGAAGTCAGTGGAAATCATAGAGAAGACATTTCCAAACTAGATCTTGAAAGACAGTGGACATCATAGAGAAGACATTTACAAACTTTGATCTTGGAAGTCAGTGGGCATCATAGAGAAGAAATTTTAGAGACGATCTTGGAAGTCAGTGGAGATCATAGAGATATTTTAGAGACTAGGTATTGAAAGTCAGTGGACATCATAGAGAAGACATTTGCAAACTAGATCTTGGAAGTCAGTGAACATGTTCCATGTTGGGCAGCACACATCATGTTCCTCAACGACCATCTGTTTTAGGTGTTCTTCATAAGTGCTGTGCATGGTGAAGGGATTTCGCAATCCTGCATATCGAGTTTGAAACACAGTTGCCGGAATTTTGGGAGCAGATGCCTTGTGCTTGTTTTCATACAAATGGTATGAGTGCCAGTCGTTCAGAAATCAATGGCCAACTACTGAACAAAAACTTGCCAAGAAATACAAACAGCCAAAACATGATGAGGTTGACTGCAACATCCAGAAAAGATTATGCATAAGTCCACCCACTGATTGTGTACCACTATCAGCCCACCTACTGATTGTCTGTGTACACTGTCAGTGTCAAAGACTGAAATAGAGAAGACCACCCTGAATGAGTGGTCTACCTCAAGTAGAGTATAGGTAACCCAGTGCCCCAACATGAGGGCAGGGTAGGTGTAGGAACTAGATAGGGAGGGGAACTGTAAACAGTTCTCTCATACGGAAGTGTCAACCAGAGAGTAAGCACTCTGGTCACGGTATAATCACGCCAAGGTGATAGACACGGAGCACTAGAATAGAACTCAAGAGTAGACTACTACTCTAAGCGTGTGGCACGCAAAAGCCGAAGTACGCCCGAGGTCCTTCCGCGTACTGTGTAATCAGCACGCGGAGAATCGTCAGACTGGGGACAGACTTCGTAGGGAACACATCGCTTAGCGTCGATGCGTATTTCTTTAGATGAGTAGATAGATTTAGCAGTAGGGCTAGGGACGACTAGTGATAGGAAATTCTGTGTATTCATGTGTGATGCATTAGAGACAATTTTGTGCATTTATGTAATGTAAAGAGCCAGTGGCAATAAAATGTGTAATCAATTCCTCTCGTACGACTGACAAATCTTTTTGTGTGGTGCGAGAGAAGTTTATCCCGTAATGCCTGTAGCATCGCTTGATGACAGGCTAGGACAAAAGTGGTGTCAGAAGTGTGGCTTAGACAATTGTTCAAGCTAAAACACTCACCCACAGCTCTAAAATAGTATTACTGTCAGTTAATCACAGGGTTTAATTTGTGTTAGTGTAAAATAGCGTGTGCAGACTAAAACAAGATGCGAGCTGTGCCCATCGTGACCGAATAACGTTTATTTATGCTTATTGAAATGTTTTGTGCTTTATGAACATGTTTTCTTCTGATTTGTAAGTATTATTATTATAGTTTTGCATAATTTATTTCAACAATTATTTGATTATTTATGTGTATTTATGAAACATGATTCACGGCGGAGCAATACAAAGAATAATGAGCCGGCGACAATATCGATTTTTCCAATCTAAAAATAGCGCTGCGCCTGTGACGTATCGCGGTTGACACACAGCTGCCCTACGCCATTCACAATCAGCGACAGATTGTTTACAAATCGCCAAGCGGCTGCTCGCCTGAATCTTTGAATTACATTCAGTATTATTTGTTTATACAAGCTATTTATTGAGTATATTTATTAATTTGAACATTATTATTTTCTTTATATTTATCTTAAAGCATTTATTTATTTATTTGTAAACATATTCTATTTTCTACCGTCACGATGGCACTACTTTCTTTTTGCAAATAAGATTCGGTCTGCACAGCACTTTCATAAATTAAACAGCAATAGTTAAGGAACGCAGAAGACATTAGAACGAAGACAGGACAGTGACATTTACTATTAACTATACCACATTGTGTTGTCCGGGGACATGTAATTGTAAATGTCAAACAAATGTCTAAAGTCATATGTCGTTTACAAATGGTTAATTATTGATGCTCTTGTAAACCAGGTATAACAAGAGCTGTTTAGAGAAGTAACGTGAGGTGTGTGTCGAGGTGCCAAACGATTGTACCTGAGGTGCCAAACGATTGTACCTGATTGTTCTGGATTGTTAAGATGAGTATACCCAAATTATTTTGATTGCAATATAATTAATAATGCATCTCTTTTTCAGGGTGTAATCTAATAGTATTTTTTGTACACAGGTATTTAAAAACTTAACATATCTAATATACATGAGTAAATATTTGAGTGCCTATCAACTCTAGTTAATTATCCAACAACATGTCAACTTTAGCTGATTTCATACAAGCAGGCAAGGAATTAGGACACACAGGAAAGGAATTAGAGCAATATGCTGATCAAAAATTTAAAGAAATAAAAGATGCTGAGAGAGATGAACGTGCACGAGAAAGACAACAGAAGGAGAATGGAGAACAAGAAAGACAACACCAAAAAGAAATGGCACAATTATCTGAAGAAACTAAACAGAAACAGTTAGAACAAGACAAGGAGAATAAACAAAAACAATTAGATCAGGAGAGGGAGTTAAAGCAAAAACAATTAGATCAGGAGAGGGAGTTAAAGCAAAAACAATTAGATCAGGAGAGAGAGTTAAAGCAAAGAGAGATAGATGAAATGGCAAGAGTAAAAGAAAAACAAATACAGATTGAATCAGAAACACAGGTAAAGATGAAAGGTATGGAAGTAGATTCACACGTAGAGATCTCCGCTACAAAACTAAAGAGTCAGCAAGAAGAGAATAAACTTAATAAATACAAACATATTATTAAGCCATTCTGTAAAGAAGATTCCATATCAGCTTGGACAGAAAATGTCGAATACCAGCTGAAATACCATCAAGTACCAATCGATATGTGGGCCATGATCTACATGAAAAACCTCAGTGGGGAGCCCCTTAAAGTTATTGAATCAATACCAACTGATCTTAGATCTAACTATCAGTACATTCACGATAGGATAATGCAACATTTTTTACTTGATGCCCCTGGGTATCAAGTGCAATTTTCTAACTTAAAACCAAAAGCAAGTGAGACCTTCATCGATTATGTCTCGAATGTCCAACGCGTGCTGAATAGATGGCTGAATGCAGCAAAAATAGGAAAGGACTTTGAAAAACTTAAAAATTTAATAGCCATGGATAAAGTCATAACCACAATCCCATCTCCTTTCGCTAAATTCCTGCAGCAGTCAGACATAGAAACAACAGAGCAATTCGAGAAGAAAGGCTCCGCATATTTTTCCTCAAATAGAGATATTTTTAAAACATCAAACATCGACTCTGAAATAGTCTCTTTTGTTAAGGACCAACCTAAAAGCTATCGTAGCAATAAAAAACCATTTCAGAGAGTCGACAAGAAAGATAAAAAATTACCTAAATGTGTGTATTGCCAACTTTTTCATGATACTTATGCTATGTGTGATAAATCACCGAACTATCCAACACATCTTGAAATGGTCATTAAGAAACAACAAAATAAGAGAAATGCATACAGGCGTGCAGTCAAATGTTTCTTCTGTTCCAGCTACGGGCATTATTCCAGTAAGTGCCTAGGCCGCCAAAGAATGAAGGCCAACAGTGCAATGTTAATTGATACATCTTCTGATAGTGGGAGTGAGACTGAATGTGAGGTCCAGAATGAGTTACCTTTTAATCAATCTGAAGATGTTTGTTGTGTAAACGATATTTTAAGCTTTGACAGTTGTGAACGATGTCACCAATTTCATGCAGACGGAAAATTAGAATGTGAACATACAGTACCATTCTCCACTGAGAGTGTAATTGCAGCATTAGCCTCCAGAGGCAATTTGGTGTTCCACAATGCAATGGTCAACGAAATACCATGCCAATGTTTGCTTGACAGTGGGAGCACTCTTATCGGTCTTAGAAAGGAACTGGTGAATCCAAATGATTATACAGGTGACTCAGTCAAATGCCGAACCTTTTCGGGCAATATTGAAATTTACCTGTTGGCAAAAGCCCGTATTAACACTCCTTTCCTTTCTGGTACCTTTACATGTGCTATTTTAGATAACCCTTGTACTGATTTAATTTTGGGATGCTTACCCCAAATGAAGCATTGCACTAACGAAGAAATGGGAGAAATTAAATGCAGTTAATGCAACAACCAGAGCAGATACTATTAAGCACCAAGACACACTACAGGAGGAAAGACTACTGTTGCTATCACCAACTAGCACGGATGATACCACCAGACAAAAGTTCATAGACCAGCAAAAAGCTGATCCGAGTGTGTCTCCATATCTAAAACTATTAAAAGAAAAAGCCAAAGTAACAAAAAAACGCATCATGGTTCTTTAGACTTAATAATGGTATTCTTACTCGTTATTATACAACTGGCAACCATGAGATTCAGCAAACGGTGTTACCTGTACAACACCGCCTAACTGTGCTAAAGATTGCACACGAGTCACCGTTTGCTGGTCACCTTGCATACGACAAAACCAGGGCCAGAATTCAGGCTCATTTTTATTGGCCAGGTTTTTGTAATGACATAAAAGTATTTTGTCGTTCATGTAATGTCTGTCAACAACTGGTACGTAAGGGTAAACATCCTACAGCTGAAGTACAACCTTCAACACTGGCCTCTAGGCCATTTGAGAGTGTGGCGGTAGATATTGTTGGACCCCTGAACCAGGTGTCCAGCAAAGGAAATCGCTTCATCTTAACGCTGGTAGACCTATGTTCAAGGTGGGTTGAGGCAGTAGCTTTGAAATACATCACCTCCAAAGATATTGCCAATGTATTTCTACATTTGTTCTCACGATTCGGATTTCCACGTACCATCTTATCCGACCGTGGAACCCAATTCATATAGGCTGCAACGCAAGCCCTTACGAAAATGTTAGGAATTAAACAGCATTTTACAACAGCTTATCATCCAGCCAGCAATGGAATAGTAGAGAAAATTAACGGAGACCTAAAGCATATGCTGGCTAAGGTGACAGCAGAAAACCCAGCTGATTGGGATACACTGTTGCCAACAGTGCTGTTCGCCTATCGGGAGATTCCCCATTCAAGCACAGGTTTCTCACCGTTTGAATTAGTATACGGGGCTAACCCACGTGGACCCCTAACAATTTACCATCAGTTAGTAACTAACGCGATTGAAATTCCAACCCCTAAAACACCTTATGAGATGGTAACAGAAACACGAGATAAAATTATGAAATCGTGTATCATAGCCAAGGCAGCTTTGGAGAGGAAGGGTCAAATCTACCGCCAATATGCAAATAGAGGTGCGAGGACTATTAATCTTGAACCAGATCAAGACATACTGCTTTTACTCCCAGACAAACGGAATTTATTATTGACCTCATGGCAAGGGCCATTCAAAGTGGTACGAAAAATTTCAGATGTCGATTATGAAATATCGATAAACGGACACTTAAAGATATTTCATATCAACATGTTGAAACCCTACTTTTCACGACAAGAGACAGAATTAGAGACAGACGAACACAATGCACCCACACCTATTGATAAGACGACGGACATACACAACGCAACTACACTAGTTAGCGAGACTGGCAAAGCCGACAATATGCATACACCTAGTGAGCATACAGAAAACGCACTTAGCACCACAACCATACTGAATCAGGTAGACGATGACGGGATGGAACTACCTGTTCCAATTGTAGACAAGACTGCCACATTAGATTGTATACGGTTAGAACCGGGACTAACAGAAGAACAACGACGACAGACAATAGAATTAGTGACGGAATATAAGGACATATTTTCCGACATTCCAGGTAGGACGGACAGGATCGAGCACTCCATCCTTCTTTCGGACTCTAAGCCTATCAAATGCAGGCCGTACTCTATCCCACTTAGCTACAGAGAAAGTCTAAATAAGGAAATTCTTAATTTAGAAGCTAGTGGAATCATCCAGAAATCTACATCTGAGTACTCCTTTCCAATCGTCTTAGTCAAGAAAAAATACTCCACAATTCGTCTCTGTGTGGACTATAGAAAACTCAACAATGTCACTAAGATCGACGCAGAACCAATTCCTTCCTGCGAAGATCTTATCCTTGATATGTCCACCTCCAAAATCTTCTCTAAATTAGACCTTACTAAGGGATATTGGCAGGTCCCTATGCAGACTCAATCCATCCATCTTACTGCATTCTCAACACCTTTAGGTCTTTACGAGTGGCGGTTTCTTCCTTTCGGACTTCGTAACGCTCCTGCCACTTTCGTACGCCTAACTAGAGATTTACTACATGGAGTGACGAATACGGTGACATATATAGATGATATTTGTGTCCATACAGACGACTGGACAACACACTTACTGAAACTAAGACATGTCTTCGATAGGTTGCGACTCTTCGGTCTCACTGTCAAACCGAGCAAAGTTGAACTGGGCCTACAAGAAATTGATTTTTTGGGTCATGTCATTTCACAAGGACAACTAAAAACACAATAGAATTGTTACTAAAATTATGAACCTGACCATGCCTACAACAAAGAAGCAGGTCAGAAGCCTTTTGGGTTTAGTAAATTATTATAGTAAGTTCATACCGAACTTAGCTGAAATCACAAGTGTATTTTCAAATGTTTTGAAAGCATCAGTAAAATTATATGTCAAAGATGCATTATTAATTTCTGCATTGTCAACATTGAAACTCCTATTTAGTAATGTACCAATCCTGCGTTTGCCTAATCCTAGGCTCGTTTATTATCTTAGGACAGATGCCAGCAGGATTTCCATCGCTGCAGTACTAGGCCAGTTTTACGAGGGCATCTTCCATCCAATTTGCTACGTGAGCCGCAAGATCACACCTGCTGAGTCCAGATATTCCATATCAGAGTTGGAAGCCCTAAGTGTCATCTATTCAGTAAGGAAATTACATCGATTTCTAGCGGGTAATCACTTCGTAGTACAGACCGACAACTCCCCAATCACGGTCATACAAAGTGGGGTACATCGCAATGACCGCATCTAGAGTTGGTCGTTAATATTACAAAACTATACTTTTAGTATAGAGCATATTAAGGGTAGGGACAACATTCTGGCTGATACCCTTAGTCGACCATCTGAGGTAGAAATACCTGATACTCCACATGAAGATTGAGTCTAAGATATGTAATTTAGTACACTTAGAATATCCTGTGTAAAATATCCTATGTAATTCATAGACATCATGATCAGGACTGTGTGCTAAGAACATTGAACTACCATGTGTCCATAGACAGCAGAATAAGAACTGTGCTCCAAGAATGAGTGAATCACTGTGTGGACATAGACAGCTCGTTACGTACTACGCTCCAGTTGTGTTCCGGTGAATCACCTGTGTTAATCATGGAAGAACAGTGTCAGAACAATGCATAAATAACAGACACGAATATACATGTCTACGACACCAGCGGACTCTACGAGTGGAAGAATACCCATAAGACACAAGTATGACTGTGTAGTGTATTTAATATACCCAGGACAATTATGTATCTAGGAACTGTGCCAACGAAAGCAATTTCTGAACATTATGGCAACCACTAACCTGAGGTAGTTAAATACCATGTATATATATTTATTTATTGTGATATGTATTATAATATGTTTTTAATATAGTTAGATTAGTTACTTTAATATAGATTTAAATTAGATTTAGGGAATATAATAGGTTTTTTTTTAGTTTAGATAAATCACTAATTTACCCACTTACTTAGGATAGTACTAATAGCTAATTAAATACAAGAATAAAAAGTTAAGATAGGAACAGTACCAGTTAGTACATTTCATTTCACATTATTTCATTCCATCTTGATAAACACTTTAACAACCTCATCATTTAGAATTAAAAGTAGTTTAGACCTTATAGGATAAAAGGATTATACATTTCACCATGTATATTCAAATTATTAATCATATTTTTTTGCATTTAGACATTAAAACATTGTTTTTATTTTATTTATTATTTTTTTGTTGTAAATAACCCATTATTTATAATTTTGTGACATTTCACATTACTCATTTCAGAAAGGTACATAACTCATCTCACATCATTTTCATTTTCTTAGTTACTTAGATTATTTCCCTTAAATTAGGTTAATTTTGTGCAACAAATTAGAATATATATATTTATAGAATTAGTATTAGTATTTCAGTAGAATGTAGTGTTTAGTATTATCAGGGTACAATCAACCCTATTTCATACATGTAAATATTTTGTAAATACATGACTCGTGCAGTAAGTTACGCACAGTCATTAAGCTCAACTCTTTTCAAACTGAGCCAAACTTGTACAGTGTCACTTCAAGGTTTTTAAATAATTGGGAGAATAAAAGATGTGTGACAGAAGTGTGAAAATGAGAGAAAATGGAAAATATAGAATGGAGAGTGAAGACAACCAGCGGATTTTTTCTGCCGCTCAACGCGATTTTTATTATTTGTCTGCGTCAAGCGTTTGCTTTCAGTGTTGAAATATGCTGTCTCTAATGTGTTGTGTGTAGTTTTGTGTTAGCCATAATTACATTAGACCTTATGGAAAGTATTTTAAGTCTCATAAGACGGAAACGTAGTCACGAATTAGTGTTATACACTTATTTGTGGCCACATTTAACCGGATTATGGCACTTGAAAACTAACTTACATACAAATTATAGACAGACACACATGTTAGAAGATAAATTATAGTATTAGGTACATCCAAACACGCAAACAACCAGGAAAACAAACATGTAAAGTGCATACATTTTTTTTTTGAGAACAAAGGAAGAGAACTCCGGGTCAGGGGACACAATAGACAACGAAACACTAACTTAACAGTGAAAGATAACTTTACACGCAGAAGCGAGATAGGTAAAGCCTGTCGCACACAGCTTGTGCAAGGGTTGTTAAATATTATATGGGGGACATGAAGCAATTCATGTGTTGATCCTAAGAAAATCAACTTTGTATGGGTAGTGAGTTAATTTGCTATTTGAGGGCAGGTCTTATAAGACAATGGTCCGGTTCAGACAAACCTCTAATAAATATAATATTGCGATTGAGAAGAGGGCTCACGCCAACCAGACAAGTTTGTGGCGATCACCAGTAGCCAAGTAAAGTAATACTACATTGTGACAATAGTCAGTAGAGGTCTATTGAGTTACCCAGAACCAAGTCTTTGACAAAAATTAGATACACTAATTTTTAGAAACCTCTTGCGTCACAACCATGAGTCAAAGTTTGTAACGCAACACAGGAGGGGAGGGTGTGTGTCAAAGACTGAAATAGAGGGAAGACCACCCTGAATGAGTGGTCTACCTCAATTAGAGTATAGGTAACCCAGTGCCCCAACATGAGGGCAGGGTAGGTGTAGGAACTAGATAGGGAGGGGAACTGTAAACAGTTCTCTCATACGGAAGTGTCAACCAGAGAGTAAGCACTCTGGTCACGGTATAATCACGCCAAGGTGATAGACACGGAGCACTAGAATAGAACTCAAGAGTAGACTACTACTCTAAGCATGTAGCACGCAAAAGCCGAAGTACGCCCGAGGTCCTTCCGCGTACTGTGTAATCAGCACGCGGAGAATCGTCAGACTGGGGACAGACTTCGTAGGGAACACATCGCTTAGCGTCGATGCGTATTTCTTTAGATGAGTAGATAGATTTAGCAGTAGGGCTAGGGACGACTAGTGATAGGAAATTCTATGTATTCATGTGTGATGCATTAGAGACAATTTTGTGCATTTATGTAATGTAAAGAGCCAGTGGCAATAAAATGTGTAATCAATTCCTCTCGTACGACTGACAAATCTTTGTGTGTGGTGCGAGGGAAGTTTATCCCGTAATGCCTGTAGCATCGCTTGATGACAGTCAGCCCATCTAGCAGTCCACCCACTGATTGTCTACCTGCCACTGTCAGCCCATCTAGCACTGATTGTGCACCACTGTCAGCCCATCTAGCACTGATTATGCACCACTGTCAGCCCATCTAGCAGCCCACCCACTGATTCTCTGTGTACACTGTCAGCCCATCTAGCAGTCCACCCACTGATTGTCTGTGTACACTGAGCCCACCTAGGAGTCCACCCACTGATTGTCTGTGTACACTGTCAGACCATCTAGCAGTCCACCCACTGATTGTCTGTGTACCACTGTCAGCCCATCTAGCAGCCCACCCACTGATTGTGTACCACTGTCAACCCATCTAGCACTGATTGTCTGTGTACCACTGTCAGCCCACCCACTGATTGTCTGTGAACCACTGTCAGCCCATCTAGCAGCCCACCCACTGATTGTGTACCACTGTCAACCCATCTTGCACTGATTGTCTGTGTACCACTGTCAGCCCACCCACTGATTGTCTGTGTACCATTGTCAGCCTATCTAGCAGCCCACTCACTGATTGTCTGTGTACCATTGTCAGCCCACCCACAGATTGTCTGTGTACCACTGTCAGCCCATCTAGCAGTCCACCCACTGATTGTCTGCCTGCCACTGTCAGTCCATCTAGCAGTCCACCCACTGATTGTCTGCCTGCCACTATCAGTCCATCTAGCAGTCCACCACCCACTGATTGTCTGCATGCCACTGTCAGCCCATCTAGCAGTCCACCACCCACTGATTGTCTGCATGCCACTGTCAGCCCATCTAGCAGTTTGAATCCCCGCATTGGGCTGGACATGCGTACACCATAATTGGTTTAGTTTGCTTGTGATAATAGATCACGTTCATAACACAGTGATATCTCCTAAACTGCTCCAGTCTTCTTCTAAAGAGTGCTCAAGGAGAATCTGGCACGGTGCACGCACTCTGTAGCACCAGCAATCATTCAGGCATGTATAGACCAGAATGGCATTTGCTAGAAATAGTTGTGGGTACGTGTTAGAAGAAGAGGAGGAGGAAGAAGAAGATCGAATTAGATTTGTAGAGGGAAATAAACTGTCCAACTCGTTCAACCTGCTTCTTCAGCCCTGGTTATAATAAAGGTGGTTCATAGCGCGTTTGATTGTTTCCTGCTCCTTTGAAAGTTTGTCAACAATTCCAGTAAAGTATGCCTGGCGGGGTGACTCTTTGTCTTTGTCATGTCTTCCTTCGCTGACGACATCTTCGATGCTTGCTCCTTGGTACAGGTTATTCCTTTCTCTTATTTTTCTTATTTTATTTATGCAGATATAAGGAGGAAGAAGATTTCCAAAATGCCAACACAGCAGAGTAACATCGCCCAGAAATGTGACATGACAACAGCCACGCGTTTTGAACATGTTAGTTCATTGTTACTTCAGGAGAGCCGGTCTTCCTGGCCTATAGGTTAAACGACTTTCTCTGTAATCCCATTTGTCTACGTAGCAATCTTCCTACCAACTCTATGTTACCAATGCCAAACTTGGACAATGACAGAAAAAGAGAAAAGAAAAATCACCACAACAGAAATAACATTCCTGAGAAGAATACTCAATGTATCAAGAAGAGATCAGATCAGAAATGAAGAAATCAGGACTAAAGTTGGGGTTACAGCTGCACTAGAATTTATTAGAAGGCAGCAAGTCAAATGGTTTGGCCATGCAAGTAGGTTACCAACTAACAGTATACCACAACAAACAATGATGTACAGACCAGAGGGAAGCAGAGGAAGAGGCCGACCAGGTAAATGATGGACGCAGGGAATAACAGAATCAATGGGAATATCGCCTATAAGCGGGTACTCTCCCGTTGTTTATACTTCACCTCGACACCGCAAGGTGCAAGAGGAACATGATGAGATGATATGGTAACGCAGCGCGCGAGAATTGGAAGAGAAAAAAAACAACTTCAGGAGAACAAACCAACCTGCCAAATCATTCTATCACGGCCTGTTTCTGCAGTTGTCACTATTCGTGGTTTCTAGGCTCGGTCGTCAGCATCTAAGTTCTGGATACAATCCGCTGTCATGTTCTGTGGTTTCCAGAAGAAAATAAAATCTGCTATCACGGATAATGGTTCCCAGAAAAAGATAAAATCTGCTGTTACGTGTCATGGTTTCTAGAAAAGGATAAAATATGCTGTCACGGGTAATGGTTTCTAGACGAAGATAAAATGTGCTGTTACGTGTCATGGTTTCTAGAAAAGGATAAAATCTGCTGTCATGTTCCATGATTTCTAGAAGAAGATTATGGTACCTAATGTGTCCACTAAGATCGCATCGTTGCTTACTGTTGACTAGCCCGCTCTGCAATCGTTAGCAAATGCCGTTGATTATTGATGTGCCCGCTCGGTAAGCATTAGCAAGTTTGAGTTGACCTGTCCTTGCCGATGGCTTACCCCTTCCGTAACCATTAGTCAGGGCTCTCCGATATGTCCTCACTGCTGACTTGCCCAGTCTGTAAGCATTAACCATTTTTTTGGGTCAATCAGAATGTTTATTCACTAAACATTTACAACAGTGATCATCTTGATCTTGTCTGAAAAGATATTTGTGCTGCTATTGTACGACGTCATTGTGACATAAATTATGTCAAGCCCCTATTCCATTCTGAATCGCAAAAAAATTACACCCCAACAACTTTCGGAACACGACAGCTGCAGGCCACCTGCAAGATGATGAAATCTTGGGCGCCAGAGAAAAATCCACTAGGAGTGGCTGCAATCTTTGTCGTGGGATAGCACTTAGCATAAGCTTAGTAAACTGAGCACTCAGCATAAGCTTATTTAAATTAGCAATTAGCATAAGCTTATGCAAATTAGGATGGACTATGTAACGAGGAGACAGATTTCAAATATTCGTAGCAGATGGCTGACACCCTTGAGAAGGAAAGATGAGGTGTTATTACGCAAAATTCGTGTAGGTAAATTCTATGTTCCTGGAGACATTGGGGATGGTGGTACTGTGGCTTACATGGAGTATGTTCCTAAGCGAGGAATATCATCATCAGGAGGGTCGAAGTTCTCAGTAAAGAAGGCGGAAATTTACCTTTCTAATGCAGGAAGAGCGAAATACCATTAAACAGCATTGATACCCCCGAACTAAGAATCACCCCAGCCTTATGGACCTCAGTTAAGTACATAATGATACCCTAAATAATATCAACGGCCAGCAATAGTAGTAACCTGTTTTCTCGGATCCTGATAGATTGAAATTAGAGACAGTTTAATAAATCACTTGTTGTGAAATCAGAGACTCTTTGGTAATTCCCATGTGATTAAACAGCGATAGTTAGTTAATCAGTTGTGATGAAACAGAGACATTTTAAGTAATTAACGGTGGTGAATAGTAGAGTTATTATGTCTTTTGTGATTGTGAATTTTCTATATTTAAGATGCCATTCTAACATAACCCTCTCCTTGGTTTTCCATTATAATATTATAATTTATAACAAAGAGTCGTTCACTTTTCTGGTTAATTTATGAATGATTTTGCTGTGTTAAGGGTGATAAAATCTGGAGATCATAATATGGCAGGAAGACTACACATTTTTCAGTTTTCCCAGAGTGAGCTTTCTCCGCTCTGAAATGCGGTGACTTTCCTAGCTTTCCTGTCCTTCTACCAGAAAACTTTCCTTTAGACCTAATAGAAACTTAACCTATGACCCGTTTCAGCACTAGGGAGTCTTACGTGCCTTCTCTGGTTTTCTATTAGTAGTCGTACTTAACTTATTGGGATATCTATCTCCCTTTTCTAAATGTACATGACCACAATCATACAGCAGCAGCAGTATCTGTTCCTGCCTCCAGGTGCGGTGATACCAAGGGTGAGAGCTCTTCCTGTGATGCACGGACATGCTACTGCCACAGCCAGCTTCCCAAGATCAAAGTTGGATTACTTTCATCAGCACCTTTCATGAATCCTAATATGACAACGGTGGGAATAAAACCACAATAAAATGCAGTTCTATAATGCATTCACATTTGTTTGCCTCAATGTAAACATCCATATCTCAGTAACCAACTGAGGGGAAATTATGAGATGTAGTATATAACCTTATCATTATGTCCACCCAACAAAAAAAATTTTGTTCTCGAGATTTTACAGCATATTTCAAAGTTTGTTTATATGCGGTATATAATTTACGAGTCTGAGATGAAATTCATAATTTTAAATGTATTACAGCGTAGCCAGACAATCAGCGCTCAATGTTGAATATTTTCACAGGATTGGCCTTATGCCAACTCCTCGCGTTGTTTAAACTAGGCCTGTTCAGAGGTGTCTCAAAATGTGGGTTATTTCATGAAACCTGATTAATATGTTGTTGTTTTTTGTTAAAATCTTACCACTTATCGCCAACATTGAAATGTGTGAATGTTTTTCAGTGGGATTGAATGCGAAATTGTGTATACACTTCAAAGAATCGCTATGAAGTTTTACACATATTTTTACACATATATCAACGCAAGCCAGAATTGTGTAAACAGAAAGACATGTTAGTCAGCTTAAAATTACCGTGGTAGACAATCGACATTACTGTGCGAAATTGTGTATATTTCAACTTGAAGGATTTATCTAGTTAATTTCACGTAAGTTGTGTGATTTGTGCAGTATGTACCTGACGAGATGCAGCGAAATATGCCAGGCAATAAATCGTGCAATCTATTGTTTGTGTCTTCGTTATTCAAATTCACTACGGGAAAACATTGTTTTGAACACATATTTTTGTCAAGAAGCTGATCGCAAGAAACTGTTTTATACTATTACAAATTCAGAAAAAAGAACAGTGCATGCATTGGGTTTGAGTAAACGGTCATTTCGTCGATGGGTGCAAGAATTTGGAATTAAACCACCACGCAATACCCAAACGGTAGGTAGAAAGATTATTGTAGACAGCTTTGACAAAGGTGTCATAAGGCGAGCTATTATAAAAATGCTTTAAAAAGTCGCTTAAAATTCGACAGGGTCGACTTCATTGCACCGGGTTCTATCCCATATGGCTCGGTCTCTTTTCGCAGCGCGGAAAGCATCGCACAAAGCACGAACTCCGCAGCTCTAGCGACGACCCACATAAGTCTCCGAAAAATTTAACTTGTGAACCGAAGGATGCGGCCCGGCATTGAACCCACGACCTTTGGAGCCCGAGTCAAAAGGCTTGACCACTACGCCACGGAGACTCCTAAAATTATAAAAATTGTGGATTTTATATCCAGGATTATCCAGCATGATAAAAATGCTGGATGCCAAAGAAACAATGACTGTAAGAAAACTTAGGGTTTGGTTGAGAAAGAACAATAACATAGAGATATCCAAAACAACTTTGTGGAAAATTATAAGGACATTATCTTCACTTTTTGAAAGTACAAGGGCGGTAGAAATATTCTTTGCGAGCACCCGCATTTAGGAGCCATGAGAAGCAGATACCTACGTGAAATAAGGGAAATGCGCAAAGAAAATTATGGCATAGTGTGTTTGGGTGAAATGTAGATCAATGAGCACCACACAAGTGATAAGGAATGGCAATCAGTGGATGGACAGATAAAGTGATATGTGCCCAGTAGTACAGGACAGCTTTTGGTCATGGCCCATGCTGGTAATACGCATAATGGCTTACAACAGAATGCTGGGCTCGTGTTCGTATCAAAGCATACAGACAATAGGGATTATCATAATAAGATGAATAGTAATGTATTTAGAGATTGGCTCGAGAATACTGTGCTTCCATCCCTAGATAGACCGTCGTGTCCAATTATGGACAATGCATGATATCAATGTTGTTGCCCAAGAAGACAAAATACCTACAGTATCGAGCACAAAGGGAGCAATAAAGATATGACTCCGAATGGAAAACATACCATTTCAAGAAACGTATTTCTAGCTAGAATTGTTGTCCCTTGTAAAACAGACGCCAAAAAGCAAAAAATATCAAATCGACAAGTTGATAGAAGAGCATCGTCATGGGTGCTTGAGACTTCCGCCGTACCATTCTCATTTTAACTCTATAGAACTTTGTGCGCTAAAATTAAAGGACAGGTGGCAGATGACAATACTATATTCAAATTGTCTGACGTCAAGATACTAATCCAGTCCGTGCTATTAAATATTGATAAAAGTTACTGGAAAAATGTGAGGACCATGTGTTGAAAGAGGAAGAGGATTATTGGAGAAAGGATGGATTGAATTTTATGCAACCTAAAGCAGTCATCAACCTACTGGAATCGCCCGACACAGATTAAGGTCTTAGCAGCTCGCAGACCTTAATCCACATGCACACCAACTGGGATATTTTGCTACAAATATTCAGAAGAATTGCAGGCCCTAAACATCACAGCATCAGCATAATGTCAATGGCAACAGTTTGTATTCCATAGTGATGAATTTTCAATTCCACAAGCCCTCAGCGGTGACAAACAACTGTATTGAAACACACACACACACACACACACACACACACACACACACACACACACACACACACACTAAACGCATTGAATACCAACAGAAGAGTAATATTGTGGTGGAAACTGACATATTGTGGCATAACAAGAAACGTGAGAGCAAACACGTTGTCAAATTAGGGGACAACACACGTGCATACGAATCAATCTATAAACTTCAATGAAAAGAGGACCAACATCTTGGTCGTTAAGAAGAAAGCCCACTACAGAGACACTGACAACTATTTTCATAGTGCAAAACAGGTAATCATGTCTCTGAACGGTAAACAGCAGAGTAGACAATCTTTCACGAAGACTCAAAGCGGGTCTGTCATCCATGTGTATGTGTGAACAAACTACACAGACAGCTGAACAGATCCTTAAAACTAGAAACATGATGACTAAATTGCAGTATCATTTCTGGTCACTCCATACACACTTTAACGCACAGCTATTTGGAAGCTTTCACGAACTCAATATAAAAAGCTAACATGAATACTTGTGTATTCATTATTAACCAGCAGCTGAAGAAACAAGAAGGAAATGAAAAATAAGGTAAGAAATATATTCCTTCTACTTTCCTGTCAATTTACAAATTATTTACCCCATGCCTCTGGTAAATTCTCTGTCTTTACTAATATTACACATTGCACCCCTCTCGGGATTCTCCGTGGTGAAGTGGTCAAGCCGTCTGACTCGGGCTCTGAAGGTTGTATGTTCGATTCCGGGCCGCGTCCTTTATTTCACGAGTGCATTTTTTCGGAGACTCCCGAGGGTCGTCGCTGGAGATACGGAGTTCGTGCTTTGTGTGACGCTTTCCACGCTGCGGAAAGAAACGGAGCCATATGGCATAAAAACCCGGTGCAATGCAGCCGACCCCGTCGACATTTAAGCTACTTCTTTTATTGCACCCACTCCCATACGAATCCGCATACGCCTTGTGTCGTCATGTGAATTGGCGGGGCGTTCCTTACTGTAAAAACAAGTTTGTTAGCGAGAAATCACTAGTTTTTCAGCAAAACATCAAAGAAATGTCGCCGCTTTCGATGATTTAAGTTGCTTTTGGACCTATCAAAGACATATTCCTTGGGTGGGGGTAAATATAAGACGGCAGGAAAAATTTCATAACGATGCAATAGACAGTTTTCAAAATAATTGATCGTAAATGTAGGCATTCGTTTGTGGACATACTATAGTTGCGGTCACCGGCACAGAAACTCTTTCCTGAAAGTCTGAGCTTGTGATTCTTATTCCGGTTTTACTGTCAGCCGAGAGACAGAATGATGTGTTATGTGCAGGGCTCGTCGTTATGCCGTTTGTGTTGAGCGAGCTTGGCAGTCACGGGACAAAACCTGGGGGTAGCAGACAGCCACGAAGGCGATTTCGGGACAGAACTGGGGCGTAGACAGCGAGACAGACGATGACGGGACAGCACTGTGGGGCAGTAGACAGCAAGAAAGACTATGACGGGACAGCACTGTGGGGCAGTAGACAGCGAGACAGACAAAGACGGGACAGAACTGTGGGACAGTAGACAGCGAGACAGACGATGACGGGACAGAAGATAACGAGCCATAAAACAATGGTCCAAATAATTATGACAGATAGCGAGCAGGTGACAGTGGGAGAGAAGACGGTGGAGCAGAAGACAATGAGACAGAAGATAGTGAGACGAATGACTGTAGGACAGGAGAAAAGATAGCAGAAAGTGAAAAGTAGGAAAAGTAAACATACAAATAAATACATTTAAAACTAAATAGATACACTGAAAGATAAAAAAGTTAACACATCGGTGGAAAAAAAAAGATAGAGAGAAAGGAAATAGAAGAAAGAGCAGAAAAATCATTTATTGGGGAATTCTTTGAGACCACTGAATATCATGACAAATACATTCACACGTATTGATAGTCACTGCGGAAAGAGACCGAGCCATATGGGATAAAACCCGGTGCAATGAAGTCGACCTTGTCGACTTTTTTATTGTTGTTGATAGGCGCTCAAAGAAGTAGAGGAAAGAAATAGAGATTAGAGGCACACTCATCTCAACTCACTATGTTCCTCTTGTACCTTGCGGTGTCGAGGTGACGTATAAACAGCTGGACACTGCTCATTTATGGGCTTCATGTATCGAGATTCCCATTGTTTCTGCTAATCCCTCTAGCCATCGTTTACGTGTTCGGTCTCTTCCCCTGCTTCTATCTGATCTGTACATCATTGCTTGTTGTGGTATACTGTTAGTTGGTAACCTAGTTGCAACGAGAAAAAGTGTTGAGGTGCTACATAGAACCTGTTCTTTTGTATGGATGTTAAGCGTGGAAAATGAGCAGACAAGCTGAAAAACATCTGATGGCTCTGGAAATGTGGTTTCTGAGGAGAATGCAAAGAATACCATAGACAGACAGAAAACCCAAATGACATAGTCCTACAAGAAACAAATGAAAACCGTGAACTGATTAGAGAAATTAAATGTAGGCAGTCACAATTTTTTGGACATGTTATGAGAAGAAATAAATTGGATAACTTGGTGACAACTGGCAAGATCGATAGGAAGAGAACAAGGGAAGAGCAGAGAAGTATATACCTGGATGGCTTGGCCACATGGCATGATCGAGACAAGAACACGACTCTGGTGATCGAGTGAGATGGCAAAACATGTCCGACCACGCTTGCCGACATGGCACATGATGAGGATGATGAACCTAGTTACATGGCCAAACCATTTTACTAGTTGCCTTCTAATAAAATCTAGCGTTGCCATAACTCACACTTTAGTCCTGATGTCTTCATTTTTGATTTTATCTCTTCTTGATACATTGAGTATTCTTCTCGGGAATCTAATTTCTGTTATGATTTTTCTTTTCTCCTTTTCTATCACCGTCCAGGTTTGGCATTGGTAACATAGAGTTGGTAGGAAGATTGTGTTGTATAGAGACACACTAAACATTAAAAAATAAAATACCTCTGAAGTCGGAATGGGCTCGCCTGAATGGCGAGGGACACCTTTAAAAGGGAAAGCAAGCCCACACGCAAAACTCAGTTCATTACTACTTTAAACAGTGTGTAAGGACTACGCTCGAGTTTAAGCGAGCGAACAAAAAGAAGAAGAAAAAATAAAAAAATAAAAAAAACTGAAAACTATTACTGACCACTCATAGAAGGAGAGACAATAAGTTTTAGACACATTAGACAATATAAAAACTGAAAGCTATAGTGACCATTCCGGGGTTCGAACCCGCAACCTCCAATGACAACGTCTCGCTGAAGGGACAAGTGCAGCACGGTTCCGTATCACGTGCAGGGTTGCCATTCTAGATGTTTTAAATTCAAATCTACATATTTTGTCGGCGTCTAGATGTCGTCATCTGACGTTCGGATGTTAGATGTAATTCTAATTGTTTTTCATTTGGAGTTAGATATTTTATAGATTTGACTTTTCTTTTGGTGTCATTTAATTATTACTGTCTAAAATATTTATTACCCATTTTTTGTTTGGCCTGGACGCGCGTAAATTAGGGTAACCTTGAACAAATCTGTCAACATGCCAAAAGTTTAGTTTAGTGGATGGATCAACATCACGGCACATGGGTACACCCCATAAGTGGTCCGTTCTCCTCCTAACTCAAACCTGAGTTTGGAGACTCTCAGTTCAGTGCACGAACTCCGTAGCACCGGAGAGGATCCTGAAATACGTTGGATAGATTTTTAACTCGAAATTTTGCCTGGGTAGCGCCGTTAGGCTACTCTTTTTCAATTTCCAACTGCCAAGGGATGTTTTACGTGCGCAACAATACACAGGGGCGTCCGATCTCACTACCCAGAGACCAGGGGAAATTTTATTACTAGAAGTCCACGAGAAAAAACCCCGATCATCATCGGGGCTTGAACCCGGGACTTCCAGCACTCGAGGCGGACACAATAACTCGAGACCACGCAGCCCCCTGGAAGAAGGAAGATATCCCATCTTTAATCCTCATAAAATGAGCGTGTCATTCCTAGCAGCTAGCATTATCACATGCATCATCATAATGTTTACCAAGGAATTTGGAATTCCTTATCACTGAAACACATAACAGGTTCTCCAAATCATCTGTCAGACAACAGCAATACAATAATTTATATAAAGCATTAAATGATAGTTCCTCACCATTGAAAATTATGTCACATTGCAAAACTAGATGGTTATCAATTCAACCAGCTGTTGAAATAATTGTGAACCAATAGTTGGAGTTGAAGACACACTTCGAAATAACAAGACAAAGTGAAAAGTGCTCAATCAATCATGTGCCATGCCGGAAAGCGTGGGCGGTCATGACTCGCCATTTCACTCGAGCACCAGAGTCGTGGGTCAACTCAGTGTTCCTGTCTCGACCATGCCATGTGGCCAAGCCATCCAGGTATTTACTTCTTGGTCTTCCCCTTGGTCTGTTCCGTTCGATCTTGCCAGTTGTCACCAAGTTCTCCAATTCATTTCTTCATGTCCACAAAATGTTGACTTTCTACGTCTAATTTCTCTAATCAATTTAGGATTTTTATCTGTCTCCTGTAGTACTTAGTCATTGGTTTTTCTGTCTGTCCATGGTATTCTTTGCATTCTCCTCAGAAACCACATTTCTGCAGCCATCACATGTTTTTAAAAAGTGCTACACAGCTGAAATACTATATGGAATGTACAGTGATGAAAAAAAAAAAAACATATTGGCATTCCTTCTCATTTTACAACCCATTCTAAGTGAAGTGCAAAAAGTTAATAAACTTTGAATCTAAAACTGTTGATAAAGTTAAACTACTTGACGATCTCACTTTGCTATTTCACTCAATTGGTAAAAGATTTATATTGCCAACTTCTAAAGCTGATTTGTTCACTTGCACTATAGAGAACTATTTGGCTCCTAAGCCATACCTGGGATACCAAATCGAACCAAAAATTGATAGCTTAAAAACAAAAACACTATTTAGAGAAAATGAAGAGAACAACTTAAGAAAGTGCTGTCAAGAATTTCGTGTCTAATTATTCAAGCAATTGAAGCAGAGACTTCCAGAAAATTTAGATGTATTGAAAAATATTTCACTCTTTTCTGTTAACAACATACTTCAGTCAGAAATGGACATACTTAAATATTGTCAAGTTATGACATTTTAGGGGCTACTGATAATAGTGTGGCGGAAGCAGAATATCAGTTAACCAAAATAAATTTGGTTGTCTGGACAAACAAAACAGAAACTGAAGCTTTTTGGAGTGAAGTAAGACAATTTAAAGATGCCTCAGGTAACAGTCCATTCTGTAAGCTCTTTGAATGTGCGATATCTGCCATGATACTACCCCATTCAAATGCTGATGTGGAAAGTTTTCAGGACTATGAATTATATAAAATGTAAACTAAGAAATAGGATGAAACTTGACCTCTTAAATGCTATCTTGACAATAAGATTTGACCTGATGAGATTAGTAAAATGCTGTTCAACTTATAAGCTCACTAATCGTGTATTAAAAGAAATTGGAACAGCTAAAGTAAAGCATACCAGAGTCATTTTGAATCTGAAGCTTCAACTTCATCATCCAAGCTAAGTTTATCCTGTAGATCTTGTGAGACAGATATCAGTGAAGATGAGGACATAATTATTATAGGGTAAGCCACATCGATATCTATGTAATTTCTTATTTTCTCAATCTAGATGCTTTTTCAAGATGTTTACCAACATAATCCAGATATTTCTAGATGTTGTTTGTTCCATTTCTAGATGTTTTCTGTCAAAGATAAGTGGCAACCCTGATCACGTGACACGATGACGTCGTCACACACACATATCATGGCGGAAAGCGGCAGCAGACGATAGACACTGAAGTAAACTGAAGCCAGTTGTGACCGGCAATACAACACACACCTCTTACCTGTCTCTAGCCTGGACGGTGGGTCCACGCACATATATTGTAAGCCAGCAATAGAAGCTTAGGTTGGCGATAAAGCTAAGTGAAATGTGATCTCATCTGTGATGAGAGCTTAGGTGTTGCATTCCGCAGCGGTTCTCAGCCTACACCTGTGCCACACACCAATCAATTGGAAATATTGTCATTATTTATATTTGTGCCGAAGTCTCAGGGAATTTCTGTGGTTGTATGGTGTTTGATCCTGTTTGGGGAACCTTTCAAGTTTTGTGTGTGTGTCCACTAAGTCCCAAGTCTGTGAGTATCATTTACATGTAATTGTTAATGTCTCAAGAGTGTTGTTAAATGTTAACTATTTAAATATAAGGACTGTTCATTTGAAACCTGCCCCCCCCCCCTCCCTCCGATGTGTCTCCACCTTGTCGCGGTGGGGGTGGCGGGGGCTTGTGTGTCCCAGTAACCCCAAGAGCAATGTTGACGGAGACAAAACTACATGTCGGACAGGCCTTGGGATAGGGACCAGACTAAGCGAGACACAACTTGCTGCTCTGCAGGTAAGACTGAGGATAGCAGTCAGGCGCATGATGCCGCTATTTCGTTAAGGCTCCCATTCGAGGGATATGGCTGAACGCCTCTAAGCCATAAACCCTCTTATGTGAAAGCCAGGCCGATACCCACCTACCAAAAATGGAGGTGAGATGCTGAGCAAGCTACATGCTCAGATCAGATACTTGTCCGAAGGCTCTCATCTGGGGAATATGTGGGATCCACAAATGAGAGGGCCTGGCCATTTCTCGCTCACTGGTGCACGGAGGTAAGGTGCTGAGCCGGTAGCACATGTAGCCTACCTCGTAAGCGAGAACAAAAGGTAGAAAATGTCGCACGAAATGGTTATGAAAAATGTCTGTATCTGTATTCACAGAGAGTGTAGTCAAAGGAGGAAAAACATCTCAATAACACGAAATAGAACGCGTGGCTAGCGAACCCATTGCGTGGTCCGAAGTCCGAAGCGAAAGCTTACCTAGTGGATGTCGCCCGCAGACTGACCTTTCCTGGTGTGTGCTGAGCGTCCAGTGGCAAGCGAAATGCCCAATACGTGGAAGTGAGGAATTAAAGCAGCCATGAGCAGGACGTGGCAACTCCTCGGGTGAGCCCAGTCTCAGAGCAATATGTGCCGGCTCTTCAATTATTGAAGCCTCCTTGGATAGCAGGGGAATGCCCATGGTCTGCCCCTGCCTTCCCTTGAGGATTGACCATGATGTCGTTGACCGTTCTACCCTGACCAGCTGAGATGTGGGCGACACCACAGCAAAAAGTCTAACATCTCTCGAAACCTCGGGAAGGCAAACCCGTAAAAATGCCCGCTGAAGTTGGATATGCTGGCCTATGGGTGCAAATAAATCAGGCACAACGCATAAAACATCCGAGTGAAATATCTTTCGTGCTAGGAACAGCTTTGACTAACTAGTTTTCCGAATAGCTCGTGTCTGGAACAGCTCTGACTAGTTAAGTTTCTGAATGTCTGTCGTGCCCGGAACTATAGAGTCGTGCTCTGACTATATTGTCCCCAGGCACAGCGACAAGCACATGTCTGAATCGAAAACTCTCTGAGTGGACACCGTCTGTAGACCGGTCTGGTTTGTGCGGGAGCGGCCCGGGATGAACGAAATGCCCAATATATTGAAGTGAGGAATTAAAGCAGCCATGAGCAGGACGTGATGATTCCCTCGGTGAGCCCAGCACCAGGGCGCTATGTGTCAGCTCTGCAACCATGGGTGTCAACCTGGATGGCGGAAAATGCCACGGACTGTCCCTGCCTTCCCTTGAGGGATGACTGTGAAGTCTTCGACTGTTCCAACTTGACAAGCTGGGATGCAGACAGTACCACAAAAGTGAGAGTCTCCCAGGAATGCTAACCTGGTCAAAAATGCACGCAGAAGTCGGATGAGTTGGCCCAAGGGTTTCCACCCAAGGGTGCGTAACAACTGTCAGCAATCACATCTGAAAAAACACTCTGGATGAACGCAAAGAAGAAGAAGAAACCTGTTCTAATGGCTTTATTACAAAAGCATGAAAGAAATATGAACAGGTGTGGTAGAATTAAACAAAGCATTCATTTTGAATGAATTGTGCACCATGGGTTGGTCAGAAGAAGTCGCAGTAGGCATTCAGGAAAGCATCCCATTGCTTAGGTAGGCGGCGAATGCCGTCCACAAAAAAGGATTGTGGTTGCTCACTGAACCAAGTGTTTACCGTGTTCATTATGTCTGCATCTGTGTGAAATCTTTGCCCCTTAAGAGCTTTTTTAGAGGTCCGAACAAATGAAAATCACATGGTGACAAATCAGGACTATAGGCTGGATGTTGCAGAATTTCCCACTTCTTCCAAGCTAATGCTTCCTGCACAATCTTTGCAACATGCGGACGAGCATTATCGTGCAACAAAATCACACCACGAGAAAGCATGCAGGGTCGTTTATTCTTGATTGGTTTTTTGCAGCTTGTCTAGTGTTTCCAAGTAGTGGGTAGAGTTGATATTGACACCAGGTTCTTTAAAGTCGGCCAACAATAGCCTTTCATGGTCAAAAAATGCACTCAGCATAACCTTACCAGCAGAAACCTGTAACTTGAATTTTTTGGCTTTTGGTGATCCAGCATGCTTCCATTGCATGCTCTCTCTTTTGCTGCTCGGCTCAAAGTGGTGACACCATAATTCATCGCCTGCCACTATGCGGAAGAGAAATGCATCACCCTCCACTCTGTAACGCAGCAAGTGGTTCAAACACCATCCCATGCGTTCCTCTGGTTGGTGGCAGTCAACATCCATGGTACCCACTATGAACACACCTTCCGATATTGCAGTTTCTTACGAACGACCTTTTGAATTGTCCCAATTGACACATCAAATTCTTTCACTAGCGAACGTATGCTTCGACAATGGTTCATCAGTACTGCTGCATCTCACTCCCGTGTGTTGCCGTGGCCCATAAGGGAAGCAAAGAATAGCAACGCTTTAGCCTACCACGCATGTCGTAAGAGGCGACTAAGGAGGCTATGGTTCCGTCGCCCTGCTACTGAGTGAGTGCGTGGTGCGACACTGTGAGCTGTGAGTTTCGTGTGAAATGCTTTTGAATCTGCCCGAGGTTTTTTGGAACGTGACTGCATGTTCGGAGCGATGGCAACTGGCTATGTCCCAGAGTTGTCCAGTTTTTGCCTTATGCAGAAATGCGTGGCTGCTGGGCTTCTGGTTGACTGCCACTGCCATCGACGATGAACTGTATTTTCGTGGACTGTGTGGGTGAACATCTAGGAAACATCCAGATGGGAAAATGACTGCCGATTCCATCAGAGGCAATCTGGATGTTTCGTGGGGGACTTTTGTGTTGACATTCTGGCGGCGGCATTATGCACAGTGTAGCTGTGCGGGCTGTTGTTTGTCGAGACTCCTGTCTTTTCCACTTTTCACATTGGGCAATGGGGAGCGTTTTATGTGATATTCACTGGCACAGGAACGGAGCATAATGGGGACGACCCGTTGCTGTGAAGTTGGAACCGTGACTAACTAACTAACTAACTAACTAACTGCTGCATCTATTTTGGTGATGGTTTTTTCTGTTGAAAAAATATGCGCTTGACCCGGTCGTCGAAGATCTGTTGTGAACTGACGTCCTTTCCGAAATATTCATGTCGAATCTGTCACTGTTGTCTTCGACACACATTTGTTACCGTATGCTGCCTGCATTCTTCGATGAATGTCCACTTGTCAACATCCTTCAAATGAAAGAAACTGAATCACCGCTCTTTGAGCTTCTTTGGACAGATTTTGGATCAACCCGGCCATTTTCTCAACGGTCAGAAACAGAACCTATGCATCATGGGACGATAAGCACATGCTCTTTTATTCATTGGTCAGTACTTATCAAATGACTCTGACATGATCATGTTCAACATACGCAGTTATGCGCGGTGCGGCATGAATGGATTTCAAATGAATGCTCCTAATAGTTTAGTTTAGTTTGGTCGATGGACCACATCAAGTTTTCGATTAATTGTTTAAAAAAAATGAACCGTTAAAAAGAATCAACGATTAATCGATTAATTAATCGTTAACTTCCGCAGCCCTAATATATATATATATATATATATATATATATATATATATATATATATATATATATATATATATATATAGCATGTAACATAATTCTTTACTTACATCTAGAATTCTGTTTTTCATCACATTTATTCAATGCCCATATGTCAGAACCATGTATTGCAGCTGGCCATATGGAGGGTTCTTGTCCATACATCAAGTTGTATATACTTTGATGTTAGGATGTTGGTTGTTCTCTAAAGGCCCTCTTTGCCGTCACAATTCGAATATTTGACTGAGATCTTCCATGACATCATCAACATGTAGCAGGTCCAGGGCACAACATGGCTGTCATCATGGTCCGTGGACAAGTCTCTGGGCCTCTGGTCATATCTCCTGCCTCAAGCTCCATATACCTAAGCAATCTGTCATGTGTCCGTCATTGAGACAGTTTACCTAATTAAAAAAGTAAAGGACTCTTTTTACATGCCTTGAGGCTTTTGGGCGTATAGTCCTAGCCTATTTATAGATCATTCGGCACTCAAGGCAATCAGCACTCTTTTGCTCTTTGTGGGCCCCCACTAGCAAATCTAGATAGGCACATTTATTAACTCATTTGATGATGGTGGCGGTGATGATGGCATTTCATGTGTTGATGTGCAACTGTAATAATACTTTCAGAAGTGGTGTTAACGCTGTCACAAGGAAGTCAACCAGGATATGTCAGAGGAGAATAGGCTGTTGAAAGTGGTGCTCACAAGGAAGTGAGATAGACGATGTCGGGACAGACCAGGTTGTTGAAAGTGGTGCTCATAGGAGATGGGGCAGTTGGGAAGAGCTCGCTGATGAACAGGTTCGTCAGCGACAAGTTTGACACTCAGCCTTGCCATACCATTGGTGTGGAGTTCCTGAACAAGGATGTGACTGTGAGTAGGGTTCAGTTCAGCTGTCATATATGTGTGTGCTGTCAAGAGCAGCTGTTGTGTTGTTGGTTCAGTTCAGCTGTCATTTATGTGTGTGCTGTCAGGTGCAGTTGTTGTGTTGTTGGTTCACTTCAGCTGTCATATATGTGTGTGCTGTCAGGTGCAGTTGTTGTGTTGTTGGTTCAGTTCAGCTGTCATATATGTGTGTGCTGTCAGGTGCAGTTGTTGTGTTGTTGGTTCAGTTCAGCTGTCATATATGTGTGTGCTGTCAGGTGCAGTTGTTGTGTTGTTGGTTCAGTTCAGCTGTCATATATGTGTGTGCTGTCAGGTGCAGCTGTTGTGTTGTTGGTTCAGTTCCACTGTCATATATGTTTGTGCTGCCAGGAGCAGTCATTCTGTTATGTGAGTTGAAATGACTGTATTCATTGCACTCAGACGAAACCTATAGAAACAGGCAAGTCCAGCCAAGAGGGTTGACATCTAGCTTAGAGGTTGCTGGATTTGATCCTAGCATTGGGTTGGGAATGGTTACAAAACCCACTGGTTTTTGTATGATACCACATGCTCTGTGATCTGTAATGCTGAGCTTACATATCTAACTTTCCTGGATAAAATACAGATGGTTCAGTCTGCAAGCTGTGCATATTACACATACCATTGCAGTCAGCAGTCACAAAGAGTTGACTGTGATTTCTCTACTCTGGCAAAATTGTTAGGACAAAAAATTCTACATGTGAGTAGACAAAGCCAAGTGTCTTAGATAGAATGTGTCCAGAGGAAGCAAACCTAGCACAAATACCTGCTCAGAACACAGGCGGCGAATGTGGGTTGGAGAGGTGTATCAGTTGGTGTGATACAGTTCCCTTGAAAGACGGATATAGAAGATGAAGAAGAACACCATGTGTATTGCAGCTTTTCTCTACACATGAGACACTCCTCTTTGAAGTGGAAAGTACAAGAAAGATATATGTGTTTGTTTAGATTTTCCTCTAACACAGATATCTGGGGTTGGTACCCTTATAAAATGTCTCATGTGTTGTCATCTGGCTATAGCAATTAATTTATATGTTGTATGTATGTGTATTTTGTTGTATGTGTGTGCTTGATGTACATGGCAGAAATTGCTTATTTGCCTCAACACTCTAAAGTAGAAGAGGGACGGCAGAAGGTCTGGTTAATCTTCATAGCATGATGTTTTTTCTAAATGTACAAAATCACAGTCTGTACCTGTACGTCCTAGGGTGAAAGCTGCAATACCCTAGTTGTTCGATGAGTTGAGCTGAGTCCAGAACCGACTTCACAGCACTCAGGACATTCCCATGTGTGCTCCATCTCGATCTTCAACGAGCATAGCCCCAACACGGATGGTACCAGTGGCAATCTGATTATGTGTCCGTCTGTCCTTTCCTCTGATTATTGTGTGTTGGCCAGATCCATTGGTCACTGAGTGTCGGCCACATCCACTGGTCACTCACTGCATCACCATTTCTTCAGGCCATGATGATTTATCTGTACTTCCACACTATTCACATAATTCAAATGGGCCTAGACCACATTTTCCTTATTGATTGATTGATTTAGGAATCAACATCACAGCATTCAGGGCATTCCCATAAGTGCTCCGTCCCCATCTTCAGTAGCCAGCGAAGAGTTCCAACACTAATAGTACCAGTAGCAATCTGATTATAAGTCCGTCTCACCTTTCCTCTGAACGTTGAGCGTCGACCAGATCCCCTCGTCACTCCTCGCTGTCTCATTCTTGCCAGACTATGGTAATCCATTTGCTCCTCTGAGATGTGCACGTGCTCCCACAAGGCCGGAACCACATCTGCCTTGTCATGTATCAATACTCCACCAAGTTCTGCAGAGCCAGCCAATCTGTCCGCCTGTTCATTTCCCAGCACACCGGCATGCCCCAGAGAAAAGATCCAGGCGATGCTTGTCACCCGTGACCTCCGAAGCGAAGCAAGCCACTCCGCATGAAGCCTGCCCGTCCTCACCCTCGTCAGCATGCTTTCTGAGTCAGTTACAATCACGATGTGTGTGTGTGTGGTATTCTCCATCCAGCGCAGAGCCGCAGTGATTGCCTCCACCTCCATTCTTAAGCTGGATGTTGTGGTATCATATGCCAGGCTCTCCTGCCCCAAACATCGACCATTAGCTTTGGCTATGAACCCCCAGCCACTTCTCTCACCTCTTGACACCGAACCATCTGTGTAGATAATCACATCATCCGAGTGAGCATTGTCCTGAATTAGTTGCTGGATTTCCACTTCCGTGGCCCCTGCTGGCCACTCCACTTTTCCTTATTGTGCAGCAGTACCCACCCAGGGGTGCATGCCCAGCCAATCTGTCCGCCTGCTCATTTCCCAACACACCGGCATGTCCTGGGGAAAAGATCCTGAAGATGCTCCCTATCTTTGATGTGTGAATTGGAGCCTGCCACTCTGCCCACAAAACAGCTGTCTTCACCTCTCTCAGCATGCTCTATGAGTCTGTTACAATCACGACATGTGTGTGCTCTTTGTCCTCCAGCCAACACACAGCTGGTTAGATGCAGTTGCTTAACTGTACATGGTTTTTGTTCAGTCCACAGCAATGCCATCATTTATGTACTAACCAGTCATGCAGTACAGGAGCTTTCATAACACTAGAAGACTTGTGGAAGTCACCAGAAATGAAACATATCATGAAACTGAGAATGTTTAACTCCAGTGTTAAATCAGTACTGCTGCATGGATTGTTATGTTGTTGTTTGTCCATCAAGAATGATGATGACCATTCATTTCATCCAGTGGGGTTGAAAGTATGGAACCTTGAGTTCTAAGATGGCTGATAAGGCCTATTTTGGCTCAAAATGTTCTTTGACAATGTGGGCAAAGAATGCTTGACGTTCCAGGAGGAGGATCACCTGCAGTGGTTGTTCTGTCCAGCCTTTTCTTCATAGCTCTTGCAGTCCTGGTTACTGCATGGATTTACAGCATGGAGAATGACACATGATTACAAATAAACTACAAACATTAATGAATAGATGCCTGAAAAGAATAGAAGCAATACAATGGTGCAACAGAATCCCCAATCTCCAGCTCATGGAGAGAACTAAACAAACACTAGTGAACTGGAGGTCAGCATGGCCGAATGGATGCAAACACACATCCTAAGCATCCGGTGTGCTGATGCCGAGGTAAGGGGTTCAACCCCTACACCGGACAGTAGGACTAAAATGTTGACTTCTCTTTCTTGACTTTTTTTTTTTTTTTTTTTTCGCGTTTCCATCCTGTTTCAGGATATTGCGGTCAACACCAGCATCTTTCAGCTGTATGTTGATTCCTAGGCTAGATTACGCTCATCAGCACGCCACGACTTTCTGAGCGACCGGCTCCATACTCTCATGTCACTTTTGCAATTCGAACCACTGCTAATTCTCGTTGCGTCACGTGACGAGAGTATTCGGGGTTAGCGGAGAAAGCTGCTAACCCCCTCGGCCATGGAGCCGGCTCTTTCTTGACTTGGGAACTTAAATTACAAGTACCTCTGAAGTTGGAATGGGTTCGCCTGATGGTGAGGGACATTGGTAATAGGGAAAGCTAATCCACATGCATAATTCAGTCCAGTATGCTACTAGAAGTAGTGTGTGTATGGACTCTGCTTGAGTTCAAAGCAAGCAAATAAGAATAACGGTCAATCAAGAGGTGAGTAAAAGACACTGATGATGGGTCGGACAGTATTGAGAAACAGGAGTAGTAGTATAACAGGGAGTCCTTGGTCTGCCAGCCATGGGTGTGCCAGTCAATACACCACCACAGCAAATTATAGAATACATGGGCAGGAATGACCATTTCTGAATGGGGACATGTAATCCTGTCAACTGTTTTGACATTGTGCAACTTATGTTTGGTGTTCCTGTCTGTGGCATGCACTAACCATGTCTGTATGAACCACATGCAGGTCGGAGGTCAGAACTACACCCTACAGATCTGGGACACCGCTGGTCAGGAGAGATTCCGCTCACTGAGGACCCCATTCTACAGAGGTGCTGACATTTGTTTGCTGACTTTTGCCGTCAATGACAGACAGAGTTTTGACAACCTCTCCTCCTGGAAACAAGAGTTCCTATATTATGCTGATATCAAGAAAGGAGCTGCATTCCCGTTTGTTATTCTCGGGAATAAAGTTGACATGCCAGACCGGACGGTTGGGGAAGACTTGGTTGCAGCGTGGTGTGCTCATGAGGGGAACATACCATACTTCGAAACCAGTGCAAAGGATTCCACAAATGTAGAACTGGCATTTGTGTCTGCTGTGTCGAGGTTGCGGGAGATGGAAGACCAGCTGGAAGTGAGACCTATCTCAGTCAAGGCGGTCAGGTTAAGTAAATTATCATCATCACCTGAGACTGGGTGTTGTAATTAATAGACTAATTTTTTTCACACACAAATATTTATTATGTGTACTAAAGAAATAACAAAACATATAATTGCAACTGACAAACATGAAGGGGGGATATGAAAGAGAATTTGAATAAGTTGAAGCACAGGTTGTTTACCTTTAGATTGACAAGCATGAAGAGGAGATAGGAAAGAGAATATGACTGAGTTAAAGCAGGTTTTTTTTTTTACTATGAATTGACAGATGGGAAGGGTGGGGGGGGGGGGGGGGGGGAGACATGTAAGAGAAATGACTGAGTGAAAGTAAACTTCCTTGATGTTGAAACCCTGAACTGTTTCAGTGGCAGCAGAGTTTGCGTCATGTGCCTAGCGAAGCAAGTAACCTCCAAGAACAACCACATGTCCACGACTTGTATACAAGCAAATTACGCTGTGGTAGCCTTGAGGTAGCCAGATTGTCTTAGATGTTCTGGCCAAATATAAAAAGTAAGAGAACGCATTATATGATGGTAGAGATTCAAGGGGAAGAGTCAGTCAGACATCATGTGATGCTGGGATTGTAAGAGTTACAGCAGGTAGCTGTGGCCTACAAGGCCAGTCAACAGTTAGTTGGCAGATTGTCCTCACTACACATCAAACCATTCGTTCCATAAGTGCCTGGAAACCCTCTTCAGTGACTCCCTCAGCGTGCAGCAGCTGATGACCCCAGTTCTGTGTTGGTTGACTACAACTTCTTTGACCCCCCTAAACAGTGGTCCTGTCTGGCCTCACCTCCTGTGACAGGATGTTCTAGAGGTCTGGTCCGAGTTGTAGATTCACAGTCACCACTTGATTCGTGTAGTTGCCCTGCCTCTCTGAGGGCATCCACTATATCAGCCTGGTCCATTACTCATCCACTGTCCACAACTGGTTAATGTCCTCTGACATCCATATGACCTGGCCCACAAGTGAAGTTGATATTTGTGAACCCTGACCTCCTTAGAGACTCTTCAATTCACTGTCTTTGAGCCCAGCCCGTCTCAGGCCTCCTGAGCTTCATCATTGAGTCGCTGAGAAAGCATGCCTGGGTGACAGTCTGTGTCTCCAGCCAGACTATTGTTTTACTTACTGCCATGACCTCTGTAGTCATACTAAATATGGAATGCATTAGACTAACTTAAGTTCCAACATACATTGAGGAATTGGGTTTTTAAAAAATGATTCTATTGTTGTATTGCAGTCTGATTATTTTGCAATATCTATGTTATATCATCCTGTGATTTGCATTGCTCTGTTTCGTCAAACCTGTGGCTCAGTACATCCGACTTTCACAAGCATTCTTTGCATTTCCTTTCCCCAGCCTTTGACTGTACCCAGTCTACCTACAAGGCAGCAGTTTTTTGCCTCTCTTCATTTGGTCCCTAGCCTTTGACTATCCTCAGTCTTCCTACAAGGCAGCAGGTTTGTGCCTCTCTTCATCTGGTCCCTAGGCCTTTGACTATCCTCAGTCTACCTACAAGGCAGCAGGTTTGTATCTTTCTTCGTCTGGTCCCTAGTTTTTGACTGTCCTCAGTCTATCTACAAGGCAGCAGGTTTGTGCCTCTCTTTGGTCCCTAGCCTTTGACTATCCTCAATCTACCTACAAGGCAGCAGGTTTGTGCCTCTCTTTGTCGGGTCCCTGGCCTGTGACTGACACCAGTCTACCTACAAGGCAGCAGGTTTGTGCCTCTTTTTGTCTAGTCCCTAGCCTTTGACTGTCCCCAGTCTACCTACAAGGCAGCAGGTTTTTGCCTCTCTTTGTCTGGTTCTATTCCTTGACCTGTCTGATATGGAAGATGCTACAAATTGCTGCTCTACCATCAGCATAGCTCTTGGGGTCACTGGAACACCCCACCCCTACCACCATATCTAGGTGAACACACAAGATAGGGGGGTGCTGTATGGCATGTCCGCCTGGTTATTTGTGGCTGGGTTGCTAATGTAGTACATCACTGAGTGTTGGCAGTTTAAGTCTGTTGTATAGAGTATGATGAACTACATACATCAAACATGTACAGCAGAACAATGGCAGTACAATATTTAGATAGAAAAGCTGTGTTCAGATCCTCCAGAGATAGAAACAAAAGACACAAGTCTCATAAACCTCACCTGACAAAGACATCAGGCCTGGTGACATTTCTCAGTAAATCAGATATCAGTGGCATCATCATCATGTGGCAGTCCTGTATAGAATGTTACTGCCATAATTGCCTGGCAACAAGTTTCCCCTTCTCTGGCCAATTCTCCACCTCATGCATCCTCACGCCAGCTGTCTCTAGTGTCCTCTGTACTGCGTGGACCCTGTCTCATGATTCCTCATGCCCCAGCTGTCTGCAGTGTCCTGTGTCCTCTGTGCTAGGTGAACCCTGTCTCATGATTCCTCATGCCCCAGCTGTCTGCAGTGTCCTATGTCCTCTGTGCTGGGTGAACCCTGTTTCATGATTCCTCATGCCCCAGATGTGTGCAGTGTCCTGTGTCCTCTGTGCTGGGTAAACCCTGTCTCATGCTTCCTCATCCTCATGCTCCAGCTGTCTGCAGTGTCCTGTGTCCTCTGTGCTGGGTGAACCCTGTCACTTCTTCCAAGGACCATCCCCCCCCCCCCCCCCCAATCACTGTTCTCTCCAAGCCACTGTCAATCACTAGAGCTTGCACACCAAATATATCAAATATACAAAAGATGGTTCAGGTATGTTTGTGCTTTTATTTGTATATTTAATGTGTTCTGTGCACTTTGACTAGTGATATTTGTGTTACAGACATTGATTGCTTGTTCTGATGTCTTTGTGAGGTCTAGTGTCAGATGTGTATGCTTGTTATTTCTCAATGTATCTGTGTTGTCTCCAGAGTCAGGTACACACAGGCTGTTTTATTCACATCACATTCTTAAACCAGTTGAGAGGATCAACTTCATTGGACCGGGTTTTTATCCCATACGGCCCGGTCTCTTTCCACAGGGCAGCCTGACAAAAGCGGTGCACAAAGCATGAATTCCGTAGCTCCAGCAACGACCCCGAGGAGACTCTGAGAAAAATGCACTCGTGAATTGAAAGACATAGCCCGGAATTGAACCCACAACCTTCGGAGCATGAGGCTGATAGTGACCTCTTCACCACGGAGACTCCATCACATTCTGAACAGTTCCATTGGTCAAGCTAAATCTGTTGGTTTGGTTGTTTGTTTGGCTGGTTGCTTGGCAGTTTTCTGGAGGACTGAGTAGACAAGATTGTAAGGTAGCTCTGCAACCCAGGGTAGAAGAACAAGGAATAAATAGGATTGTAAGGTGCCTCTGTAACCCAGGGTAGGACAAAGAGTAAACAAGATTGTAAGGAGTCTCTGTATCCCTCGTAGAAGAGTTAAATCCAGGAATAATTAATTAAACACAAGCTGCTCTTTGCTTCACTACTTTTATTCTTCTACATTGATGTTCTTGTTTGAATTTATGCTCTGTATTTGTTTCTTGTTATTTTTGTTTTCTCTAACTAACCAGAGCATGATGACAATAATTTCATGTACCACTGTTATTTGTTCAGTGTTGAAACAGATTACCCATTCTCCACAATGAGTGATATTGTAATTTGACACAGATTTCATTGGGGATGTCAGATTGTGTGTGTTTGCTTGTCTATCAGTTCACATTGTATGCCCATTTGTCTCTTGTGTGTCCAAGTGTCTGACTATGGGTGTGGGTATCTGTGTGTATGGTGTGTGTGTCTGTGTGTGATTGTGCATATATGTAAATCTGTATGTATATTTGTATATGTAAGCAGTAACTATGTATATGGTTTTGTCAAGGATAACATAATGCAGAGTGTGTATGTGATAGATTTACAATGACAAAGTGGTAAATAGGAAACCTGGGCTCTGTGTGAACATTGTAACAGCGTCCTCCAGTCTGACCAATGATGTTGCTGCTGGGGTCAGCTTGGGACTTCAGTAATGTGCCTGCAAGTGGTGCTATTGTCACATCTGAACTCCTGTACATATGTGTGTGTGTGGGTGGGTCAGTGAGTGTGTGTGTGTGTGTGTGTGTGCATGCATGAGTGCGTGTGCAAGCTGTGCTGATGTAAGATCTGAACTAATGTGTGTGTGTATGTTTGGCATGCATACAAGATGTCAGATCTGAACTAATATATATATATTTTTGTTTTGCGTATCCTTTACAGGACATCGCTGTCAACATCAGCATCTTTCAGCTGATTGTTGATTTCTTGGCAAGATTATGCTCAGTAGTTTGCCATTGCTTTCTGAGCGACCGGCTCACATACCCCATAATTTACCAACGTGGCGAGAACCGCTACTGATTCTCACGCAGGGTACGTTCCTCATGTGGTTATACAGGATTACGGAGAAAGACGTTAACCCCTAGGCCAGGGAGACATATATGTGTGTGTGTGCGTCCGTGCGTGCATGCGTGCGTGCATGCGTGCGTGTCCATGAGTGTACCCATGCTTGTGTTTGCAAGTTGTGCTGATTTCAGATCTGAGTAAATATGTGTGGTGCCACAATCAGGTTGTTCTGATGTCAGATTGCAACTGATGATCATGTTCAATGATCTCATCACAAAGTCATTTTCTTCTCTACACAAATTTGTTTTTGGTTATATTGGATTTGTTTTCCAACTCTGACTGACTTTAATTAACTTATTGACTAATTATTCATCAATTGATTGTTTTGATGTTTTATTGACTAATTGATTGACTGGCCGATGAACCAGTTGATCACCATTTCTAAATGTTTAACATTGATGATGCACATTGCATTGAGGGTGATTGATTAACTTCATCATCTCTCCTGGCTCAGCTAGGTCACAGTGTATACTATTTTATCACTGGGGTTCTTTTGTATGTATCAAGTCTTGATTGACTGATCGATTGGCTGATTGTTTGAATGATGGTTTGACTGACTGATTGATTTAATGAGTGTTTGAATGATTTGACTGATTGACTTATTTATTTATTTCTTGACCAGTTGGTTGACTGACATATTGATTTACTGATTTTTGCTAATCAGCTGATTGATTGGCTGACTGACCAATTGACCAATCGATTGATGATTTAGTTTGCCGTTTAATTATCTTATTGACTAATTGATTTATTCAATGATTTACTGACTAATTGATTGACTAACTTATTAATAAATGGATTGTTTGAATGATGGGTGAATTGACTAGTTGATTTACTGATTAATTTATTTACTGATTTATCCATTAGTTGGCTGATTGATTGAGTGGTTGATTGATTGACTGGCTGATAGAGTGCCTGATTCAATGACTGAATAGTTGATTGATTGATTGATAGATAAATAGATTGACAGCTTGACTTGGCCATTTGGCTGACTGATTGTTTGCTGAATGGTTTGTTTAATTTATTAACTAATTGATTGGTTAAATGATTGCTTTGATTTATTATTAGGGTAACTAAATGATTGATTGTGGTCAAAGGTCATCTTCATTGCACTATAAAACTGTCTATTGTTAATGTGATGTCAATCAATAGGTCCCAATAGGCAGCTGTTAGCACACACTCCAAGTCATACTTAATGGAGCTCAGTGTAGGCATATGAGACTGACCCCTACCATACACGGTGATCACATCGTAGTGCTGCTGGCCGGCTGTGGCTGGGGTGTTTGTGTGCACGAGAGGGGAGCTATGGGGGGGGGGGGGAGAGGTTGAAGACAGGGTGGGACACGGGAGAAAATAATATAGAGAATGAGGAGAGGTAGGACACTGGGTAGAAAATAACAGAGAGAGATAAAAGAGAATGTGTAGGGAGGGTAAAAGAGAGAGCAGAGAAAATGAAGAGAGAAATAGGGAAGAAAGAGGAGCTTGATAGATAGATGGGGGGAAATGAAATGGCAGTGATGCTTGAGAAACTGAGCCGATGTAGACTAGATGCTTCAGGTGTGTTTTTATCATGGTAACGCTCAGCAGGTACAATAAAACATGAGCATAACACATGAATGCAGGAACGCGACAAATGGGATGTGAGCAGGTTGCTGTAAGACTTCAATTAGGCGGAAGTTAGACAGATGTTTATATTATTAGAGCGAATCAGTGCTAGAAGAGGATAGATCCTGTCCTTAGAGAAGACACCCAGTTGTCATTGTATGCACCTCAGAACTGAAACGGGAAAGATGGGACCAACAGCAACCACTGAAGGTAGGAGAGGTGTAGTTGACTCATGTGTAACTGAGAGAGTGTTTGTGTGAAATATACAGCACTGCAAGATCTAGGTTTCCCCTACACGCTGCCTTAGAAGTGCAGTGACAAGGACTTAATTGGTGGCAGCAGGTCCTGTATAGAACGGCGCTCTCGTCACAAAACGTCACAAAGCCTCTCCATCTCCGGCTATCTTCCCCGCCTCATACACCCTCTTGTCCATGATGTCTGCATGTCCGGTGTCCATCTTTGTGCTGGTTGACCCCTGCCTCCTCTATCATGAACCAAGCCTCCCATCACTGCTCTCTCCCAGCCACTGTGAGGTGTACTATAACCCAAGTATTTCAGTTTCCCTGACGTGACACCGTTTATGAGACAGATTTCTTCTTTATGTACAGAATTTGTAGAATTTCAATCATGTTTCTTCTCCTTGGTGGCAGGGAAGTAATTGTGCTAAATGTATCAATCTTTTACATCTTAGGGTAGGAGAGGAATAACAACCGACAACAAATAAGCTTTGGTCAGTGGGCAGTTTATAAAACCACCCGCCCCTACATCACCATAGGTTATGTGACAGTGATCATGGTAAAATATATGTTGATTGTTACAGCTGATGATCTCATGGCACACGTGGCCAGGTTTTTCCCACATTTCTGGGACCATTATGTACACTTATTTTACAGTGGTGACAGTCTTGTGTCAATTACATAAATTTATTTACTCTCATTTCACATTGTGCTGTCTGTTTGTTTCTTTATTTGTTAAAATATTGTTTTATTTAGCCAAATGGTTTCATTGTCAGTGAAAGCAAAGTCATTTTTTTCTTCTTCTTCCACTCCCGCCGCATCTTTCTTTTTCTGTTTTCTTCTTCTTCTCTTCCAGCACTTCCTCTTTCTTACAGATACACACGCAGGTATACAAAGAAAGTCATGGGCTGTGAGTGTAAGAACGAACACAGCGTAATAAAAACAAAGGAATGTATGATTTTAACTACTGCATAGCACGCACGCAACAATAATAAACAGAGTTAAGAATGTGACGAGAAATGTGAAACCCGAGTCTATAGGAATTCACGGGAGGTAATTGTGCCAGCTTAACTGCGATGTGATATTGGAGCTGTTACGTCTCTTGGATAATGTTTCCTTAATCAAACAGATTAAACAGTGTTAAGGGCCGATGGCAAAACACCAGTAATTACAGTAAAGTGTTTGATAATATGCGTCTGCCCTGTGGCAACATACCGACGTCAGCCATGGGCCATTTTGCTATCGATAAGGAGAAAATCTGGATGCAAGCTAGACTATCGAAGTAGGAACAACAACAAATAGTCCTTTATTTCGCGTATATATATTTGTGTATGTGTCTCTGTCTATATGTCTGTCCCCCCCCCCCTCTCTTTCTCTCTCTCTCTCTCTCTCTCTCTCTCTCTCTCTCTCTCTCTCTAACTCTCTCTCTGTCTCTCTGTTTCTGTCTGTCTCTCTCTCTCTCTCTCTCTCTCTCTCTCTCTCTCTCTCTCTCTCTCTCTCTCTCTCTCTCTCTCTCTCTCTCTCTCTCTCTCTCTCTCTCTCTCTCTCTCTCATAGGCATAACAACAGGGTACAATATGACAAAAAGACAAACTCGCATAACCGCAGTCAACAACTAACAAACAGTTGCACAAACCACTGCAGGCGTTAAGAAATCCGTGTGCCATGAGTGACAGCACACAACAAAGTTGCTATCAATAACAGCACACAATAAAGTTGCCATCAATGACCACACAACAAAGTTGCAATCAATGACAACACACAATAAAGTTGTCATTAATGACAGCTCACAACAAATTGTCATCAAACACAATAACCCCATTTAAGAAATGTTGCCTATCCTTTGCATTACATTGCGATCAATACAAGGTTGATCTTATAGGCAATTTTCATTTCAGTAGTTTGACATTTCTTTCTGAACGTGAAGTTAACGTTTACGTCCAACTTAATGCCAGTGTAGAAATGTACCTTCCTACCTCACCATCACCGCACTGTAAGCTTAAGAGTGAGCGCCCTTATCCTGTCAACCACGTCACTTGCTTGCAAGCACATAATTGTACCCACAAAACTGATTCACTAAAGTGAATTTAAAGTCTATCTCTACCGCTGCTTGTCTATAATTTAAACCTACAGAGTTAATTTTCTACCGAAACAAGCATGTTATACGCTTACAGACGAGTCTGCATAGAAAACTCCACACACAAAACTTTGCAGCAAAATCTATACAGAAAACATATACAACTCTATAAAAGACCCCAAAGAAGACTCTGATACAGAAAACTCTAATACAGAAGACTCCACACAGAAAGCTCTACATAGAAAGCTCCACATAGAAAACTGCATAGGCAAGCGTATAACAGGTATATTTCTAGCTCAACAGAAAAAAAACATATAAGACGTATACATTACATTGGCACCTTGCCATCTTGACAGACGATAGTTTGTTACATTATGCTTCAAAAAGGCTTAATAACTACAACCCATGTATACCACAGCCAGCAATGATGTACAGACCACATGGAACCAGAAGACGAGGCGATCATGGCAAGTATGAACAGAGGGAGTTACAGTATACCACTGGCAGGAATGATGTACAGACCACATGGAACCAGAAGATGAGGCCGATCTTGTCAACGATGGGCAGAGGGAAGTACAGAATCCATGAGAATCTCGATACTTGAGGCCCATAAGCGGGCACTCTCCCGCTGTTTATACTTCACATCGACACCGCAAGGTACAAGAGGAACATGATGAGATGAGATTTTTGTTTGATTTCGTTCGCTCGCATTGAACTCAAGAGCAGTCCATACACGTGTAGTTATATTTAGTGCACTGAACTGATTTTTTTGCGTCTGGATTAGCTTTCCCAATTACAAGTGTCTCTCGCCATGAGGCGAACTCACTCTGACTTCAAAGGTACTTGTGATTTACGTCCACACGTCAAGGACGAGTAGTCAACAGTTTAGTACAACCGACAGGTGTAGGGGTTGAACCTGCTATCTCAGCATCAACACACCGGATGTTTAAGAACGAGCGGTCTTATCCATTCGGCCACGCTAACCTCCGAGATGAGATGACTTCTGTTGGTGATGAGGCAAGGATGGGTTGCAGCCCCTGTTAGACCTTTTATAGACACCGCCTTAGTGGCTTCCCCGTTGCTCCCTTCACTTCCGGTATAACCTTATGGAAGCTGAAGGCTGCGCCCCCTGGAGGGATTCTAGTAAAGTGGTGTCTGTTTATTAAAGGCATCAGTTTTAATTACCACACCGATGAGACGTGGACTTGACGGGCATTAGAGGCGGACATCAGCCACGAAAGCCACACCGCCCTGATGATAAATGCCACTCTTAGAACACAAAGATGCTGGCATCAGATCTCACGTGGCATTCGCTCACCGAAACTTGATTTAGCACCGCGTAAACTAAAGGTTGCTTCTACAAGCCTCAGAACCATTAGACAGGTGGTGCTAGACTCATATTTGTATAGCCCAAACAACACACAGGGGTGACCTGGCTGTGGCCAGGCCCGTCGTCTTCACTTCTAAGGACATTTCATGGTGCCCACTTCAGGCTGGGTCGACCCGGGATCCCAGGTCAATGTTTGTTACAATTCGGAACCACCCCCATGGTACTCGACCCCGAGATCACAGGTCCAAATATAGGGTGTATTTTTAATGATTGTGCAGTGTTTGAAAATATTGCCAGTCCAAGTTTTGTATTCACCATCAGTGAAGTTCATGCAACATAATAGGTAAATATAAAACTTGGACAGGCAATATTTTCAAACACTGCCCAGTCATTAAACATAACACAAGGCTTCAAATGAAAACCTTAATTTAAAAAAAAAAAAAACCCATTTTTTGGTGAACATGTTCTGAAAAAAAAGTAAAGAACAAATAAATCATTTTTCGATGTGGTTACCGCTGCGTTCAATGAAAGTCCTCCAGCGCCGATAAAGTGCTTGGATTCCTGTAGAAAAAAAAAATTATCTGTTGTAATTACTCGGTGCGACTGACCCGGTCGTGAATAGTCTGTCACAGATGTCACGCCGTCTTGAAAATGCATACCCCACTCATACACTTGCTAGACTGACAGGCATGCATCACCATATTGGACCTTCATTTGCCGATGAATTTCTATAGGTTTCACCCCTTCAACGATCAAGAAATGGGTAACAGAACGCCGCTTCTCTTTGGTGCATATCAAAAGTGGGGCGGTCATCTTTAAACTGCCATTATGGCGTCACTGTGTTCGTCTGCACAGTTATGTCACGTGCTGAACACTCTTAACATCCTTAACAACAATATTGACAGGTTACAAGACAATGGCACGGTTATTGCAATTTCTACCACACTTTTAATATTTTCACTTTAAGCCTTCTCATAAATTATAACGGGGTTTTCTCTTTTATGCTTTCAGCCTGTCCTAACTACAAAACAGCAAGCTGGATGTGCCGACTCGCAAGTCTGGTGTTTTGGTATTCTTTACAACAATGCATTTGTACTCTCTACCGACATGTCGTGATATTCCATGCAACACCTCTTCATTCCTCTTTCGCTGGGAGTGCCTCACACCCAGTCATGCAACTCACAGGTCAGTGTGTCGGACTTCATTTGTCTCCGGTGTAATTCCTCTAGACCAGTGGTTCTCAACCGGTGGGGAATCCCCTCCCCCACCCACCAGGGGGAATTTTAGGGTTTCGGGGAGGGGGGAGGGAGGATTAAGATTATTTCAAGATTGCGTTAATACAAGAACCGATTACTTGATATTGTTTGTCCCTCCATACTTTACGGTTCTGTACTTCTCACCCTTCTGAAATTCGTTTTATAACGTAAGTAGACCCGCACATCACGTTTTGTGTAGACGTCTAGACTTGTTCTAGTATGTATTATTAAATTTAGCTTCCATTTTTACGTATACTGTGTAAGGGCTGGGGTGGGGGTGGGGGATTTATAGGGAAGGAGTACGAAAGGGGGGAATAATATTCTGAACATATAATGAAGGGGTGCATGGGCCAAAAGAGGTTGAGAACCACTGCTCCAGACATATTCCATCCACAATATCTGTCCATGAGTAGGTTTTATTTCCTACCAAGTTTGCCAGTGCGGTGCCCCTACAACCTTCTCCAACTCTAGTGGGACTTTCAACGCACACAATTTACGACTGGAATACCCTGTTCTTCACCCGTATGTGAGAATGATAGGTACCGGCTACCACTACCCAACGAGGACATCATTAGACCACAGTGTTTATTGGGAAGACTCCTAGCCCGTAGCTGGGATCAAATTCGGTCCCTTCAGATCCGGAGGCGGACACCGTGACCCATCAGTCACGGCTTTTTCGTTTACATCATCATCATCAACAAGTGCCTTGCCGTCAGGCGAGGGTGATCATATTTCTCAAAAAACTGCGACATCCGACGTTAGTTAATTTCATATCCTTTACAGGGCGTCGCAGTCAACACCAGCATTTTATGCTGTTGTGATCTCTTGGCAATTTTACGTTCAGTAGTTTGCCATTGCTTTCTAAACGGCCGACACCTATACCTTTCGTTAAAAAAAAATCCAAATGCAAAGCAGTTTGTTGCCAAATCGCCCGCAGCTGTGTTTCGAACGCAGGTATGAAGATCGAGGCATGACTCAATACATGTGTTGACTCCCTTTCGGACATGACACACGACTTAAGGATTTCCTATCACTGTCTTCCTCTATCTCTCTTTCCACAAATCTTTCCGGTTGTCACAATATGTTTCAGATTGTGTCTTCTCGTAATGTAGCCAAAAGTGATGACTGCCTCTTACTGATGTTTGTGATAAGTTGTCTTTGCAACTTGGTCTCCCTCAAAATGTCCGCGTTTACAACATCATCTTAATGTTCTCCACAATACCACCGTTTAACCCCTCCCCCCACTCCGTTAAAACATAAGCTTTCATCCAACTCCGGCAATCCTATCTTGTGTTACAACTGGCTCCATGTCCTCCCCAAATGACGCCTCTCCGTCTCCAGTTCTCCCCTCCGTGTAGTTTCAGATCTCTCTCTCTCTCTCTCTCTCTCTCTCTCTCTCTCTCTCTCTCTCTCTCTCTCTGTTGTGTTTGCCACGCAGGTGTTGGATTGTGCAGCTTAGGGTTTCTCCTTGGTCAGCTCTTACGGCATGCATGGCAGGTTACAGTGTCCTTATTCTTTGCTATGATGCGGAGGAATGTTCTTCACCAGGCAATGGAATTGTGCGCTACACATCACCAGTCAATGGAACTGTGCACTACACACCAGGCAATGGAATTGTGCACTACACAACAGGCAATGGAATTGTGCACTACACAACAGGCAATGGAATTGTGCACTACACACCAGACAATGGAGTTGTGCACTACACACCAGACAATGGGACCTGGTACTACATACACCAGGCAATGGGACCTGGTACTACACACACCAGGCAATGGGACCTGGTACTACACACACCAGGCAATGGGACCTGGTACTACACACACCAGGCAATGGGACCTGGTACTACACACACCAGGCAATGGGACCTGGTACTACACACACCAGGCAATGGGACCTGGTACTACACACACCAGGCAATGGAATTGTGTACTACATACACCAGGCAATGGGACCTGGTACTACACACACCAGGCAATGGAATTGTGTACTACATACACCAGGCAATGGGACCTGGTACTACACACACCAGGCAATGGAATTGTGTACTACATACACCAGGCAATGGAATTGTGCAGTACATACACCAGGCAATGGGACCTGGTACTACACACAGCAGGCAATGGGACCTGGTACTACACACACCAGGCAATGGAATTGTGTACTACATACACCAGGCAATGGAATTGTGCAGTACATACACCAGGCAATGGGACCTGGTACTACATACACCAGGCAATGGGACCTGGTACTACACACACCAGGCAATGGAATTGTGTACTACATACACCAGGCAATGGGACCTGGTACTACACACACCAGGCAATGGAATTGTGTACTACATACACCAGGCAATGGAATTGTGCAGTACATACACCAGGCAATGGGACCTGGTACTACACACAGCAGGCAATGGGACCTGGTACTACACACACCAGGCAATGGAATTGTGTACTACATACACCAGGCAATGGAATTGTGCAGTACATACACCAGGCAATGGGACCTGGTACTACATACACCAGGCAATGGGACCTGGTACTACACACACCAGGCAATGGAATTGTGCACTACACACACACCAGGCAATGGAATTGTGCACGACATACACCAGGCAATGGGACCTGGTACTACACACACCAGGCAATGGAATTGTGCACTACACACACCAGGCAATGGAATTGTGCACTACATACACCAGGCAATGGAATTGTGCACTACACACACCAGGCAATGGAACTGTGCACGACATACCAAGCAATGGAATTATGCACGACACAGACCAGGCAATGGAATTGTGCATGACAGAAACCAGGCAATGGAATTATGCACGACACACATCAGGCAATGGAATTGTGCAAGACAGACACCATGCAACGGAATTGTGCACGACAGACACCAGGCATTGGAATTGTGCACTACAAATCACCAGGCAATGGAACTGTGCACTACACACACCAGGCAATGGAATTGTGCACTATACACCAGGCAATGGAATTGTGCATTATACACCAGGCAATGGAATAGTGCACGACATACCAAGCAATGCAATTTTGCACGACACACGCCAAACAATGGAATTGTGCACTACACAGCAGGCAGTGGAATTGTGCACCACACACACACCAGACAATTGAATTGTGCAAGACAGACATCAGGCAATGGGATTGTGCACTAAACACACCAGGCAATGGAATTGTGCACTACACACACACACACACACACACACACACACACACACACACACACACACACCCCCCACCAGGCAGTGGAATTGTGCACTACACACACACACACACACCAGGCAATGGAATTGTGCATGACACACACCGGCTCAGGTGCGGCGCCGCGACGGCGACCTTCCAGATTGTGGGATTAGTCAGTCAATTAGTCATGTTATCGAGTTGGGGCTGACCCCTGGGTCGGACTGTGCGACACACAATCTCGCATTATTTGGGAACTGAACTGCCAACCACTGCTTTGGTAAGCCCATGCTCTAACCCTGCGCATCGTCAACTCACGTAAACGGATTTGTCCTCTTCAACTTGTGCTGACGCAGTCAACTCGACTGTCAGCGGTTCAATTGTATGAGTGGAAGTCAGTATGGTCGAATGGATATAGCGGCCGTTCTGAAATATTATCCGTGCTGCTGCCGAGGTAGCGGGTTCACTCCTACACCGGTCAGTTGGACTAAAATGTTGACTTCTCGTCCATGACATGGGGGACGTAAATTACTAGGACCTTAGATGTCGGGGTGAGTTCGCCTTATAGCAAGGGACACTGGTAATAGGCAAAATTAATCAACACACAAAAATCAGTTAGTTAGTTAGTTAGTCGCGGTTCCAACTTCACGGCAACGGGTCGTCCCGATATTGCTCCGTTCCTGTGCCAGTGAATATCACAAAATGCTCCTCACTGCCCCATGTGAACAATGGAATAGATAGAAGTGTCGGCAAGCCAACAGCCCGTACAGGTACACTGTGTATAATGCCGCCGCCAGAATGCCAATCAGTCCAGCGTTACTAAAAGTAGTAGCACATGTATGGATTATTTGAGTTCAAAGCGAGTGAACTAGAACAAATCCTATGACCAAAACACATCCTTCTGTGGACTCTTCCCTGGCAGACAGTTGTCACTTGTACCGCAATATGTGAGCCGTGTTGGCGTGGTGGCTAGTTCGCTTGCCTGCCTAGACAGTGTCTCCCCACAGATGTGAACCATGGGCCTGGTTGTGTCCTAACATGTCTCCCCACAGATGTGAACCATGGGCCTGGTTGTGTCCTAACATGTCACCCCACAGATGTGAACCATGAACCTGGTTGTGTCCTAACATGTCTCCCCACAGATGTGAACAATGAACCTGGTTGTGTCCTAACATGTCTCCCCACAGATGTGAACCATGGTCCTGGTTGTGTCTTAACATGCCCCCCCCCCCCCCCCCCCCACAGATGTGAACCATGGGCCTGGTTGTGTCCTAACATGTCACCCCACAGATGTAAACCATGAGCCTGGTTGTGTCCTAACATGTCACCCCACAGATGTGAACCATGGGCCTGGTTGTGTCCTAACATGTCACCCCACAGATGTGAACCATGGGCCTGGTTGTGTCCTAACATGTCACCCCACAGATGTGAACCATAGGCCTGGTTGTATCCTAACATGTCACCCCAAAGATGTGAACCATGGGCCTGGTTGTGTCCTAACATGTCACCCCACAGATATGAACCATGGGCCTGGTTGTGTCCTAACATGTCACCCCACAGATGTGAACCATGGGCCTGGTTGTGTCCTAACATGTCACCCCACAGATGTGAACCATGAACCTGGTTGTGTCCTAACATGTCACCCCACAGATGTGAACCATGGGCCTGGTTGTGACCTAACATGTCTCCCCACAGATGTGAACCATGAGCCTGGTTGTGTCCTAACATGTCTCCTCACAGATGTGAACCATGGGCCTCGGTGTCTCCCTACAGATGTGAACCATGAGCCTGGTTGTGTTCTAACATGTCACACCACAGATGTGAACCATGAGCCTGGTTGTGTCCTAACATGTCACCCCACAGATGTGAACCATGGGCCTGGTTGTGTCCTAACATGTCACACCACAGATGTGAACCATGGGCCTGGTTGTGTCCTAACATGTCACCCCACAGATGTGAACCATGGGCCTGGTTGTGTCCTAACATGTCACCCCACAGATGTGAACCATGGGCCTGGTTGTGTCCTAACATGTCACACCACAGATGTGAACCATGGACCTGGTTGTGTCCTAACATGTCACACCACAGATGTGAACCATGGGCCTGGTTGTGTCCTAACATGTCACACCACAGATGTGAACCATGGGCCTGGTTGTGTCCTAACATGTCACCCCACAGATGTGAACCATGGGCCTGGTTGTGTCCTAACATGTCACCCCACAGATGTGAACCATGGGCCTGGTTGTGTCCTAACATGTCACACCACAGATGTGAACCATGGGCCTGGTTGTGTCCTAGCATGTCACACCACAGATGTGAACCATGGGCCTGGTTGTGTCCTAACATGTCACCCCACAGATGTGAACCATGGGCCTGGTTGTGTCCTAATATGTCACCCAACAGATGTGAACCATGGGCCTGGTTGTGTCCTAACATGTCACCCCACAGATGTGAACCATGGACCTGGTTGTGTCCTAACATGTCACACCACAGATGTGAACCATGGGCCTGGTTGTGTCCTAACATGTCACACCACAGATGTGAACCATGGGCCTGGTTGTGTCCTAACATGTCACACCACAGATGTGAACCATGGGCCTGGTTGTGTCCTAACATGTCACCCCACAGATGTGAACCATGGACCTGGTTGTGTCCTAACATGTCACCCCACAGATGTGAACCATGGGCCTGGTTGTGTCCTAACATGTCACCCCACAGATGTGAACCATGGGCCTGGTTGTGTCCTAACATGTCACCCCACAGATGTGAACCATGGGCCTGGTTGTGTCCTAACATGTCACCCCACAGATGTGAACCATGGACCTGGTTGTGTCCTAACATGTCACACCACAGATGTGAACCATGGACCTGGTTGTGTCCTAACATGTCACACCACAGATGTGAACCATGGGCCTGGTTGTGTCCTAACATGTCACACCACAGATGTGAACCATGGACCTGGTTGTGTCCTAACATGTCACCCCACAGATGTGAACCATGGACCTGGTTGTGTCCTAACATGTCACCCCACAGATGTGAACCATGGACCTGGTTGTGTCCTAACATGTCACCCCACAGATGTGAACCATGGGCCTGGTTGTGTCCTAACATGTCACCCCACAGATGTGAACCATGGACCTGGTTGTGTCCTAGCATGTCACCCCACAGATGTGAAGTTCCACTACTGGTCTTGCACACTCCAGTAGTTTCTGAGTTTGGAGAGGGGAATTAGAGGTCTGCAACCCAGTTCCCCTGGAGATGGTATTTCGGTAGCGGTTAAGGAGGACAGTGTCTACATCAACCTCACCACGGTAGATGTATGTCCACGGCTCATATGACATGAACGTCAATACATGGAACTTTGGATTTACAACTCATTCTTCTCGATGATTAACTCATTCTTCTAGATGAATAAATCATTCTTCTCGATGATTAACTCATTCTTCTTGATGAGTAACCCACTCTTCTCGATGATTAACTCTTTCTTCTAGATTACTAACCCATTCGTATCGAAGATTAACTTATTATTCACGATGATTATCTCAATCTCTTAGACGAGTTAGCTCATTCTTCTAGGTGATTAACTTATTCTTTTCGATGATTAACCCATTCTTCTCGATGATTAACTAATTATTCTAGATGATTAACCAACCAACTAACCTTCGGTCGCAGACATAAGCTACAATAACTCCTTCTGCCACAGGCATTTGCTACAATAACTCATTCTACCACATGAATTTTCTACAATAACTCATTCTACCACCTACGTTTGCTACAATAACTCATTCTACCACATGAATTTTCTACAATAACTCGTTCTACCACATAAGTTTGCTACAATAACTCATTCTGCCACCAGTGTTTACTACTTTAATTCATTTTGTCGCAGGCATTTTCTACAATAATTCATTCTGTCATAGGCATTTACTGCAATAACTCTTCTTGTCACATACATTTGTTACAATAACTCAATTTGTCACAGACATTTACTAAAGTGCGTTCACAAATGTTGTCCTCATAGATGTTTGAAAAGTAGCTGTTGCATTATTATGAAATGTTTCCTGCTGTCTTATATTTACTCTCACCCAAGGAATATGTCTTTGATAGATATAAAGGCAGTTGAAATCATGGAAACCGGTGAAATGTCTTTGATGGTTTGGCGAAAATGTATTGAATTCACGCTAAAAAACAACTTGTTTTACAGTAATGCATGTCAATTTGGGTAACGACCTCTGAACACTTCCATTCCACTATGTGACGTGTTTTTCACAAGGAAATTCCCACGTACCGCAGAGGATATTCATTATTGAACATTGATGTTTCTATGTGAAGATGTAATATATTCCATAATATGCACTTCATCTCTGACCGGAAATTATATACCGCATGTAAACAAACATTGAGATACGCTGTACAACTTCCTAACAAAAAGTTCGTCGTTGTGTGTACATAATTAAAATGCTAAATCTCATAATTTTCCCTCAGTTGGTTACTGAGTTATGGTTATTTTATACGGTGGCAAACATTTGTGAACGCGCTATATAATAACTCATTCTCTCTCATAAATTTGTTACAATAACTCAACCTGCCACAAGCATTTACTATAATAACTCATTCGTCGACAGTTCATTTTCCCTCACAACGTGCTGGCAGAATGTGGGTTAAGTAAATGTTACGTGGAATCCTAGATTAATTTCCTCTGGGAATTATTTAGTGACTATTTGTCGAGTAATTACCACAGCCGGGCGCCAACCGATCAATTAAAGACCGTTCTTGGGTACACGACATTAGGTGACGACATGCCTCCCGCCAATCTGTGACTGACCTCACTCCCAGATAGTCAAACATAGGCCCCGCAAGTCCTACGAGGGTTGCGTGAAATGAGTGAGCAGCCCCCGCTGTAGGGAGTCGAGTCGCGACGTTCACGGGACGCTCGTGTGCGTGGGAGCGGGCGAGAGATGGAGGGGGTGAAAAATAAACAACCACTCACATACATGCACACACAGACACAATCACACGCCGCATACTAACTCTTACTGGGGAGTGCTGCTAATTCATCCCTTGTTCAACTCTTGTAAATAGGTTGAAACCGTCAGCGATTGTGTCAAATTAGACGGGGAAAATCCATGCCAAGGATTTATGTGCTTTGAAATCTGCCTCTTATTATTTTAATATTTGTGATGTGATGTTAGTTGAAAATTCATGAAAAAATTCCACTTGGTTATATAGATGTGAAAATTCGTGAAAAATTTCAGATGGTTATATGGATGTTAAAATTCGTGAATCATTAAAAGTGGTTATATGTATTTGAAAATTATTGAAAAATTTCAGTTGGTTATATATATTTGAAAATTCGCGAAATAATTCAGTTGGTTATATGGCTTACTATTTTGAATTTACTGATACACTGGATCGCTTAAATTCGCATTCGTATTTAGAAGTGAGATTTTCCAGTTATCGAAATATGTTGCGTATTAATATATGCACTCACTTCGTGATTCTGATCATTTTGATTTGGATAACAACAACAATAACAGCCTTGACAACGGATACTACGATAGTTGACCATCACCAGGATGCGGTACACGACGAGCCCAGCTTGGATAATGCTTACGATGATGATTACGATGTCTCTTCACTTTCTGGACTGTCCAATAATCAACTGGACATTCGGACACTGGGTAAGTTGAGCTTCTGTAGCGGTCAGTGAAGCGCGGAAGTCAAGCGGCTATAGAAAGCCCTACTACCGACTTTGAAGATGGCATAATATCTATATATCGTAATTTCTGAAATTATTGTTTAACATCTTTATAATTTCTGTCTGGTACTGTTACCATTAGTATTAAGACTCTTCGCTGGTTGTTGAAGATGAACATGTATGAGAATGTACCGAGTGCTATGATGTCGGTTCTTGACTCAACTTATCTTGATTATTTCTAACATTGATGTTTAAATTATGTATCGATTCTAACTTTAATGTTTAAAATTGGTATAATTTCTAACATTATTATAACGTGTTATCATAAATTCTATAATTATTTATATGAGTGAATCAAGAAAAACGAGAAGCAGAATATGTAAGCTTTACTAGAACACGATCAGAAGTAGAATATGTAAGCTTTACTAGAACACGATCAGAAGTAGAATATGTAAGCTTTACTAGAACACGATCAGAAGTAGAATATGTAAGCTTTACTAGAACACGATCAGAAGTAGAATATGTAAGCTTTACTAGAACACGATCAGAAGTAGAATATGTAAGCTTTACTAGGACACGATCAGAAGTAGAATCTGTAAGCTTTACTAGAACACGATCAGAAGTAGAATATGTAAGCTTTACTAGAACACGATCAGAAGTAGAATATGTAAGCTTTACTAGGACACGATCAGAAGTAGAATCTGTAAGCTTTACTAGAACACGATCAGAAGTAGAATATGTAAGCTTTACTAGAACACGATCAGAAGTAGAATATGTAAGCTTTACTAGGACACGATCAGAAGTAGAATCTGTAAGCTTTACTAGGACACGATCAGAAGTAGAATATGTAAGCTTTACTAGAACCCGATCAGAAGTAGAATATGTAAGCTTTACTAGGACACGATCAGAAGTAGAATCTGTAAGCTTTACTAGGACACGATCAGAAGTAGAATCTGTAAGCTTTACTAGAACCCGATCAGAAGTAGAATATGTAAGCTTTACTAGGACACGATCAGAAGTAGAATCTGTAAGCTTTACTAGAACCCGATCAGAAGTAGAATATGTAAGCTTTACTAGGACACAGAAGTAGAATCTGTAAGCTTTACTAGGACACGATCAGAAGTAGAATCTGTAAGCTTTACTAGGACACGATCAGAAGTAGAATATGTAAGCTTTACTAGGACACGATCAGAAGTAGAATATGTAAGCTTTACAAGAACCCGATCAGAAGTAGAATATGTAAGCTTTACTAGGACACGATCAGAAGTAGAATCTGTAAGCTTTACTAGGACACGATCAGAAGTATAATCTGTAAGCTTTACTAGGACACGATCAGAAGTAGAATATGTAAGCTTTACTAGAACACGATCAGAAGTAGAATATGTAAGCTTTACAAGAACCCGATCAGAAGTAGAATATGTAAGCTTTACTAGGACACGATCAGAAGTAGAATCTGTAAGCTTTACTAGGACACGATCAGAAGTATAATCTGTAAGCTTTACTAGGACACGATCAGAAGTAGAATATGTAAGCTTTACTAGAACACGATCAGAAGTAGAATCTGTAAGCTTTACTAGGACACGATCAGAAGTAGAATCTGTAAGCTTTACTAGGACACGATCAGAAGTAGAATCTGTAAGCTTTACTAGGACACGATCAGAAGTAGAATCTGTAAGCTTTACTAGGACACGATCAGAAGTAGAATCTGTAAGCTTTACTAGGACACGATCAGAAGTAGAATCTGTAAGCTTTACTAGGACACGATCAGAAGTAGAATATGTAAGCTTTACTAGGACACGATCAGAAGTAGAATCTGTAAGCTTTACTAGAACACGATCAGAAGTAGAATCTGTAAGCTTTACTAGGACACGATCAGAAGTAGAATCTGTAAGCTTTACTAGGACACGATCAGAAGTAGAATCTGTAAGCTTTACTAGGACACGATCAGAAGTAGAATCTGTAAGCTTTACTAGGACACGATCAGAAGTAGAATCTGTAAGCTTTACTAGGACACGATCAGAAGTAGAATCTGTAAGCTTTACTAGGACACGATCAGAAGTAGAATCTGTAAGCTTTACTAGGACACGATCAGAAGTGGAATCTGTAAGCTTTACTAGGACACGATCAGAAGTGGAATCTGTAAGCTTTACTAGAACACGATCAGAAGTAGAATATGTAAGCTTTACTAGGACACGATCAGAAGTGGAATCTGTAAGCTTTACTAGGACACGATCAGAAGTGGAATCTGTAAGCTTTACTAGAACACGATCAGAAGTAGAATATGTAAGCTTTACTAGGACACGATCAGAAGTGGAATCTGTAAGCTTTACTAGGACACGATCAGAAGTGGAATCTGTAAGCTTTACTAGAACACGATCAGAAGTAGAATCTGTAAGCTTTACTAGAACACGATCAGAAGTGGAATCTGTAAGCTTTACTAGAACACGATCAGAAGTAGAATCTGTAAGCTTTACTAGAACACGATCAGAAGTAGAATCTGTAAGCTTTACTAGAACACGATCAGAAGTAGAATCTGTAAGCTTTACTAGAACACGATCAGAAGTAGAATCTGTAAGCTTTACTAGAACACGATCAGAAGTAGAATATGTAAGCTTTACTAGAACACGATCAGAAGTAGAATCTGTAAGCTTTACTAGAACACGATCAGAAGTAGAATCTGTAAGCTTTACTAGAACACGATCAGAAGTAGAATCTGTAAGCTTTACTAGGACACGATCAGAAGTAGAATCTGTAAGCTTGACTAGAACCCGATCAGAAGTAGAATCTGTAAGCTTTACTAGAACACGATCAGAAGTAGAATCTGTAAGCTTTACTAGAACACGATCAGAAGTAGAATCTGTAAGCTTTACTAGAACACGATCAGAAGTAGAATATGTAAGCTTTACTAGAACACGATCAGAAGTAGAATCTGTAAGCTTTACTAGAACACGATCAGAAGTAGAATCTGTAAGCTTTACTAGGACACGATCAGAAGTAGAATCTGTAAGCTTTACTAGAACCCGATCAGAAGTGGAATCTGTAAGCTTTACTAGGACACGATCAGAAGTAACAAAATGGACGTTGCGGCTGAAGTCTTCATCAGCACACAAACACCAAGCATTCACTGACACACACACACACACATACAGAGAGAGAGAGAGAGAGAGAGAGAGAGAGAGAGAGAGAGAGAGAGAGAGAGAGAGAGAGAGAGAGATTTCCATGTAACGGACTTGACGCGTGTAAAATTCAATATTGTTGAATGGCCTAATAATGTTGAAAGTTACTTGTTGAATGCTGTCTAATATCTTTGTTGAATGCTATAATAATTTTTTACTTAATTATTAAATATTTTAAAAATGACTAATGTTTGCATTAATATTATCATAATTTTTAATATCATCGCTAGCTGCTATCATGATTTCTAACAATATTAATCGAGGTTGAACGATGTTTAACTTTGTAACAAGTAAATCTAAAGGACCGCTTGTCGAGCCAGGAGGACTGTCGGGTATATGGTGTTAGACTGACATTGTTGTAGACAAATCGATGCTCCGTGAGTGATGTTATCAAAACCACGTATTTACCTTGCAGGACATTTCCTGGTACTTGTGTAAGAATGGGCCCACTTGGGATCCCAGGTCGGTGAAAAACATTCCCTCCTCGAATTGGATCCGAACATATGCCTATAGAACCGGCAGGCACGGGTGCTAGACACTGCGTTACCACGACTCACTAACTTCTTCTGAGGTTAATATACATTTAAACAATAGCAGCAGCAGCAGCAGCAACAACAACAACAACAACAACAACAACAACAACAACAACAATAACAACAACAACAACAACGACAACGACAACAACAACAACACCAGAAGCAGCAACAACAACAACAAAAACAACAACAACAACAACAATAACACCACTACTACCATCAATAAAAACAACAACATCGCCACTACCACCACCAACAGCAACAAAAAAACAAAACAAAACACACAACAACCCAATCAAATACGTCAATCTAATCACGGCTGGCGTCTGTGGTCAAGGGCTAGCGAGCGCCGTTCGCAATCCCGCAGATCGCGTTCGTAACCAGCTGCAGGCGATTTGGAAGCAGACCGCCATGTGTCGATTTTCAACAAGGGTATGAGCGTGGGTCGTTCAGAAATAATGGCAAACTACTGAATGTAAAACTTGCCAAGTAAAACACAAAGAACCACATTGCTAGCGTTGATTGTGACGAACTGCCAAGAACATGCAAGTAACGTAAATCATGATTCGCGGGGTGCCATGACGAAGGCAGAAACATTCAGTGTAAGCTAACCATCTGAATACTCTCTGGACCTCAAGACCTACTGAATGATTCCCATGTGCTCTCCAAGTAGACTATCTCTAAGCTTATGGACATTTCTAAAATTATTGCTCAGTGTTGTAATAATTTCAAAATTGTTTATGTTAAATTAATGGTGTACAGTTCTACAATTATTGTTGTAACATTATTTGAAGGTTAGTGTCACTAGGTATTCACGGTTAACAATTAGCATCACTAAATATTCACTGGGACAATTGATATCACTTTATATTTACAGGGGACAATTTGTATCACTTGATATCCATAAATTCATAATCCTGCATATCACGTTCTAAACACAGCTGCGCTCTATTTGGCAACAGACCACCTTGCATTGATTTTCATAAACTGGAATGAGTGCTGGTTGTTCAGAAAGCAATAGCAAACTACTGAACGTAAACTTGTCAAGAAATCATGAACAGCCACAGATTGCTGAGGTTGACTGCGCCGATCTGTACAGGAAATACAACTAACTTATATTCACAGGGGACAATTTTTATCACTTTATATTCACAGGGAGATGTCAGGTCTTAGTCAAATATGACTGAGCTACCGTATGACAGTAGACGGTACTACCTGCTTTCTGTTAGCGCCGAATGTTGGGCGGCGCTTACCAAACCCGACACCCCACATTGTGCCAACGGCTTCGGGCGGAAGAGCGCAATTGGGAGGTTACAAGCCTTACCCTGGTGCGAGGAAATGCAAGCTAAAGACAAAATGTCATTGCAGGGCAGATCAGGCCCTAAGCCTTGGTTGGCGGCTGGTCTAGGATCGAAGCTCCGACAGGCGGACAGTTAGAGCATTGCTTTGCTGATCTGGCAGCTTCTGCAGCTTGTCTTGTTCCAGATGTAGAGGTTTTACCTTTCCTCTGGAGTGAACTAGGCAGGCCGAGAGAGGGATCATGCTGCATGGGCAACACATGATCTCTATATTTTAGCCCAGGCTTTGTGCTATGGAGAGGCAATAACTCCATCCCTGATCTTAACCGGTCTCGGAATCAAAGCGAGAGGCAACTGTTACGGCTTATAAATCCCTGTCAATCGGAGTAGACATGGGGCGCCACGGGTTGCCTCTGACGGTGGGAGACACCCACAGGTGTCACTGATCAGCTTACCGCCCGCCTCAAGCTGGGCAGCCACTGGCCAATTGGGTGCTGATCCGCCACAGCCTGACTACCTCAATGGGTGCTTGAGGCTAGGACAAAATCTTAATCGCATGCCGTAAAACCAATGCATAAGGTACTAATAAAAAAAGAAAAAAAAATAGAAACCTCAAGCTGAGGCTTGCAACTTGGTAATTATGAAACATGTATCCAGGATTTTCCACTGACTTGACGAATATGGACTATGCGAGAAAAACGGCTGTGATTGATACCGAACTCAATCGTCTTAACATTGATATTGCTGGCCCGCAGGAGACTCGCCTCGCTGAGAAAGGGTCACTCAGGGAAAACAATTACACCCTTTTTTTTTGGAAGGGTAGAGGGCAGGCAGAAAAAAAGGCAACATGGTGTGTGCTTTGCAGTGAAGAATTCGCTACTGGGAATGATTGAAATTCTACCTGGAGGTAATGAAAGACTATTATCCCTGCGCTTGGCAACCTCTTGTGGTTTCGCCACCATTATCACTGCATATGCACCGACACTCGATTCATCTGATGATGTGAAGGATTCTTTCTATGAGGAGTTAGACTCTGTGATCAAGGCAGTTCCAAAATCCGACTACATTTATATGCTCGATGATTTCGATGCTCGTGTGGGTAAGGACTCGAGTTCCGAGTTCATGGCCAGTGTGCCTTGGAAAATACATCATCGGTCGCATGAATGAAAATGGGCAAAGGCTGCTGGAGCATTGCACCAGAAATGACCTATGTATTACAAATTCTATTTCTAAAACAAAAGAGCTGCATAAGTTCACATGGAAACATCCAAGATCCGGCCATTGGCATCAGCTGGACTTCATTATCACACGGAGACAACATCTGAACCATACATCATTAACTCGAAGTTACCACAGTGCTGACTATGATACGGATCATTCTTTTGTTGTTGCAAGGGTTAGATTGAGACCAAAGATAATCTACACAGCAAAACACAAGTCTAGCCCCAGGATTAATGTTATTAAAACTCACGGTCTTGAAAAGTGCTTTGAGTTTCAACAGCAACTTGAAGACGGTTTCACTGATACTTCAGAAAATTGTACAGTAAGTGAAAAGTGGGGTAAACTTAAGGAAACGCTTTATAAAACAGCGGTAGGGGTTTACGGCATTGTGGATCATAAGATGCAGGTCTGGTTTGCGGCAAACAGCCAGAAACTGCAGACATTGATTGATAAAAAGAAGATTGCTCTCTTAAGAACTTAAGCCGGTCTCTGTGTCTAAGGGCTTGCGAACGCGGTTTGTGAGCCCGTATACCTGGGTTCTAAACACAGTGGTGCTGGTTTTTTCGAAAAAGGTATAGGAGCCGGTCGTTCAGAAAGCAATGGCAAACTACTGAACGTAACACTTGCCTAGTACATCAATAGCAGCTGAAAATGCTGGTGTTGACTGCAACGTCCCGTAAGGGATACGCAACAAAATTTTTTCTCTTAGGAAACAAGGAAAGAACAACGCGTAACACTCTTAGTGAGCTGAAGCAAGCTAAGAGGGGAGTGGACAAGGCTGCCAGGCAGTGTGCAAATGACTATTAGATCAAGTTATGTGAGTCCATTCAAAATGCAAGTGATAAGGGAAACTTAAGAAGCATGTATGAAGGGATGAAGAAAGCCTGTGGTCCAATAATCAAAAGAAGTGCACAAATGAAACCCTGACTGGAGAAATCATAACAGATAAGGAACAGTAGATGGATAGATGGATAGAGCTAGCGGATGATGCCCTCAACGCCATAGAGGCCCTACCAACTCTTGACCACCTGAACACACTTCCCACCATAACAGAAGTTACGTGGGCTATAAATGATCTTGCATCTGGCAAGGCCCCAGGTAAGTATGGGATTCCAATAAGGTTATCAGGAGTGGGCAAGACACACTCACTCTAAAGATCCATCAGCTAATAGAGCTATGCTGGCGAGAAGGACAAGTCCCACAGGATTTCAAACATTCAAACATTATAACATTGTTCAAGAACAATGGCGATCGCAGCGACTGTAACAACTATAGGAGTATCTCACTTCTGTGTGTTGTTGGGAAAGTATTTGCCAGAATTGTTCTGCGCAGACTTCAAGTCCTGGGAGATCAAGACTACTCCGAATCACAGTGCGGCTTCCGACAGAACCGGTCTACCATTGATATTATATTCTCATTGCGACAAATGCAAGAAAAATGCCGGGAACAAAATCAGTCACTATTTATTGCCTTGATCGACCTCACAAAGGCATTTGATGTGGTCAGCCGTGAGAGTCTGTTCAACTCACTAAAGAAGATTGGCTGCCCACCAACTCTTCTGTCCATTGTGGAATCGTTCCACGCAGGCATGAAAGGTATAATCAAGTTTGATGGTGCAACTTCAGAAGAGTTTGAAATCAAGAGTGGAGTTAAGCATGGTTGTGTACTATCCCCCACCATCTTTGGAATATACTTTTCACTTCTACTGAAATATGCCTTTCGTGATCAGGATGCCGGTATATACATTCACGCATGCTCAGATGGCGGCCTCTATAATGCTCAGAGATTGAAGGCCAAGACCAAAATTAGGAGGGTACTGATTAGAGAGATGCTTTTTTGCAAATGATACTGCAATTACGACCTACTCTGAGGAAGAATTACAACGTCTGCTAATTGCATTCTCCAATACTTGTTCTGAATTTGGTTTAACAATTATGTCACATTGTCCCTTTATTTCTCAACATAATTTCCACCAACATTGATGCACTTATCGATGCCAAACCGGCTGCATAGAATTGCGTGCATTGTATTCATTTACCTGCCATCCCACAGAACTGTGTGACTTACTTATTGACTCACCCTCGTAACGTTTTCTACCCAACTATGCACCGCTTTACAGGGAATCGCTAGGGGATAAGTTCACTGAAATCCCACCTTGGCGGGAGACATTTCGTGAATGACGCTAAAGTTGAATGTGAAGTGAAAACGTGGTTTAGAAAATAGAGCACGCAGTTTGGGAGGACTGATAAAACGATGAGATAAATGCATCAATGTTGGTGGAAATTATGTTGAGAAATAAAGGGACAATGTATGTATAAAAATAAACTCGTTTCAAGTTGTTATCATAGTTAATTATTTTTCTACAGCCATTTGTGACTTACTTATTAACTTACCCTCGTAATTCAGGCGGTATATCTCCACTATTATGTATTGTGTTCAGTAGTCTGGTGACTTAATCTATTCCATATTCTTCTACGGCAGTGATAATTTCTGTTGAGTCTGGACCCGGGGTCTTACCGGATTTCATATGTTATTGAATATCCCCATGAAATCATTTGTCCCCAAACCTAGCCCGAAGAAATCATTTGTCCCCAAACCTAGCTCCATGAAATCATTTTCCCCCAAACCTAGCTCCATGAAATCATTTTCTCCCAAACCTAGCCCCATGAAATCATTTGTCCCCAAACGTAGCCCGAGGAAATCATTTGTCCCCAAACTTAGCTCCCCCCCCACCCCCTCAGGATCATTTGTCTCCACACGAGCTGGGGGTAACTCCCCAAACAAGGTTCAGCTCGTGGACTTATACAGCCTGAACAACGTATCTTTCTCTTGTTGGGCAACCCAACCACGCACCTAACCTCCAAGACATGTCATCACCGCTGACTGCAGACGTCCCACAACATAGTCGCTCTGTGTATCTACCCTGCAGCCGTATGTCTTCACCTATCTCACTTTCCACACGTCTTTCCAGTTGTCACAACACGTTTCATGTTTTCTCGTCTCACAATGCGAAAAAAAACGACGATTGCCTCTTCCAGATGTTTGTGATCAGTGTTTTTTTGTTGTTGTCTATTGCACTTTTCATTTTTACCGCGCACGGGAATTTCCAGCATTTATATGTAAATCCACATTTGCGAGGCCGCAAGGGAATGTTCGCTTGTGTGTCAATTGTCCAGGATTCACAACCGTGTGTTAGAACTGGTTCTAGGATCGTGCAGAAATCATTTTTCTAGCCTTCAATGGCCTGGATTTATTGGATCAGACGTTCTTCGTGTTATACAATGGAGTGTTTGCGTGTTCTGTTCTTTCGGCGCTGTGGCTTATGTGCAGTGAATTCATTCATTATGTGCCATGCCAATAAGCGTGGGCGGTCATGTTCTGCCATCTCACTCGATCACCAGAGTCGTGGATCAGCTCCGTGTTTCTGTCTCGACCATACCACGTGGCCAAGCCATCCAGGTATTTGCTTCTAGTTCTTCCCCTTGGTCTGTTCCCTTCGATCTTACCAGTTGTCACAAAGTTCTCCAATTCATTTCTTCCCATAACATGCCCAAAAATTTTGACTGTCTACGTCTAATGTCTCTAATCAGTTTACGATCTTCATTTGTTTCTTGAAGGACTTGTTCATTGGTTTTTCTATCTGACCATGGTATTCTTTGCATTTTCCTCAGAAACCACATTTCCACAGCCATCATATGCTTTTCAGCTTGTCTGCTTATTGTCCACGCCTCACATCCATATAAAAGTACAGGTTCTATGTAGCATTTCAACACTCTTTTCCTCGTTTCAATTGATATCTTTTTCTTGGTCAGTATGTTTTTCATCTTGCAAAAGTCTACCTTCGCCATGGCAATTCTTGTTCTAATCTCTTCAAGGCATCTCCTATCAAATGTTATGACTGTTCCTAGATAGCTGTACCGATTCACTTGTTTAAGAATATGCCCATTTACTTGTATATTACATTGTGGTATTTCTTCCTTCCTTGTGACGACTATAATCTGTGTTTTCTTACAATTCAATTCTAACCCCAGTTGTTCACTGTGTGCAACAACCGCATCTACTAAATTTTGTAGGTCCTCTTCATTGTCTGCAATCAAAACTGTATCATCTGTGTATCTAATGTTATTGTTGTATCGTCCCCCAATGTTGATTCCTTCCATATCTTCTATATTTCTGAAAATATTTTCACTGTACAAGGAAAACAGATCTGGAGACATTACACATCCCTGTCTCACACCTCTCTAAATAGGCTGATATTGATCTACTTCATTATCAATTCTTATGGCAGCTTGTTGTGTCCAATATATGTATTTCAACAAGTCTAATGTCTTTTCCATCAATTTTTAGATCTTCAAGCATCCTTATCGTGTCGACATGTCTCACTTTATCGAACGCCTTGTGTAGTCAATAAAGCAGAGGTATAGATCTTTGTTTACTTCTATAGAACGTTCAATTACTGTTCTCAGTATGTACACAGCATTTACTGTACCCTTGCCTTCTACAAACCCACATTGTTCCTCTCCTATTTCAGGTTGTATTTTCTTCTTAACTATTTGCACGATAATTTTTAGCAAAATCTTCGTGATGTTACTCATTATACTAATTGTTCGATATTGATCACATTCCAAGGCTCCTGATTTCTTTGGAATTGCAATAAATACGGAATTACATCATTCATGAGGTATATCTCCAGTATCATATATGGTGTTCAGGAGTCTGGTAACTTTATCTATTCCGTATTCTTCTAAAGCATTTATCATTTCTGCTGTGATGCTGCCTGAACCGGGGATCCTGTATTATAGTGTAGAGGTGTTACACACAGGTTAGTAGGCACGTGATCGTACAGCACACAAGACTCCGTTGTTTAGAACATTCTTTATTAGTCGAATCGTTCAACTACAGCACAATGATGGTAGGCTCAAATCCCGATGTTTACATGTTTCCTACTTTCTTCCTAGCTGGCCCCCAAGTGACGTGTGTCCCAGCCTAGATACACTTCTTCATTCGTGCACACACGTTCACTAGCTATGGTTTTCCCACTAGTCAAGGAATGCGCAGCATTCCTTAACTCTTTACTCCTAAGCTACTCCCTTTACTGTTACAATACCTCCCCTTCTTCAAGGAGAATTTTTCCTTGAAAAAATCTCAACCCCAACTCTTAACCCCTTAACTCTACATCTCTATACAACAATTCCATATAATTCTTAACTCAATTCTCATTCTCCTATCTCATCATAGCCAATTGCTAACCAGAGACAATAATACCAAAACTCTCTAAAAAAGTCGTTATAAAGTTCTCCAGAAAACTCGCTACAAAACTCTCCATAAAGTTCTCCAGAAAACTCGCTACAAAACTCTCTATACAATTCTCTAGAAAACTCGCTACAAAACTCTCTATACAATTCTCTAGAAAACTCGCTACAAAACTCTCCATAAGCGAACCGCTTTTAAAATTTAACCATCTAAATTATGATTGACAAAACTGAAGATATTCCCCTTATCCTTTAATTCTCCCTTATTCACATTCTCACATTCTCACTATTCTAGGATAGACAGAAAAAATAGTTAGATTGGGTAGTTAGATTTGGTAGGTGCGCACCTAAAAATAATAAAAGTAAGGAAAAAGTAAGAAGTAATCACCTTTCTCTTCCCATACATTCTCAAAACTTTATAAAAATAAAGTTTCAAAATTTATCTTCAGTTTCCGTCAATAATAATTGTTATTATCAAAAAAATATGTTAATCCAAAACTACCTCGTCAAGTTCAAGTTTACCATTCCTTCAAAAAAAAACTCCAAATTATATATACTGTTAAGTACAGTCTTCTTCTTCCAATATCTATTTATTTAAATGCCAAAACTCAACCTGGCATTCCCCCCATATTCTCCCATTTAACGCTGTTCAACCCAGCTCCTATTTTTAATCCAATCATTTACATTGCGAACGACTCAACTACTTTAAGTCATTTGTTTCCAAAAAAAAACAAGACTTCATATTTCTTCTAACTGAACGTCAAACTAATAATCATTTAAACACACTCAGGTTAACTCAATAAAACCAAAGTTTTGTAAACATAAGCAGCTAAGTTAACTTATTCATTTCATAAAGCGCAATTGAAGTTCAAACAATTGACTAAACCATATCAATCCCCTCATTCTTTGACATCATTTTTATCCCCACACATTAATCAAATTAAACATATATAACTTAAAAACCAACCTGATCATAAAACATATACCAATAAGTCTTATGTGTATTCCTCCCAACAACTCTTGCTTAAGTTCTTCTTTGTAAACACAAAAATATCGTGTCTAACTTCTTCTTCTATCTGCCATCTGCAGAATATTCCACCACGCTATTTATCTACCTCTTCTCCATTTTCTTAATAACTTCAAATTTTTTTCGATAAGTGCAATATCTACATCAATGTCGCTATCCTCCCGAGGAGAGCTAACATCTTTCATATCAGCTTCTTCATCAGTTTCTGACTTTTCATCCATCTCTTGTTCCCCATCTGTATAACCATTACTAGCAACCGCTAATTTCTTCCTTTCTAAATCCAATCTAATTTTCCTGTCTTGCCGTCTCAACAAATTTTCAAATAGTGGCATATCTTCACCACTTGAAGAATTCACTCTAAGTTTCCTTTGCCTCTTAATTTCTTTTTCTTTCTGTCTATCCAACTTTCTTTTTACTGCCTGTCTTGTATTCATAAATGGTGGTTCTATATTTTCCTTGACTGATTCTTCACTAATATAATCGTCATACATGTTATTTTCCTCTGTCATGACTGTTTTTGGTACCGTTTCTTCTTGTTCAGCTGTAGTAAATGCTGTTGTCACTTGTTTCCCATTCTCTATAGGTATAGGATATACCGATTGTCTGACAATCTGTCCACCTGACAATATTTCTTCGGAACAATAATTATTATTACTATTCTCTGCATCCCTTTCCTCATTATCCCGCCTTAAATGCTCTACATGTGAACGTGCAACATGCCCTGAAATTTGATTCTTAATAGTATATGACACTGGGCCCTTTTTTTCTAAAATATAATATCCCGGGACCCAATGAGCATCAAACTTAGAGTTTTTTCTATGTTTTTTTTGTAATACACCCTATCACCTATGTTGAACTCTTGTAAGTGTGCATTTTTATTTGCGTATTTCTTCTGTCTTTCTCTAGCCTTAATTATATTATTTCTTAAACGTACATGTGCTTTATGCATCTCTTGCAACCTTGTTTCCTGAAAATCTTCCCCCAGATATTTTCTCCTAGGCTTTAATAAATTATCAATTGGCAATATTGGTTCTCTCCCATATACTAAGTAAAATGGTGAGAAACCTGTTCCTTCATTTTCGTGTGTACGTATCGCCTCTAATGCTATCCCCAAATAAAGATCCCAATCCATATCATGTTCTTCTACATTTTTCGCTAGAATATTGTATAGTGTTCTATGTTGTCTCTCATTTTTAGCATTAGAAGTTGGTCTGTAATATGAAGTCCTAATGTGTTTTATATTCAAATCTTTTACCAATTTTTCAAACTTTCTATTTACAAATTCTTTCCCATTGTCTGTAAGTATTATTTGTGGACACCCAAACCTTGGTATAAATTCTTGTAACAGCATATTTATAACTGAATCAGCACTCTTGTCTGGAATTGGATAAACTTCTGGCCAGAGACTATATGAATCAACTATATGTAGTAAGTATACATTTCCCGATAATGTTTTTGGATGAGGACCTGAAATACCCAAACTTACTTTCTGCATTGGAAATTGAGGAATATCGGTATCTTGTAAAGGACATTTAATTATCTTCATGTTTCTTAACCTACACTTTTCACATGCTTCAACATATTCATATACGCTTTTGAATAAATTCGGCCAGTAATATTTACTGCTAATAGCCTTCACTAACTTATCTCGTCCAAAATGACCATTATTATCGTGATATGCCTTTAAGACTTCTTGTTCTAAATGTTTCGGAATATATTTTCTTACTCCTTCACCTTTTTCACTGATATAATATAATTGATTGTCTTCTTGTAACTCTACAAACTTTCTTTTAAAACTATTTTCCCCTGTTTCTTTCAGTTTTCTTTTTATTTGAACTATTTTTGGATCTAATTCTTGTTCTGTTTTCATATCAAACTGTTCTAAATGTGGGTCTTCTGTTCTAGGTTCAGACTCTTGATCCGATGGTAAACTCTCAAAATCTTCCCTATTTATTATGGCAGAATCTAATATATTTACTTGCCAGTTTCGATCGTCTATCTCTGGTTCCGCTTCATCTTCCGTGTTTCCTGATGACTGTGTATATGGAATCCTAGACAAAAGATCGGCGCATGTATTATGTTTCCCTGAAACATATTCAACCTTAGCATTGTACCCCTGTAAATTCAATGCCCACGTTTGTATTTTCCTATTTTGTATTGGTGCTTCTAATATCGACTTTAATGGCATGTGGTCAGTTCTAATAATGAAATTGGCGTTATGTAGATAGTAATTTAATTTTTGAAGAGCGTAGTGTATAGCATATGCTTCTTTCTCAATAATCGGCCATTTCTTTTGAGTCTTGCTGAGTTTATGAGACAAGAAATAGATTGGTCTTTCATTTTTAACCCCTGGTATTCCAGATTCTTCTCCTTCATATGGTTGAACTAAACATGCTCCTATTGCGTTGTCTGAAGCATCTGTGTATAGTATTAGCTGTTTATTCAGGTCTGGATGTGTCAATAATGGTACCACTGTTAAGCTATCTTTTAAAAGTTCGAACGCTTTTTGACACTCATCATCCCACTTAAATCTAGCGTATTTTCCCGTTAAATTCGTAATAGGTATTGCTATCCTTGAAAACGCTGGTACAAACCTCCGATAATACGCACACGTTCCTATAAATGCACGTACTTCCTTAACATTAGTGGGAGCAGGTAACTCTTTAATAACCTTTATCTTGTCCTGGTCTGGTTTAATACCTTCCCTATTTATTATATAGCCTAAGTATTTTGTTTCTGTCTTTAAAAACTGGCACTTACTAAGCTTTAATTTAACGTCATGCTTTCTTAATCTGTCAAATACTAGTCTAATATGTTTCAAATGATTCTCTATATTTCCTTTTGTAAATATCAATATGTCATCAATATATGCTAGGGCAAAATTTTGCATACCGTCTAGTACTTCATTTATTAAGAACATATAGTGAGACGGTGCATTTTTCAGACCGAATGGCATACGTAAAAATTCGTACGAACCCATATGAGTACAGAAAGCACTCTTATTTTGAGCATCCTTCGACATCGGTATACACCAAAATCCTGATCTAGCGTCTAGTGTTGTGAAAAATGTGGAGCCATTAAGTAACCCCAAAATATCATCAATCACCGGCAATGGGTACGCTACATTCTTAGTAATTTTGTTCAACGCCCTGTAGTCACAACAGAACCTGTTCGAACCATCAGATTTGGCTACGATTACCACCGGAGATGACCATTCTGATTTTGATCTGGTTATTATGCCTGCTTTCAACATATCTTCTATTGCCTTTTCTACGACTTCTCTATTTCTTAATGGAGTTCTATATGGTTTTAAACTAATTGGTGGATGGTCTCCCGTATCTATTTCCATTGTAACTGTTTTCGTCTTACCCAATTCTAAATCATTAATTGCAAACACATCCTGATTTTGTTTTATAAGTTGTTCTAATACTTCCTTATTTTCTGGCGGAGTTTTTAATTGTGCTAACAATTCTTGTTCTCTTGTTACTTTGTCTAGTGAATGTATTTGTGCTGTATTTCTTCTAGATGGATGGATCAATTCATCCATTCTTACGTTCCCTTTTCTTCCGCATCCGCGTCTGTTATTACTTCTTTCACTAGAGTTTTCTGAATAACTTATGCCTGCCATATTTACTCTATCTGTTGCCAATATGTCACTAACGTTATGTTCTAGCTTGGCTATTACACATCCTCTGTATAATTTAATTTCTCTACCTGTGTTATTAATAACCATTACTGGAAATGTTAACCTTTTATCCAATTCTATTATTCCATCCGGAACTTCTAAACCTGGCTCATCAATTATTTCTTTTTGCAATTCAGTGATTCTGACTATGTTTCCTGCTACATAATACGGGTTTCTCTTCAGCTTTGCTTGTATCAAATTAACTGACTGTGGTTTTAAATTCATGGTCGTTTTGACTCTAACTAGTGTCGACACATGCATATCTTCTTCTAGATCTACGTAAACATCTTGGAATTTTAATTTATGTAAATCAAATAAAAGTCTCACCCCATTTTTCAATAAAAAATCTCTACCCAATATCATATTTCTATTTAAATCTGTGACCACATGGAACATATGCCTGACATTTATCCCTCCTAATTTAAAGTTTATCATCGTTTGTCCTAGCACTTCTAATTTTTGTCCCGTTACCGAATGAAGATTCTCATGAATTCTAAATATTTTACAATTTTTTAACATTCGATATAAAAATGCTTCTTTAATCACGCTAACTTGTGCTCCCGAATCAACTAATGTTCTAACTTTATATTTTCCTATCTGTACTATACATGAGCTAGGATCTACCATATTTAATGACAATTGTTTTATCTCGGCTTGTTTTTTATTTCTAAATGTCCTATTATACTCATCCTTTGGGTTTTTAATACATTGATGCCCCTTTTGGATCTTACTATCTTCCCTCCTACTGCCGATCCTATTCAGTAAGCGGGATGCCAATTTCCCTGATTTCCTGACCTTCTAAAATTTCTTTGTATTTCTCCATAATTCCCATTTGCTGGTCTGCCATTTGCAGTTCTATTCTGTGTACTCGTCTGAACACCTCTATTATTTTGTGTATTCGATGGGACACGTCTGTTACCACAGAAGCGAAGAATGTGCCCACGTTGGTGACATCCCCAACAAACCACATTCGAGTTATTTGTGTTACCTTCCATGTTTCTTTCAGTATTTCTCACTTGTCCTCCTCTACTTTGATTATATATGTTATCGTTTCTTTGTACCATCTGTATTTCTCCTCGTCTTCCTCTCCATCCATGTCTATACTGTCCTATTTCCATAGGTTCTTCAATTCTATCTTCCGAACTACTACCTAACTCTCGTCCTACTCTTAATCTAAACCTTCTCCTCAAGCTTTCCTCTTGTATAGCGATATCTACCGCTTGTGACAATCTTGCCGGATTCTCTCTTAATAATTTAAATTTCAATCCATCTGACCTAATCCCATCAACAAAAATCCCTACTAACATCCGTTCTACTTCTTCAGCTCGTACATTCTGTCCTAAAAATGACTCTTCAGCTAAATTAATTAACCTGTCACTGTATAGCTGAACACTTTCTGTAGTGTTTTGTCTAGTCTGTCGCAATACTGAGAATGCGTGTTGTGGATCAGTAATTTCAGCGTATTTTCTTGCGAGATCATCTTTAAATTCTTCCCAGGTTTCACCTCCTGCTGCTTCTAGTTTTCTTCTTATATGGTCAGAAACTGGACTTGTACTTGTTCTGTATACCAAATTCTTTTTCTCCTCATCTGTAGCGTTTACTAAATAAGCATGTTTCTCAATAGAAATGACCCATTTTTTAAACTGGTTTGCCTGACCACTAAATCTTTCAACATCACTGCTTACATTTTGTTGTCTTAATACTGCATCCAACCTTGCTATTGCCCCGCCAACTCCAGTCAGTACCTGTGAAAAATCTTGGTGTTCCATCCTAAAATCTGTACTGGAAATTATCAAACAATATACAAATATTTCAAACAATGTTAATTTCAAATTCAGCAACAATATATAATCTGTTCAATTAATTACTCTAATATTATCTAACTATACTAACTAAAGACTCCAATCGAAGATCCTGACGAAGAAAATTTTCTGTTGCAATCCCGAATCCTAATAAAAGAATTTAAATGAAATCCTGATGCCGAAATACCAACACCACAAAAACAAGGACTCTAATCGACACCGTTGAAATGAGCAGAACAAAGAAGAGCCACTGGATTTCTTAATTTAATCGAAGTCGAAGTCAGTTCTTTCCAGTTATTTTCCTGACGTTGATTGTGCTCGATATAACGCTCGCTACAAGACTGCTTGATTATTTGCTCGATTAACTGTACGCGTTGGACTTTAATTTCCGTCAAGCAAGGTCACCTTCACGCAACCGACAACTGCTCATGGTTTCAGCAAAAATTACTTTCCAACAGCAATCTGGCATTTTCATATATTTCAGCGTAAAAATGATTCATTCAACAACAATTGGATTTAAACCTGACGCTATCCACTCTCTTATTTGTTACGTGGCATTTCAACAACTGTCAGTTTAAATTGAGTATACCAAATTTTGACTTGAGATAATTTTCATCAATGCTTTCATTTAAGTGAAGTAACTGTAGAGAATATTGAGGATCTCGACTCAATAACTATGGAATTTGCAATATAACCTTGACTTCACCTTCAACAGTCCAATGAGTTAAAACTCATAATTTTCACCATTCTTTGTTTTACTTGGAGTTTTATTTGGATCAGCTTATCGTTCTGTTGAAATCAAATCATTTCTGGTACCTCGAGAGTTCACAAGTTGTAACATGTAATCAGCGAGTTCATTCTGATAACCTTGTGTACTAATTTTTGAGGCAAAACGGCATTACTTGATCTCATTATGCAATTAGCGTTGGTCAGTGATCAAGTTATTTCAGACTATTTATCAGATAAAAACATCAGTCTTTCAAAAAAATAAGTTTATCAATCAAACCTTTTTGAGCTGGCCTGAGAAATCGATCTCCTTTTTAAACAGAAATACACTGAGAACCCACAACAACTACCCCTGGGCGGGCTTTCAGCTGTTGCGTTTCTTATTATTATTTACTTAAAAACTTCCTTCTCCAGACGCCCAGACACAACAATCTTCCATGGCGGTAACTCTCTCCTCAACATCCCATGTTTCGTAAGGTCAAAGGCACCAAATCAACCTGTATTATAGTGTAGAGGTGTTACACACAGGTTAGTAGGCACGTGATCGTACAGCACACAAGACTCCGTTGTTTAGAACATTCTTTATTAGTCGAATCGTTCAACTACAGCACAATGATGGTAGGCTCAAATCCCGATGTTTACATGTTTCCTACTTTCTTCCTAGCTGGCCCCCAAGTGACGTGTGTCCCAGCCTAGATACACTTCTTCATTCGTGCACACACGTTCACTAGCTATGGTTTTCCCACTAGTCAAGGAATGCGCAGCATTCCTTAACTCTTTACTCCTAAGCTACTCCCTTTACTGTTACAATAGCCAGATTTCATATGGTTAAGAGGATTCTGTGCCTCCGTCTTCAAAATTGATGGTCCTTCATTATTATTTTGAATATCATACTGTTCTTCTCTGTTATCATCATAAAGGTTTTTCACATAATCTGACCATACATGCAAAATCTGATCTTTTTCTTTTATAATGTTTCCATCTTTTGTCTTTAGGGAGAGTGCTGATGTATGTGTTCTTTGATTAGAAGCTCCTGAATTCTTTTGTGCATTAGTTTGGTATTTTTACTGTTGTGTTGTGTTTCAATTTGTATGTAATTTTTCTCGAGCCATGCATCTTTTGCCTCCTTACACAATGTTCTGACTTTTCTGTGAATTTATTTATATTTGGCAGGATTATTTTTGTTCTGTCTTCTTGTTTCCATTAGCTGTAAAATTTCTTCAGTCATCCATCTCTGACGACCCACTTTCTTTAATTTTGGAATAGTTTTTTCTGCAGCTAAACTGATTGAATTCTTCAACATTTCCCATTTATCATCCACATCTTGAAATAGGATCTCTAGATCAGACAATATATCAAATATATCAAATTTGTTCTTTACTTCTAAGTGCAGTGAATGTGTGTCACAATTCCCCGACAAACTTATAATTCTTCATGTAACCCATGTGTCTGGATACTGGCCTCAAACCATCACCATGACGTGTAGCTGTACATTCAGACAAGATTCATTTCTTACTAGCCGGATCTGTGGTGAAGTGGTTGGGAACGCAGTTCGTAATCCCGCATACCGTGTTCGAAACACCTGCGATTTGGAAGCAGACCTCATAGCACCGGTTTTCATACAATGGTATGAGTGACAGTCGTTCAGAAAGCAATGACAAACTACTGAACGTAAACCTATCTAGAAACACCTACTGATGGGCGCAGGTTTGATAAGAGAGAAGTTCTGAATGGTTGTGTGTGTAAAAAGGGGGAAGGGGGGGGGGGGAGTTCGTGGGCCGCGCAGGACACGGCACTAAATGATGACGGATGATATATATTTGTGTATGTGTGTGTGTATGTATATATATATATATATATATATATATATATATATATATATATATATATATATATATGTGTGTGTGTGTGTGTGTGTGTGTGTGTGCGCGCATTTGTGTTTCTGTGCGTTTGTATGTCGCAGAGACGTCCACCTCAAATTAATGTCCCCAAAAATAATTGTGTGGGCAATCACAAAATCAGATTTATGTTCACTGGCCTGTTCAGAAACCATCATTTGTGTCGTCGTGGCCTGTTCTAGAGCACAGTCGGACGAGTGTCCGACGCCTGGGCTCGTCGCCTGCGAAAGTAAGGGAAAGACTGGTCAGTCGTTGCTCCGTGCATCCAGGCCTACACCATGTGATGGCGCTATCACATCACAGTCCCATAGCAAGAAACTGCTTCAGGACGAATGATGACATTGGTCTACACACATTTTAATGCCTTACATTGTATAGATGTCCTTGGGTAATTTTGTGTTGCTGATTACAAGGCATGTAATCAGATTTTGTTCTATCATCTCTAGTATTTGAGATAACTAAGAATGACCTTCTTAGTAGGGCAGTTGTTAAAACTTTAGAGTTAGATGCCACCAGTGGCATTTTGACTGTAGTCTGCATTCGTATTATATGTAATCACTGTGCATTTATTACCTTCATATAAAACACCAACAATGTATTGAAGCTTTATCACTTGAATTTAATATATATATATATAGTCAACACATAAGAGCATCTTTTCGAGGACTTCCTGGAATGTGATATGCCCGGACACTCAAGCTTAAGGGTTCAACATTAATCTGCCATTATGTGGGCATCCCAAAGTCCCTGGTATCTCTCGTCCATTATTTTTATATCTTGGTGACATCTTTCACCTTATTCCTCACTGAAGTCGGTCAAAGTTCTCGGGAAAGAAATGTAAATGGTTATGGGTGTCGTGCAATTTTATGCTCATGTTGCATCCAAGCTTAAAAAAACTCGACACCATGTTTTCAACTAATTCAGAATAATTGTCTGCTTTAAAGTTACCCAGAAAGTTTTATACAACTAAAACAAATGACGACCAGGCTGAGGACAGTTATATTCATCGAATCAATGAAATTTGGATCGTTTACTAACTTTCTAATTTGAGGTCCATCAACAATTCCAGCTTTAAGTTTACCTATGCTCACCTCACGGAAACCTTTTGCATAGGTAATTAAAACAGGTACCATCTTTGTTCAGTGCCTCTAACAAATTGCTTCATCAAGCCAAGCTTTATGTAATGGTGGCAGTAGCACTCTTTTTTCGATGAATGAGAGGCTTGTTGACAAAATATGTTTCTCCAACTTTAAATTCATCTCTCAACGGTCACTGTTTCTTTTTCCAGTGCGTATCTTTTGCCATGCTATCCTACAAACATATAAAGCATGAATATTTGGAGAATCCCCATTGCTGGCCAGCAAGAAATTCATCATTTTAAGATCTACAAAAACCATCCAGTTATTTTCTGAATACTTCAATTTTTTTTTTCAGAAATGTGCTTATTGTAGCATACTCCTCTTTAATTGTAGTAGAATAGGCAATTGGAATTGAGCCAAATTTGTTATCAGTTTGTAAGAGACCCCCTTTCAAATTTCGTTCAAAGCTGTCAATGAAAAGTCGCCACTCATCTAGTGTATAACTTACACCCATTTCGTTTACAGGGCCTCCCACATTAGTTCAAAAGATATTGTTTCCTTTACAAAAGAATAGGATAAAAACATTGCTATCTGCTGCGATAAAATGTAACCTTTGTTTCACCAGTCAGTAATTTATTATTCTTTCAGTCTTGAAGCCAAAGGTTCTGAAGATTCCTTGGAGAGATTTAGATCTCGGATTAGATCATTCAGTTCACGCTAGTAGAAGTGTTGAGCAGTTGGGAAATCATCTTCGAAATCACTATCACTGTCACATGTCGCTCCGCATGCCACTGCTGTGGCATCTTCTAGCAGGGAATCCAATATCTGACTGAAAGTTGGAATTGGTATGTCATCTCTGTGTGGAACAGCTCGTCTAGCAGTATCGAAATCTGGATATTTCCATTTTGGTGTGATCTCTTCACCCCCCCCCCCCACTAATTCCATTAATATTGACAACATAGAAATAACAGTCATCATAGTGGTTCTTGGCTTTCTCCAAACCATTGGAATTCCAAATGTTAAACATTTTATTTCCAAAGCCTTATACAGAAAATACTGTAATAATATTAATTAAATACAAAAATGCATGTCTCGACCATACCATGTGGTAAGCCATCCAGATATTTACTTTTCTGCCTCCCCCTTATTTTTTCCCCTCTCAATCTTGGCAGTTGTATCAAGTTCTCCAGTTTGTTTCTTCTTGTAACGTGCCCAAAATAATTTGACTGTCTACGTCTAATTTCTCTAATCAGTTTACGGTTTTCATTTGCCTCTTGTAGGATTTGCTCATTGGTTTTCTATCTGTCCATGGTCTTCTTGGCATTTTACCTCAGAAACCACATTTCAACTACCATTAGATTTTTCTCAGCTTGTCTGCTCATTGTCAACGTTTCACATCCATACAAAAGTACAGGTTCTATTCAGCACTTCAACACCTGTTTTCTTGTTGCAATTGACACCATGTTTTGTAGTTTGATCGAAAAACCAGTAACCAGCAGCCTAACCACGAGTCTGCTGGACACATGATCTATACTGACATTCTGTCGACAGTATGGCAAATGCCTGGATCGCTGGATGCACACAGCAGAATGGCCGCCCACTGAAGCACTGAACATAGCTCAGCCAGGATGGAAAGGATGTTTGGAGAGAAGCTGCAATGTCACATGGAAGACTTCAACTGTAGCATTTCTGGGTCATGTAATGATCCTTACAGCCTGACAGTTTCCAGCTTGGTCCAGCCTGTAGGACTAGGCACTGACGTGATACTTCAGGCTGCAGCAGATGTACATCTCACAGGCGGGAGATCACCAGTGTCCAGCAGGCGACTGGAGTTGTCGTTGTCTTACTCATACAAATAATGGTTAACTGATCAATGATTCGTGGCACATGATATAACACACACTGACTAACGAACAATGGAACGAACTTTATTATCAAAGGGTTTAGAATGAGCAGCCAGGCCCGTATGACATTCTGCCCTTCGTATCTCTCTACTCTCATGCATGATGTTATTCACACATCACTTATGAAGCTAATCTCAGACAACAACGTCAACAATATGCATTACAAACGTATGAAAACTGTGCAATAATCAATAATACAAGACTCGCTAAATCTAATTTTGACATGGCAATTATAATTACCTAAGGTAGATGTAACGTATCACAGTTATGGGAATGTTTATTATACTGGTTGTCTTTTAAGATTGTTATTATTTTCATGGAACACACGGAGGGGAGGGGGGGGGGGGGGGGACGGGACGAAATAGCAAGACACCTAAAGACAGACGTAGAAGATGATTACAGACACTAAGCAAATCTGAGGACAATATAACTAGACCGACGACATTTGGTAATAGATTAGATATACAATTAGAATAAAAAATACAAGAGACGCTTTCGTAGCACTAGGAGATTTGTAGAAGTCACAGAAAGTTAAATTTAACACCAGACTTTAGAATGTTTAACTCCAATGTTAAATTCAACACCAGACTTAAGTGTTTAACTCCAATGTTAAATTTAACACCATACTTAAATGTTTAACTCCAATGTTAAATCGAATCTACTGTATGGGTCAGAAACACGGAGAACAGCTACAAGAATTACAAATAAACTGCAACAATTGACTACTTGGTGCCTGCGCAAAATAGTGGGAATAAAATGGTATGAAGGAGTCTGACATGTGGAGCTCGTGGAGAGAACTGAACGAATTCCAATCAAATAAGAGTTGAAGAAACCACGCATGCGTCGGATAGGACACACACTGAGAAAACCTGAGATCAATAGAAATAAACACTCTGGAACTCACAGGGAAAACTAAATAGCCGGAGACCTTAAGACATACGAAGAAGATGAATAATATTGGGAGAACATAATGGGGGAGGGGGAGAGCTAGCCAAAGATAGGGGGGGGGGGGGCGGGGCTAGCCAAAGATAGGACCACTTGGTGTGGTGTGGTTGAGGCTCTATGTCTTAATGGCTGACAAAGGGCAGAACACGTAGAAGGACGATGATTGCTTCTAATCCATTCCTGAATTACACATCAAAGTGCGATTTGTCGGTGATCAAACAGCGGGTGTCGCGGGGTGTGATCACATCTCGGGTATACAATTAGTGATCGATGGTCAACTGAAAACTTGAATTCAGGATTAACGCGCCAAAGTCTGGTCGGTGTGTCGGTGCATAAACTGTGAACAAAACAATACAGTGGTTGACCGGGAGGGAGGGGGGGGGGGGGCTTTTAAAGACAGTCTGGACACGAACATGTATGAGACAGAGGAGTTGCAGTAGAATCGAAGGGCTTTCTTACAGGTTGTCATGACGGCGACGTTGTGCTGGGAACTTTCTCCATATAACGACATTGTACTTCACAAGTCACCAATGTTCGTTTGAAAATTATGTGTGGACTATTTATTTTTAAAAATGCAACAGTTTTGGTGATACTTTCATAAAAGATATTCGCTCACTGGACATCAGTCAACCTATCGACTGTGTCCATCTGGTCATTAACTTCTCTTGGTTACCTGAATTGTAGTCACCTCATGATTCGTGAGGTCATGAAAGATGTCAAGGTCAAAACAATAACTCGTGACAGGTTCATGATAATCCCGTGAAATTTACTGAACACAAAACTCCCAGACCATATTATTGAATGCCTATAAAAGATTGACGATCCTCGAATAAATTCAGCTGAAAATTCAATACGCAAGTATGGCTCATCTCACTACAGAACGACTCATCATCATTGGACGTTTACTGGCTGGAGAGTCACAAAGTGTAGTAGCCAGAGAATTTATTGTGGCTAGAAACACTATAAGTCGCCTTTGGAGGCGATTTCAAGAAACTGGCTCAGTGGCAGGCCCAGAATCACAACTGCTGCCGAAGACCGCTTCATACGGCTGCGTCACCTTAGGAATCGATTTGCATCTGCGTCTTCCACAGGCCAGTCAATGCCAGGAGCTCATCGAATTTAAAATCAAACGGTCAGGAACCGGCTTCACGACGATGTTCTATGGGTTAGAAGACCCTAGGGAAGTCCTGTTCTTACGGACCGGCATCGCCAGAACCGACTGCAGTGGGCGAATCAGCATCGTCAATAAAATGTTGGTACACGTTTGCAATTGGAACTGCAATAACGTTGCGTTTAATTTTTTAACAGTATATTTATAGTGGTAACAAGAACGATCCCCCCCCCCCCCCCCCAATAAATTCACACGTTAACTTGTACATACCCAAAGAAAGCAGCAGTCAACTTAAGTTTGTCGACATCTCCAGAGGGTTTGTCTTCACACGGATCGGGTGTAGGCCAAAATAGTTGTCTCTGCTCTGCATATGTTGAACACTATTGCATTACATGGTCAGCTACCATTTTGCCTTCCCACAGCTACATTCATCAGCGTCTCTTATCTTTAGTGTATTGAACACATGGTGTTTCAGCCTGTTGTGTTCTCTCATTTTGCAAGCCCCATAGCTACGTTCATCAGTCTGTGTTGAACACATGGTGTTTCAGCCTGTTGTGTTCTATCATTTTTGCTAGTCCTACAGCTACGTTCATCAGTCTCCTATCTTTAGTGCATTGCGGAGGTCATCAAACTACGGCCCGCGTGCCGGATCCGGCCCACCACGTCAGTTCATTAAGCCCGCCGATGGTACTCGAATGTGCTTAGTAAAATGTTTGGAACACTAGATGTTTTGATACAATTTAAATGTAAATATTATGTTTAGAATACTAGGAGATCTTCACACGTGCGGGGACCTCCTGGCTGCTATGTGCCTTAAATTTACTATTTTCAATTTTCAATTATTGTATCTAGATGTTCTTATTTATTGTAATGCTTGCTTATTTCGCGCCATCCCAAGTCCTCCCCCGGCTCGTGTTAGCTCCGCCCACGCTCTGACGTTACCATGGTTTCCATGGCAACACACACAAATACGCATCTTTCCCGCTCCCAGATGCGTACGGCTGTCAACATAGGTTCGACGCTCCATAAATATTTACCTTTTTTTTGCCTATCATCCATTTTATTGGTATGGAACAAGGATTTCTTTGTTTGACAGTGATAGGTAAGTGAACTACAAGTGTAAATAAAGGCAATACAGTAACAAACATAGCATAAAACTGCAATAGAAGCCTCGTGTTATTCCCATCATATTATCCACAGCTCAGAAAAATTCCCCGGTCAAGGTGTTAATCAAGCTGGTCTCTAGGCCAGTGTTTTTGAACCTTTCTGCTGGAGCAGATCCTTACGCAAATGTTTACGTTGCACAATGGAATCTGTGCGATTATCCAAGGGTCTGTCCTACTTTATGTAATAAACCAGATGGGCAGAAATGTTGCATTTAGGCGATTTCTGTCTGTTTCGGTGAAACTCCTGTCTGCCACTCGCGGAATTCCGGTTGAAAAAACACTACTCTAGGCTGTTTATTTAGGCCGGCCCTATTTATATATTTTACAAACCTTATTATGTGGTACATTTTATTACCAAAGCTACCTATAAACTTTATATGTACCTTTAGTAAGCCGTAGCTTCACCAGTGACCCCTAGTCCTCTGCTTTCCTAGTGTTTCAATAGGATTTTAATTATGTTTCTAATTCAATGTCTTTTTAATGTTCAGATCCCGTTTACTTCACTATTCACTATGGCTACTAAGAAAAGAAAAGTGGACGCCGAGTGTCGCGTTTTCAATGAACAATGGGGAGTAAAGTACTTCTTTGCGGAAACAAAGGACCCGAAAACCAGTAATATGCAGCGAAAGGTTGCCGTTTTGAAAGAGTACAATCTTCAACGTCACTATGAAACAAAACAACTATTGACATATTCATAATTTTCTGGAAAGTTACCCTCTGAGAAATATGAGTCCACGAAACGTGGTTTAGAAACTCAAAGAAATCTCTTCACGAGAAAGTTTTCTGAAAATGAATCTGTCACTCGTACATGTTACAAAATATTGCATAAAATGGCAGAACAAGGAAACAACCTTTTACTGATGTGCCCCGAGAAACCCGATTTTCTTGGAACTATTATTCCAAAAATCAGTTGTGCGGAAAATATAAGAACTTGGAGAGAACATAGTGTAATAGAAACGCGAGAAAGCTAGGAACTTGTTATGATATTCTCTGGTGCTGGATGAGTCTACTCTCGAGTACTTTACAACTTCTCGTATTCAATCGTGGTGTCAATTTGGACTTTCAGATAACGGAAGAGGTGGCATCGTTTGCAGCATCCATGGAACAACAACTGAAAAAGACATTTTCGTGGAAGTGCAAGCAATTTTGCAAGACTATAACCTTCAGTAGAATCATCTTCGAGGTATTACAGTTGATGGAGGAAATACATGGCTGGAGTGAAAAAGGGTCTGGTAAAGCAGATCAGGACTCAGTTGAAAGATTTGCAAATTCCAGGCGCTCTGTTCACACACTGCATCATACAGAGTGCATGCTGATGTTAGTTAGTTAGTTGACTAACTAACTAACTAACATCAGCATGCACTCTTTATGATGCAGTGTGTGAACAGAGCGCCAGTAATAACACGAGGCTTCTATGGCAGTTTTATGTTATGTTTGTTACTTTATTGCCTTTATTTACACTTGTAGTTCACTTACCTATCATTGTCAAACACAGAAATCCGTGTTACATACCTATAAAATGGATGACAAGCAAAAAGACTAACTAGCTAACTAACAAACGCATGCACTCTGTGGGAAAGACTTATGTATTTCTTGTGTACTGAAACCAGTCGCTTCTGCTGTAAACTTCATTCGGGGACATGTACTCAGTCACCGCCAGTTCTAGGCTCTTCTTGAAGAAATTGATTCTGAATTCTGTGACTTGCCTTATTACACATCAGTGAGATGGCTCAGTTCCGGTAGAATCCTGTTTCCTGTTTACAAGCTCTAAAACGAAATATATTTTTTTCTCACTGAAAAGGATAGAGCTGATCCACAGCTGTCAGATCATACTTGGCTGTCAAAGTTGTCACTTGTGGTCGACATCACATCTCACATGAATGAACTGAACTTGAAACTTCAGGGAAAGGATAACCTTGTCTGTGATCTCTACAGAGTCATCAAAAGATTTCGGAGAAAGCTGTCATTGTTTGAAGCGCAGTTGTAAGGAGAAAACTTCTTCTCATTTTCACTGTTTCAAAAAGTTTTGCGCAACAATAGGCGAGAAAAATTATTCGTGACTTGAAGAAGTATTTTTTGGAGAGATTTTCAGATCCTGCCAGAATTGAGAGTGACATTCTTCTGTCCCAGAATCCGGTTGATTGTAACCTTGATGATGTGCCAGTTGAACAACAGTTGGGGCTCATTGATTTGCAAGGAAATGCCTTTTTGAAAGAGACGCACAGAGAAGGGAAACTTGTTGAATTTTACCGCTGCTTACCAGATGTTGAGTTTCGGAAACTGAAGAAATTTGGCATCAGTGTTTGTAACAACTTATGTCTGTTAGCAAACATTTTCAAAAATGAAGTATGTGAAGTCAACACATAGAACGAGATTGACTTATGAACATTTGAAAGCAATTCGTTTGATTGGATGAGGAAATTTCAAACCAAACATTGATGATATCTTGAAAGCCAAACGTCAGTTTCACAAATGTCACTAATCTTTTTTGCTGCCTAGTTTGTGAGATTCGGATATGTGCACGCTAGGTCTGATGTATCTATCTTTTTGCTAACGTCACCTTCTTTGATAACCGCAGTTAGTAAATAAATATGTTAGTTATCTTTGTTTTTGTGTGTGCATTGCACGCGAAATATATTTTGATGATTAACATGATTAACATGAAATGCTAAACTTAGTTTTTCGTATTTTCCCCTAGAGCTTTCGTTCTGGCTTGCAAGTAGTGTACATAATGATTATACAGCCCGCGCTCATCATGTTGTCATTTATCCGGCCCACTGTGCAAAAAGTTTGGTGACTCCTGGTGTATTGAACAAGTGGTCTTTCAGCCTGCTGTGTCCCGTCATTTTGACGCCTCAAAGCTACGTTCATCAGTCTCCTATCTTTAGTGTACTGAACAAGTGATGTTTCTGCCTGTTGTGTTCTGTCATTTTGCCAGTCCCACAGATACATTCATCAATGTCTCCTATCTTTAGTGTATAGAACAAGAGGTGTTTCAACCTGGTGTGGCCCATGTGAAGATTGCAACTTGCTCACTTCGACGCCTCAGGCGGGAAACATGACAAAAAGATCAAGGAACTGATCGCCGGGGGTTATGATGAGAGTGACTACGCGACAATGATAACAAAGGGCTAGGTATTACGATCTAAAAGCACGTCCATGCCGAGACCATGGCATGTCCTATCCCGTGTCCTATCTAGACTCACCGCTGAGAAAAATTGCATAGAAATTGAAAAACAACACAACAGTAAAAATACAACATTAATGCACAAAAGAATTCAGGAACTTACTAATAAACGAACACGTACATCAATAGGTTGCCTAAAAATATATATTTGAACATGTTATGCGAAGAAATAAAGTAGAGAATTTGGTGACAACTGGTAAGATCGAGGGGAAGAGAACAAGAGAGAGACAGAGAAGTAAATACCTGGATGTCTTGGCCACGTGGCATAGTCGAGACAAGAACACTAGGCTGATCCTGGACTCTGGTGATCGAGTGAAATGGCGAATCGTGACCGCCCACGCTTGTCAGTATGGCACATGATGGATGGTTACTCTCCACTCCCGACATATGTCCTATTTATACTTTCCAGTCCCGATATGCCGGCTTTGTGGCTTAGAGGTTATGACTTTTCTCCGTAATCTCGTATACTCTCGTCGGTAACGCGATGACGGTGAGAATCAGCAGTGGTTCGAATCGCATCGGTAACTTACGGGGTATGTGAGCCGGCCGCTCAGAAAGCAATGGCAAACTACTGAGTGTAATCTTGCCAAGAAATCAACATACAGCTGAAAGATGCTGGTGTTGACAGCGATGTCCTGTAAAGGATATGCAAAAAAAAAAAAAAATAGAAAGAAAGTCCCGACATATGTCCTATGATCCTATCTATACTCTCCACTCCCGACATATGTCCTATCTATACTCTTCAATCCCGACATATGTCAAATATAGACTCTCCGGTCCAGAAATATGTCCTATATAGACCCACAGGATGAGACATATTTCCTATCTAGACTCTCCGGGCCAGACCGTCGAGACAGACTTCGCGCAGGGCATTGGTTTGAATCCCGGCAGAGGTCCACAATTTGTAAGGGTGTTATTCTTCACACCAGGACTTGCGTGTGTTGTGTGCAGTGACAGAGCCTCTAGGCTGGCCGGCACTGTCGTTACACCAGCGCATCACCCAGTCGATCCAGCAGACATCGTAAATGCCCATAGATAATACGGTCAAAGAGAACTTCACAGGAATAAATCGACATCAATAATCATAATAAAAGAGTTCACATTGAAGATCGATGTTGGCCGGGAAAAGCAGCATACCAAGTGCACGAGGAGACTCTTAAATCAACATGCCATGGACATAGCTGCTGTAAGCTACTCGATTTACTATAGAGGAGAGCGGATCACCCGAGGACGTATCCGGAGTGCAGTGACGATAATATAAGGTTTACTGAAGAAACTTACTTTCTGTTGCAAAGGTGACATTGATTTTAAAATCTGCTTCACAAAATAAACTTGTTGCTGATAGAAGTGACAACATGTGGTCATTGATAACGTGCTACTTGAAGCCATCGAGGCACTTCAGAACACGTGCTTGAGTCGACATGAAAGTGCACATATGTGCAGGATACACAGCCACTACAAATGCATGCTAGCGTCTATAACAACTGTTCATAGCACACTGTTTCTTGTCTTCTATGACAGTACTTCTGGATGTGCTTGAATGTTTCCCAATTCTTCTTAGACACAAACAGTATACTAATGTGATCAACTACTGCACACAAATAGTACACTAATGTGATTAATTCCTGGACACAAATAGTACACTAATGTGATTAACTCCTGGACACAAATAGTACACTAATGTGATTAATTCCTGGACACAAATAGTACACTAATGTGATTAACTCCGGGACACAAATAGTACACTAATGTGATTAACTCCTGGACACAAATAGTACACTAATGTGATTAACTCCTGGACACAAATAGAACACTAATGTGATTAACTCCGGGACACAAATAGTACACTAATGTGATTAACTCCGGGACACAAATAGTACACTAATGTGATTAACTCCTGGACACAAATAGTACACTAATGTGATTAACACATGGGCACAAATAGTACACTAATGTGATTAACTCCTGGACACAAATAGTACACTAATGTGATTAACACATGGGCACAAATAGTACACTAATGTGATTAATTCCTGGACACAAATAGTACACTAATGTGATTAACTCCTGGACACAAATAGAACACTAATGTGATTAACTCCGGGACACAAATAGTACACTAATGTGATTAACTCCAGGACACAAATAGTACACTAATGTGATTAACTCCTGGACACAAATAGTACACTAATGTGATTAACACATGGGCACAAATAGTACACTAATGTGATTAATTCCTGGACACAAATAGTACACTAATGTGATTAACTCCTGGACACAAATAGTACACTAATGTGATTAACACATGGGCACAAATAGTACACTAATGTGATTAACTCCTGGACACAAATAGTACACTAATGTGATTAACACATGGGCACAAATAGTACACTAATGTGATTAATTCCTGGACACAAATAGTACACTAATGTGATTAACTCCTGGACACAAATAGAACACTAATGTGATTAACTCCGGGACACAAATAGTACACTAATGTGATTAACTCCGGGACACAAATAGTACACTAATGTGATTAACTCCTGGACACAAATAGTACACTAATGTGATTAACACATGGGCACAAATAGTACACTAATGTGATTAATTCCTGGACACAAATAGTACACTAATGTGATTAACTCCTGGACACAAATAGAACACTAATGTGATTAACTCCGGGACACAAATAGTACACTAATGTGATTAACTCCGGGACACAAATAGTACACTAATGTGATTAACTCCTGGACACAAATAGTACACTAATGTGATTAACACATGGGCACAAATAGTACACTAATGTGATTAACTCCTGGACACAAATAGTACACTAATGTGATTAACACATGGGCACAAATAGTACACTAATGTGATTAACTCCTGGACACAAATAGTACACTAATGTGACTGACTCCTGGACACAACTAGTACACCAATGTGATTAACTCCTGGACACAAATAGTACACTAATGTGATTAACTCCTGGACACAAATAGTACACTAATGTGATTAACTCCTGGACACAAATAGTACACTAATGTGATTAACACATGGGCACAAATAGTACACCAATGTGATTAATTCCTGGACACAAATAGTACACTAATGTGATTAACTCCTGGACACAAATAGTACACTAATGTGATTAACACATGGGCACAAATAGTACACCAATGTGATTAATTCCTGGACACAAATAGTACACTAATGTGATTAACTCCTGGACACAAATAGTACACTAATGTGATTAACACATGGGCACAAATAGTACACTAATGTGATTAACTCCTGGACACAAATAGTACACTAATGTGACTGACTCCTGGACACAACTAGTACACCAATGTGATTAACTCCTGGACACAAATAGTACACTAATGTGATTAACTCCTGGACACAAATAGTACACTAATGTGATTAACTCCTGGACACAAATAGTACACTAATGTGACTAACTCCTGGACACAACTAGTACACCAATGTGATTAACTCCTGGACACAAATAGTACACCAATGTGATTAATTCCTAGACACAAATAGTACACTAATGTGATCTACTCCTAGATACAAATAGTACATTAATGTGACTGACTTCTGGACACAGTGCTGGAGTATGTTGACAATAGTTAGTTAGTCAGTCAGTTAGTTAGTTAGTCAGTCATTCAGTCAGCCAGTTAGTTAGTGGTGGTTCCAATTTAATGACAACGAGTCACCCCATAATTGCTCCGTTCCTGTGCTAGCGAGAACCACACAAAATGCCACACAAGTCCCATGTGAAAAGTGAAACAGGCGGCAGTCCTGACAAAACCAACACACACATGAATGCATTAGGTTGCTGCCAGAATGCCAATACAACAGTCTGCCACTAGAACTACAGTTCATCGTCGATGGAGCAGCAGGCATTAGACAGCCAACAATTCTTCAAGCATTACTGCATAAGTCAAACCAGCTAGCTTGACAACCGGTCACCCGCCACTTTTCTGAACATGCAGTTTACAACACAAACCACTTTGGATAGTGCAATCTATGGAGCAACCCGTGTACACGAAAGGTGATCTTGTACAATCCAAAAGCGAGTGTGTTGATGTAGCGGTCAGGACGCTGAGCTGAAAATGTCATGACCTCAAAGTGACGAGGGTTGGTTTAATTCCTGGGCTCGCCGTTCGCTACCGGAAGGAAAGACTCACTACCTATTCCTCCGTTTAGTCAGACCTAAAAATGTGATAATCCTAACACTTCACATTCCCACAGCAAGTTCCTGCTACGGGATGTGTGTGTGTGTGTGTGTGTGTGTGTGTGTGTGCATGCATGCGTGCGTGCGTGCGTATGCGCATGTCTGAGTGTGTGTGTTTACACCAACCAGAACCAAAAATTATTGTATAGGAAATCTGTAGTAGCTCTGTGTATTTCTGGACAACAAGAAGTAAGATAATGGAGTACCAGAAGCCTGGTGCCACACAAGGCAGCAATAATATGAAAATTAAACACTTCATCAGTTACTACATTGGCAATATTAATTGTACTAGGGTAAGTTAATAAGTAAATCACAAATGGCTGTAGAAAAATAACCATAGTCTGTTCAGAAATGAATGCCTTTATTCACGATAAATTTTTATGAAAACTGTCTGTTGCATCATTATGAAAGTTTTCTTGGCGTCGTATATTTATCCCCACCCAAGGAATATGTTTTTGATAGGTCCAAAGGCAACTTAAATCATCGAAAACGGCGACATTTCTTTGATGTATTGGGGCAAATGTAGTGAATTCACGCTAACAAGCTAGTCTTATAGTAAAGCACGTTCATTTCGGGTAACGACACAAGTACAAGGCGTAGCCAGATTCTTATGGGAGTGGGTGCAATTTAAAAGAAAAGTCGTTTAAAAGTCGACAAGGTCGACTGCATTTCACCGGGTTTTTATCTCATATGGTTCAGTCTCTTTCCGCAGCGCTGAAAGCGTCGCACAGAGCACGAACTCCGTAGCTCCAGCGACGACAATCGGGAGTCTCCGAAAAAAATGCACTCGTGAAATGAAGGACGCGGCCCGGAATCGAACATACAACCTTCGGAGCCCGAGTCAGACGGCTTGACTACTTCACTACGGAGACTCCCGAGAGGGGTGCAATGTGTAATATTAGTAAAGACAGAGAATTTACAGAGGCATGGGGTAAAAAATGTGTAAATTGGCAGGAAAGTAGAAGGAATATATTTCTTACCTTATTTTGCATTTCTTTCTTGTTTCTTCAGCTGCTGGTTAATAATATGTACACAAGAAATCATGTTACTAGGATACATTTAGCTTTTTATATTGAGTTCGTGAAAGCTTCCAAATAGCTGTGCGTTAATGTGCGTATGGAGTGACCAGAAATGATACCGAAATTTAGTCATCATGTGTCAATTTTTAAGGATCTGTTCAGCTGTCTGTGTAGTTTTTTCACACGTACACATGGGTGACAGACCCACTTTGAGTCTTCGTGAAAGATTGTCTACTCTGCTGTTCACCGTTCAGAGACGGAACATGATTACCTGTTTTGCACTATGAAAATAGTTGTCAGTGTCTCTGTAGTGGGCTTTCTTCTTAACGACCAAGATGTTGGTCCTCTTTTCATTGAAGTGTATAGATTGATTCGTATGCACGTGTGTTGTCCTCTAAATTGACAACGTGTTTTCTCTCACGTGTCTTGTTATGCCACAATATGTCAGTTTCTAACGCAATATTACTCTTCTGTTGGTATTCAATGCGTTTAGAGTTGTTTTTTTTTTTTTCAATACCAGTTGTTTGTCACCGCTGAGGGCTTGCGGAATTGAAATTTCATCACTGTATACAAACTGTTGCCATTGACAACAGTTCTGCAGTTCTGCGATCTGCCTAGACCTTAATCTGTGTCGGACGATTCCAGTAGGTTGATGACTGCTCTCGGTTGCATAAAATTCAATCCATCCTTTCCCCAATAGTCCTCTTTCTCTTTCAACACATGGTCCTCACATTCTTTCCAGTAACTTTTATCAATATAAATAATATAAAATATATAAATAATATAAGGTTGTGTACTAGCTCCCACTCTCTTTAGAATATACTTTTCACTTCTACTGAAATATACCTTTCGTGATCAGGATGGTGGTATATACATTCACTCAAGCTCAGATGGCGGCCTCTACAATGCTCAGAGATTGATAGCCAAGACCAAAATTAGGCGGGTCCTGGTCAGAGAGTTGCATTTTGCAGATGATGCTGCAGTTACGACTAACTCTGAGGTAGAATTACAATGTCTACTATCTGCATTCTTCAATGCTTGTTCTGAATTTGGTTTAACAATTAGCAAAAAGAATACACAGATTATGTCACAAGGTGTACATGGCGTACCATCAATCTTTACTGACGACGCCGAACTAGAGATGGTAGACCATTTTACATATCTAGGATCAGTGGTAAATAGCAAATTATCCCCAGATCAGGAAATCAACATCCGGATTCGTAAGGCAGCAACAACAATGAACATGTTAGCAAAAAGAGTCTGAGAGAACAGGAAGCTTACTGCCAAAACAAAAGTCCTTGTCTATCAAGCTTGTGTCCTTAGTACTCTTCTTTATGGCAGTGAAGCCTGGACAACTTACTCACAACAAGAGAAACGTTTAAACTGCTTTCATATGCGGTGTCTGCGAAGAATTCTTGTTATTAAGTGGCAAGACAAAATCACAAATACTGAAGTATTGGAAACATCAGGTTGTGTGACGGTTTATTCCATGCTCACTCTTAGTAGACTTATATGGATAGGACATCTTAGGAGGATGGATGGTGGTAGAATGCCAAAGGGCATCTTTTTTAGTGAATTACAAATGGGTAGGAGATCCCAGGGTCGGCCTCTACTACGATACAAAGATGTGTGTAAGCGGGACATGATTGATACAGGCATTGATAATGCACATTGGGAGCAAGACGCCGCTGAACATGTTGCATGAAGGCCACATATGAGAAATGGAATAAAGACAAAGGAGAAAATTATTGCAGATAAGTCACACACCGAGCGTGCGAGACGTAAGATGGTGCATGATGGTGAACGAACATGCACCCACTGTGAACGAACATTTACAGCGCGAATTGGCCTTATCAGTCACATTCGCTACCGCAATGGGTAATAGTTATGATGCCTTTTTTGAAGCACAAACTATCGTCTGTCAAGACGGCAAGGTGCCAATGATTTATCAATATTTAATAGCGCGGACTGGATTAGTATCTTGACGTCAGACAATTTGAATGATGTATTGTCAGCTGCCACCTGTCCTTTAATTTTAGCCCACACAAGTTCTATATTGTTTAAATGAGAAGGGTACGGTGGAAGTCTCAAGCACCTGTGGCCATGCTCTTCTACCAACTTGTCGATTTGATATTTCTTGCTTTCTTGCGCCTGTTTTACAAGGGCCTGTTTTACTGTAGCTTGAAATATGTTTCTGGAAATGGTATATTTTCCCTTTGGGGCCATATCTTTATTGCTTCCTTTGTGCTCGATGCCATAGGTATGTTGTCTTCTTGGGCAACAACATTGTGATATGATGCATTGTCCATGATTAGACAAGACGGTCTATCAAGGGATGGAAGTACTGTATTCTCGAGCCAATCTCTAAATACATTACCATTCATCTCATTATGATAATCCCTATTGTCTGCATGCTTTGATACGAACATGAGTCCAGCATTCTGTAGTAAGCCATTATGAGTACTACCAGCATAGGCTATGACCAAACGCTGTCCTTTACTACTGGGCACATATCACTTTATCTTCCCATCCACTGATTACCATTCCTTTTCATTTGTGTGGTGCGCATTGGTCCACATCTCATCCAAATTCACTATGTCATAATTCTCTTTGCGCATTTCCCGTATTTCATGTAGGTATCTACTTCTCATGGCTCCTAAACGTGGTTGCTCGCAAAGGATATTTCTACCTATTTTGTATTTTCTAAAAGTGAAGCATAATGTCCTTATAATTTTCCACAAAGTTGTTTTGGATAGCTCTATGTTATTGTTCTTTCTCAACCAAACCCTAAGTTTTCTTACAGTCAAGAGATCTCAGGGTCGGCCTCTACTACGATACAAAGATGTGTGTAAGCGGGACATGATTGATACAGGCATTGATAATGCACATTGGGAGCAAGTCGCCGCTGAACGTGTTGCATGGAGGGCAAATATCAGAAATGGAATAAAGTCAAAGGAGAAAATTATTGCAGAAAAGTCACACACCAAGCGTTTGAGACGTAAGATGGTGCATGATGGTGGAAATGACCACGTGTTCACATGCACCCATTGTGAACGGACATTTACAGCGCAAATTGGCCTTATCAGTCACACTCGCTACCGCCATAGTTAAAAGTTATTATGCCTTTTTAAAGCACAAACTATCGTCTGTCAAGACGGCAAGGTGCCAATGATGATGTTTCTTTGGCATCCAGCATTTTTATAATAGCTCGCCTTATGACATCTTTGTCAAAGCTGTCTACCATTACCTTCCGACCTAGCGTTTGCTTATCGCGTGCTGGTTTCATTCCAGATTCTTGCACCCATCGACGAAATGACCGTTTACTGACAAATCCAATGCATGTACTGTTCTTTTTTCGGGATTTGTAACAGTATGAAACAGTTTCCTGCGATCAGCTTCTTGACAAAAATATGTGTACAACTTCATAGCGATGCTTTGAAGTGTACACAATTTCACATTCAATCCCATTGAACAATATTCACACATTCAAATATTAGCTATTAATATTATATTAATGTTAAGATTTATTTATAAATTTATTTATATAATCACGTTTCATGAAAGAACCCACATTGACGACACATCTGAACAATCCCATTTAACTGCGCGCCGTTGGTGCCATAACGTGAACCACGAGATAAATTTTTAAAAAGGGCGGATATGTCTGGGTGAAGGTGTAATACATTTAAAATTATGGACTTAATCTTTGACCCGTAACTTATTTACCGCATATAAACAAACATTGAAATCTGCTGTACAATCTCTAGAACAAAAATGTTTTTGTTGGGTGGACATAATGATAAGGTTATATGCTAAATCTCATCATTTTCCCTCAGATGGTTACTGAGATATGGAATGTTATATTGTGGCAGAAAAAAGTAAACAGACTATATCTATGATAACAACTTGAAACCAGTTTATTTTTATACAAACGTTGTCCCTTTATTTCTCAACATAATTTCCACCAACATTGATGCACTTATCCCATCGTTTTATCAGTCCTCCCAAACCTGCAGCATAGGACTTGCTAATCGAAGTCGTAATACTGGAGATCAATTACCGATGTTTGAGTTTTTCTTGGGCAGTTATTGTCGGCGATTAGACAATTTTATATGTACATAGTAGGGGCAAAATCGTAGACCAACTTGGCGTCTTTAGAAGATATGAATTAGTTCAATAGCAGATTGCTATATGATCGTACTGCTGCTGCTGCTTCTAGTGCTACTACTGCTACTGTTACTAATGCTGCTACTGGTGCTACTGCTCCTGCTACCACTACTACTATCATTGGCACCTTGCCGTCTTGACAGACGATAGTTTGTAATGGATGGAGTTATTGTCTCTCCATAGCACAAAGTCTGGGCTAAAATATAGAGATCATGTGTTGCCCATGCAGCATGATCCCTCACTCGGCCTGCCTAGTTCACTCCAGAGGAAAGGTAACACCCCTACATCTGGAACAAGACAAGCTGCTGAAGCTGCCGGATAAGCAAAATAATGCTCTAATTGTCCGCCTGTCGGAGCTTCGATCCTAGACCAGCCGCCAACCAAGGCTTAGGGCCTGGTCTGCCCTGCCATGACACTTTGTTTTTAGGTTGCATTTCCTCGCACCAGGGTAAGGCTTGTACCCTCCCAATTGCGCTCTTCCGCCCGAAGCCGATGGCACAATGTGGGGTGTCGGGTTTGGGTTCGGCGCTAACAGAAAGCAGGTAGTACCGTCTACTGTTATACGGTTACTCAGTCATATCTGACTAAGACCTGACACAAGCCACTACTACTACTAACACAATAACAACAGCAGCAACAACTAAAACAACAACAACAACAGCTACTACAACAACAACTACTACTACTACTACTACTATTACTACTACTACTACTACTACTACTACTACTACTACTACTGCTGCTTCTGCTGCTACTACTACTGCTGCTGCTGCTGCTACTACTACTACTACTACTACTACTATTACTACTACTACTACTACTACTACTACTACTACTACTACTACTACTACTACTACTAACACAATAACAATAGCAACAACTACTAAAACAACAACAACAACAACAGCTACTACTACTACTACTACTACTACTACTACTACTACTACTACTACTACTACTACTACTACTACTACTACTACTACTACTACTACTACTACTACTACTACTACTACTACTACTACTACTATTATTATTTCTACAACATCTAGTGTTGTTGGTGCTACCACTGCTGCTTCTACTATTGATGATACTACTACGGCTGCTACAGCTGTTATTCAGTCATTCAAGTGCCATCTCCTCAATGAAGGTTGACTGCAAAGTATCTCCAGCACTGTCTGTATCTCGCATTGACCGTAATTCTGTAAGACTGATGTTCGTTCATCTCTTGATATTGTCTTCTCACTTGTATTGTTGTTTACCTTTTACTTGCTTGCCCTCAGCCTTGCCCTCCAATATAGTTTTTATAAGAATATGTCTTTTAGCGTGACCAAAATATTTCACTTGCCTCTTGTATTTCTTTCAACAACTCCCTTTTCATTCCCAGGTTTTCTAGAACCTCTGTATTTGGTTGTTGTTGTTTCCATGAAATACGACATATTCTTCTGTATATCCACATCTCCATGGCATCTAATCGACTATCTAGTTGCTTGTTCAATGTCCAGGCTTCCGCGTCATACAATAGTGTTGAATATACGTAACATTTGACAATTCTAATTTTTAATGCGTTGTTAATCTTTCTAGATGTTCATACTGATTTCATGCTGTTGAAAGCATTTTTGGCCATTCCTATTCTCTTTTTTGATTTCTATTTCACTTCTGCCATCATCTGCTATTACATGTCCAAGATAGGAGAAAATTGTTACTTATTCTAGTATCTCCCCGTTTTCTGTGATTTTCATTGATTACCTTTCCTCTCCATTGCTAATTATCATTGCTTTCGTTTTTCATGATATTAATATCTAAGCCACATTCTGCACTATTCCTGTTTACTTGTTCCATTAGGTTTTTTAACTCTTGCTCGCTTTCTGCTTGTAACACAGTATCGTCAGGATATCTAAGATTGTTTATGATTCTTCCATTGATGTCCAGCAGTTCAACTTGTTAAACATTCTTTCTGTGTATAAGTTGAAGAGGCTTGGGGACACCATGCATCCCTGCCGTACTCCTCTATTTATCTATATGGGCGCCGAATAATTATTTCTTCACCTAATTGACGCCACGTGTTCCAAGTACAGGTTCTCATGAGTTTGATGTCCTTTCCGTCTACTCCTATATCTTGAAGGCATGTAATCAGTCTTTCATGTTGTACTCTATCAAAAGCTTTCTTGTAGTCTGTGTTTTACTATTAGTATAACTATTTAGCAACAGTTGCGACAACTACTCATAATCATCACCATCATCATCATCATCATCATCATCATCATCATCATCATCATCATCTTCCACTTCTGCCGTCAAGCGTCGTGGGGAGGAATATTTTGTGCTCCAGCGCCCGGTGGGCGGCACTGGATAGTGTCGTTCCGTGTAATTGTACAATGCCTTTGATGTCGTCAATCCATTTTCTTCTTGGACGTCCTCGTGGTCTCGTCGCGGATGATCTTAGATTTAAGGCCAGTGATGGTAGTTGTTGGTGTTGCATTCTAACGACTTGGCCAAACCACTTGATCTTTCAATAAATGTTACACAAGGTGTTGATCCCACAGTCTGTCTGATAACAACATTTCTTACTCGGTCTCGGATTGTTAAGTTGGCATCTCTCCTCAGGCATCTCATCTCGCAGGTGTTGATTTTGCAAAAGTGTGATTTGGATAAAGTCCAAATTTGAGATTGGTAGCATAGGGTTGGTGTGAATATACAAACCTTATCCTAGAGGAAATGTCATAGCTGGGCAGATACGGCCCTAAGCATTGGTTGACAACTGGTCTAGGATCGAAGCTCCGACAGGCGGACATTAGAGCATTGCTTTGCTGATCTGGCAGCTTCTGCAGCTTGTCTTGTTCAAGGGGTATTGGTGTTACTTTTCCGCTTGAGTAAAGTAGGCAGGCCGAGAGAGAGAGAGAGAGAGAGAGAGAGAGAGAGAGAGAGAGAGAGAGATCATGCTTCATGGGCAACACACGGTCTCTAAATCCAGCACAGGCTTTTTGCTATGGAGAGGTATAACAACATATAACAAACTACGGTCTGTCATGGCGACAAGGTGCCAGACGGTAAACAGAAACAATTCCCCCCTTTTCTTCAAACTGTCACAGGCTCAACTGACTCGATCAGGCTATTTGAAGACTTATTCATGACTGGTTGTCAAGGGATTGAGGCGGTCAAGTACAGGCCAACCCTCATGTGTGGGCTTTCAAGACTGCATGGACGGTTACAGTGTTACTGTTATGTGTATTCCGTATCTGTGGGATAACTAGCGGAGGGATAACAACAATATTAATAAGTAAATACCGGAGACGGGGTAGGGGAGGGGAGAGAGAGGGGGAGGAGAAAGAAGAGGGGTAGAGAGGGACTGAGAGGGAGGGAGAAGAAGGGAGAGTGAGAGGGAGGAAGAGAGAGGGGAAAGGGAATGAGAGAGGGAGAGAGAAAAAATAGAAGGAGAGAGATAGAGAGAGAGAAGAAGAGAGAGAGGGATAGAGATAGAGAGAGAGAAGAGAGAGAGAGGGAAAGAAAGGGAGAGAGAGGGAGGGAGGGAGGGATGACATAGAGGGAGAGAGAGATAGAGAGAGGAGGCAGCTATACAAAGAAGAGTGACGTACATACAGAGAAGGAAAGAGAGACAGAGAAGAGAGCCACAGACAGAGAGAAAAAAAACAGACAGATAGAGAAAAGAGAGACATATAGAAAAAAGAAAAAGAGAGACCTACAGACAGAAACTGAATGAGCAAGAGAAAAGAGAAACAGACAGAAACTTAGACAGACAGAGTGACAGACAGGCAACAGACAAACAGAAAAAGAGAGGGAGGGAGAGACAGAAAGAGATAGAGAAAGAGATATGACATCAGCTCGTCCGTGGAGAGTGGCAGCACCTGATCTATAATCCCAGACTCTATAACTCACCCTCGGTCACCACTTCACTGGAACACGTCCACGTGTGCATACCTGGTTCCGTCTTCCAAACGCCCACAAGCTCTAACTACACAACCAAGAACCTTTGCCGCTGGCCAGAATCATTCTTCTCCAGTCGTCTCAGAATATCCGCACCTGATGTAATAGATATGTGCACATGAAGAATCGTTTCACAAAAGGTAATGCACGTTCTAATGTATTTTAAGTACTTGGGCACTTTAATAACAGCAGATGAGAGATGAAATAAGGGCGTTACATGTAAACCAGCTCCAGCAAAGGCAGCATTTCGCAAGATGAAGAACATTCTATATAGTTTATCTTTATCAATCAAGGCAGGAAGATAGTTATTAAGAGGTATATTGAGCCTATCCCGAGGTACGGAAGCGAATCATGGACAATTACAGAGATGTGAGGAATTTTGTAGAAGAAGGCAGAGATGTGGTTTTATAGAAGAATGATGAGAACACCGTTTATGGATATAAAGAGTAATGAAGATATCTTTAACGAAGCTAACACATAAAAATTATAGCCTACTTGCATCAGATGAAGACAGTCTACATTTTTTGGTCTTGCAATGAGAAGGGGAAAGCTGGAGTATGTCGTCACATCGGGAATGATGGAGGGGAGGAGAGGCAGAGGGAGCCCAAGAGTGAAGATGTTGGACCGTTTGAGATCGTGGCGTAAAAGAATATCAGTAACAGAAATGATTTCTAGAACACTGTGGCGTGAATTTAATATAAGTATAGGGGAAATTCCAGGGAGGAATGGGTTACCAATTCCTTCTTAATCAGACATTATAAGAAAACCTGAAAATTGGCTCGCGAACCCCCATGTGTGGAACAAGACAGAAAAACATAAGATTCTAACACTAAAAGTATGATGTCAGTTCTTCTATCGAAGGCGTAAAGGGCATGGCAATTATTTTCTTCTTCTTCTTCTTCTTCTTCTTCTTCTTCTTCTTCTTCTTCTTCTTCTTCTTCTTCTTCTTCTTCTTCTTCTTCTTCTTCTTCTTCTTCTTCTTCTTCTTCTTCTTCTTCTTCTTCTTCTTCTTCTTCCTCTTCTTCTTCCTCTTCTTCTTCTTCTTCTTCTTCTTCTTCTTCTTCTTCTTCTTCTTCTTCTTCTTCTTCTTCTTCTTCTTCTTCTTCTTCTTCTTCTTCTTCTTCTTCTTCTTCTTCTTCTTCTTCTTCTTCTTCTTCTTCTTCTTCTTCTTCTTCAACGTTCCGAGCCATCGAGGTTCTTTGCTGCAGATACAATCCGTCTCCATTCGTCTCTCTGGTGGACCCTCTCTTGCCAATCGTTGATTCCAAGTGCTTATAAGTCTGTATATGTATTATCTCTCCACCGTCTTCTTGGTCTACCTCGGGGTCTACGGTCATTTATTTCCTGAGTGTAAGCGAGTTTTGTTTCCCTATTATCTTCCATTCTTTCTATATGCCCTAGCATATGCATGGCAATTTACGGCGTGCAAAGAGGAGACTGTTCACTCTATTAGGAAGAGTTGCCCATGTGTGATTATCCACCCACTTTCGCTCATTAAATAAATTTTAAACAGGGTGTATGTACCTCCTTTAATAAACAAATACCAAACCAAAGTCAACAAGGAATATATTCAAACTGGTTGATCTAAATCAAACAATACATTGGGACTGCCGATGGGGTTTCGGGATGATCTGTGATCTGCGTGTTAAAAAAGTACACAACCACATTTTGCAAACATAATGGAGAAAAAATCCAATATCAGATAGTGATGCATCCAATATATCTAGTTTATAATTCCTAAAGATATCCCTTAAATGTTTGTAAAGTCCTTCAAATTAAAATCCAACAAGATTATGTGCAAGATTATATATATTCCTCCTACTGGAAATGGTGAACATTCATCTTCTTCGCGGTACCTGATAAAGTCCGTAAAAAAGTACTTTTTTCACCACAAATACTTCACTACTAAATGATGAGACTGGATAAGGTTGTACTTCCCTTGTTGTATTTAACCTGTTCTTTCTGCAACGTAAATGCCATGTCCCATAGAGCAAATTGATGGATATTGATAGTCTAATATACATTTCAAATATACTTAGCATGTGGCGAAAAGGCTTGATGTTGTTGAGGTCGGGTGGCCATTCTAGGTGACAGGTATCTAAGCTTTAGGTTTACCAAAAGATAAACTCCTCAATTCACCTGAGACGATGAAGACCGTCCCGTTGTATATGTTCATTGTTCTGAATACCTCAACGGCAATCAGCAAACAAAGTCGGTATGACTAAGTTCATGATGGTAAGGCCAACCCCCCCCCCCCCCCCCAAAAAAAAAAAAACACCACCCTTCTCCGGTGATATAAACACAAACACCAACCTACATACATTTGAAAATAACACCAAATGTCATCGTGAAAATAGAAGAGCAGGGGGGGGGGGGAGAGAAGAGGGAAAACGAGGAGAAAGGAGAGTGACGCCACTCAGAGGTGAGATCACTAAGCCCTCTTTTCTGGTAATGGAATTTGATCAAACATCTGATGGAGTGTGATTGATATCTGGACAGGGATCAACACCTATTCGTAATTGATACAGGGACGTCATGATGAGACAAGGACATCATGATGAGACAGGGACGTCATGATGAATCAATGATGTCATGATGAGATAAGGACGCCATGATGAGACAAGCACGTCATGATGAGACAAAGATGTCATGATAAGATAAGGACGTCATGATAAGTTCTCATCCTCCCATGTCATAACGGCAAGAACAGTCAACACACCCTTCGTGTAGTACTCTCGGTGCACAAGTGCTCATCTCATCATTCACACCCATTAACCCATTTGCCTTTTCTTACTGGGGTCAAATTCGAACATATCTCCTCCAGCAGTCAGGGTACAACAATAAATCAACAGTTACATGTGTGACATTCACAAATGAGAAAACATATAGATCATTTAATAAAATAATGATCATAAGAAATAATGAGAGAACCACCAGACAGATAGATATTCATCTATCTCATAACATCAACAAAGATAGATTCGAACACATGAACGTAATATCCTTCCCAGTCTGTCTCCGTGGAGTAGGAGTTAAAGACGTGGTTCGAAATCCTGTCCACTTTTTCAAGATTTATAGTTGCACGAAATTCAGCAACGAACTGCATTATGTTAATTGTTCAGAAAGCATTTGGCAGAGCACTGAACGCAAAAATTCGCCAAGTCATCAGCAGCAGCTGTACAATGCTGGCGTTAAGTGCAACGTTCTGAAAATTCATGCACCATATATCTATCGTTCTTTCCCATATGAGCAATAACCCCAGAAAAAGAACATTGCATTCACTCTCATATTCTTATAGCATATTCAAGAAAGATGTGAAAATGGAGAATCACATGTAAGTGCACAATAGTTCAAGACAGAGACTCTTAAGAACAATTTCCACAGCATAAGGAAGAATGCTCATAATGTACATTATCAAGAACAATTTCCACAGCATAAATAAAAATACTCATCATGTGCATTTATAGTAAGACGGCAATTATATAGCATATAGAAATATCATTCATAGGAAATGGAACTTAAGAAAGGTAAAATCATCAGTGGAATAGCGTTTAAGTTTTGCAGAATTCTTCCCAGAAAGTGAGCAGTCATGTTACTTTCCAAGTGAAACGTTGATTTCACAATCTCACCATTTTACATACAGACAACATGTTACATGTACCATAATTCATCAGGTATCCTCATGATGTGTTTGCTAAAGGTTGATCTTACCTCGCACCGGAGAGCATACAGGGCACAAATAAAGCCACTGAAAAAAAGACGACTTGTCTATCTGAAGTCAAATTGTCAACTGCTCTATCCAGCGTTCTGCTAAAACTTTTGCTTGCGACCCTAGCTGAATTAACCAATCGTCTCTCTCTATTGAGACGCCACGCTGTGCTAAATAAAGTTGACACTTGTAGTTATTTTTACCGATGATGAAAAATTCTCTCTATGGAAGCCCAAACTGCACAAATGTTATAAAATATCAGACATCACTGGAAATACTGCGGGGACGACTATAGATATATCACACACACACGCATACGGAAAATTGACAGCACAAGAGACAGAAGGATGTGGACAGACATGATCACCAAAATATTGACCCGAGAGCTTCCAAGATGAAGCAGTCTAAAATGGGTACTAAATATCTTCGGAAGTAAATGCGAGTTGAGTGTCATTGACCCCATCATACAAGGATTGCCGATTGCTTTACAACTATAGGTTCTAGCACCATAAGTCCTTTACGCCGGGAGGTATGTAAAGGGATCATTTATTTACATTAGTATAGATTCATATCTTATTGATTTCATTTATTCAAATTGATGCTTTATCAGAACAGAGTAATAGAAATCAGATGTTTAAAAAAAAACAGTGCGCTTATATATCAACTATCATCCATACTGAAAGATCAACACATACATTTGTCTGCAAAACGACAGATAATAAATGGCACATTCACGCCAACCCTATGTTATCAATGTTAAACTCAGACATTATCCAAATCACTCTTTAGCAAAATTAGGAGAGCTGCGAACTTTGTGCCGCATATATTGAAGAGGCGAAGATCAAATAGATGGTTTATCTAGTTAGAATGCAGCACAATCAACTACAAGCATTGGCGCTTGTCAACAACTTAACTTTGACAGGCATACAAGGATTCCGCTTTTGTACCACTCGAAATGAGAACGTACAAAAGAATACAAATATAATACAAGTTTATTAGCTCGTTGTACAGTAGCTCTGCTAGCGGATAATCACATAGGTAATACACATCATGGTATATCGTAATGATGTTGTATGAACGATGAGAACGATGGTAATGTCTATCGAAGCTAAGGCTAAGTCACAACTATTGCTATTGTCCTTTATAAGCAACAAAGTATTCAGAGCGAATACGGTCGTCTGTCCTCTACCCTGTCGAGTCGTGGTCTGACGATATTCGTGGCGTGTTCAGCCACGATCAGTTGACTCTACGTGCAACAGCTAGTTTGCGTGCTCGGAGTTCCAGCACGCAGTTAGTAGCTGGTCAACTGTCTGGTGTTTCCTTGACACTTCTCGTGATGCGGGTTTCCCCACTCTATTGTGGGCAACTCCAGCTCACGTCTTACAGTGTCCCTTTTTTGGACACGAGTGTGTCCAGTCGGAGAACTATTTATAGTTCTCACTCGTGCTTCTGTCCCTATTTCCTAGATAGCTATGTTCTCTTGATCCTGTCTAGATCTCTTTCCATAGTTCTACCTCTATCTTCTCTATTAGGTTCCTTGCAGCTCTTTGACAGGCTCTCCCTCCCCCTGTGTTGTGTTACAAACTTTTAAGTTGTGAGTGTAACACAAGTAATAATTTCAACAAAAATTAGGGCTGTCTAATTTTGTCAAAGACTGCAAGAGTTTTCTACTTCTGTTCTAGGCATAGGACAAGATCTCTCCTTTCCCTCGTCACACTGTTGTATTAATTCACTTGGCTAATTGAATAGCACATCACACTAGTACAGTTGGCTAGAGACTGGCTCATACTCTCATTATACTTTTTGGGAGTTTGTGTGATCCGGAATCAAAGTCTTTTGACCTGTCCTCAAATTGTCAATAAACTGACAACCCATACAAAATTGCCCCTATTACGAGTACAATACATGAATAATATTCATGCTCCCATATAATATTTACTCCAACTAGTATACATGCTTTATGTGCTCACGTTCACCTTTTTAGCTTCCGCTTGTGAATAAGTATTTCAGTGTTACACTAAGGTTTTCAAGATTTTGTTGTGTCCCTTGTTTAGAGTAGTTATTTCTCTTTGCAATTAATGGTGTATGCATCTTTATGTGTTAGTTTTCATGGTTGGTTGCGTGTTTCTCTAAAACTAATATGTATTTACCTTACCAATCTGTGACTGTGTCTATATCTACGTGTATGTAATCTTTCGAGCGCCGTAAAGCGGTTTATTGTAGTCACAGACAAGTGTGTAAGTCTGATTTATGACTACCCTCCCGGTTTATGATGCTCAAAATATGTTTCCTATCTCTATCATTAAAGTATGGCAACTACCATCGGATAAAAATAGAACAACACATCGTCTTAACACGTTGGCACAGACGAATTACAACAACTCGCATTGTGCGGCGAAAAAAAAATTTCCGCACCATGTCTCACTCCTCTGTATTTGGTTCATTCTCTCCTCTCATTCATACATCTTTCATTCTTCTTTCATTCCACACCGGTTTTAAAACTCATGTTCCGTCATTAAAGTATGGTTGTAGAAAAAAGAATGGATGAACAATATCTATGTACAATAAATAATTGGCTGAATTTAAACAAGTTTTCAAGCCAAATGACTGTGCTCTAGTTCTACACTCGTCATTTCTATACACAAATATACATGTTTAAGAGGATTGTTCGCTACCAATCCTGTGGGTACTATTTAATCTAGCTACACTATTCTAAGTTGGTGTGCTGAGCTAAGCTAACCTAAGGCAACTAATCTAACTAAATGATGAAAATGGGGAAAAGTGTGTTAGTTACCTTATTGTGTGTTAATACATAAAATGGTATAATTTTGTAAATGATGGGATTAATTTCTAACTAATGTTCTAATTACATAACTGTTTAAGAAAAATGTGTTTACATGATGATAAACTAAAGTAATGTTTCCTAAGTTGAAAAGTAATATATAAAGGTTATACTAAATGAGTTTCTATCTAACTGTAAATTACTTTTACTAATCGGATCCCGCCGATTTTGCCATTTGTGTAGGTGGCAATCTAACTACATGTAAATGACCCTTAATTATTAAATGATATAAATAAAGTTATAAGGGTGGTTCTATACTCTATTCTAACTACAAAAATATGATGTTACATGCAACTGTTATAAAAACAAAATATTATACATATCACATACAATTCATTTGTATCTAAATTACATAATTACATCCAGGTGTGTTGTCGGATTAGCGTCCTCTGTTGATTCTCGATGAAAAAATAGAGTTCATTTCGACAAATTCCGAAACATACGTTCTCACCCTGGGTAACGTTGAACTATCGTTCTACTCATGGGCTGCATATATGGTGGTGGCATAGACATCTCAGAATGTGTCTGTTCACTTTCACTTATACTGACACAGTTCATAGCAAGCAAGTTCAAGCGATTCGCGATAGTAAACGCACTACAGTGTCTGTATTCACCACATAAGGCACTAGTTAATTACAGTGTCACTGATTTTGGTGATGTCGGATCGCTCTCTTCTCGTACCTCTGGTATATCGATCGGAGAAGGTCGACTAAGTGTGTCTGCCAAAAAGTTCATGCTCCCTTTGATGTGTTTTATGATCAACGCATAATTCTGCAGGATCAAAGACCATCTGTAGATCCTGTTGTTACGGTGGACTCCCGACTGCATCACTGTCAGCGGTGAATTGTCAGTTTCAATGACAAACTCGGTACCCGCTAAGAATCTATGAAGGCTCTGGACGCAATAGATGACGCTTAAAGCCTCTAACTCAGAGACTGAGTATCTCGATTCAGCAGGGGTAATCTTGCGGCTTACATATGCGTTGGGGTGAAAGATTCCCTCATAGAACTGTCCTAAAACTCCCGCGATGGAAATCGCACTTGCGTCTGTACGGAGAAAATACGTAAGATTGGAGTTAGGCAAGCGCAAGATAGGTACAACGCTGAACAAATGTTTTAATTTTGATAATGCAGCAATTAACTTCGCATCTTGTACATTTAATTTCACAGATGCTTTCAAAACATTAGAAAAAACGCTGGCAATTTCAGCTAAATTGGGTATGAACTTATGGTAGTAATTCACTAGACCAAGCAAGCTTCTGACCTGCTTCTTGGTCGTTGGCATGGTTAAGTTCAAATTTTGGTGACAATTTTCTCGTCTGTCTTAAGTTGGCCTCTGGTAATTGTATGGCCTAGGAAATCAATTTCTTCCATTCCCAACTCAACTTTGGTTGGCTTTACAGTAAGGCCGAATAACCTCAATCTATCGAAGACATGTCGCAGTTTCTGTAAGTGTGATGTCCATTCTGCAGTATGGACACAAATGTCATCAATGTACGTCACTGTATTTGTAACTCCATGGAGAAGGTCCCTGGTGAGTCGGACAAAAGTGGGTTGAGCATTACGAAGGCCGAAAGGAAGGAATCGCCACTCATACAGACCTAGAGGTGTTGAGAATGCTGTAAGATGGATAGAAAGTGGCTCCATCGGGACTTGCCAATATCCCTTAGTTAGGTCAAGTTTAGAAAAATTTCGAGAGGTGGACATATCAAGAATCAGATCCTCACATGATGGGATTGGCTCTGCATCGACCATGGTGACTTTATTTAACCGGCGATAATCGACACAGAGGAGGATCGTGGAGTCCTTTTTCTTCACAAGGACGATGGAAAAGAGTATTCTGACTGCGACTTTTGGATTATTCCACTCGACTCAAGATTTAGAAGTTCCTTGTCGAGATTTTCTCTATAACTTAATGGGATGGAATAAGGTCGGCATTTGATAGGGGTGTTATCAGTCAGAATGATGGAGTGTTCTATTCTGTCAGTCCTACCTGGAATGTCGGAAAAAATGTCTATGTATTCTGTCACTAGCTCTATTGTCTGTCGTCTTTGCTCGTCTGTGAGCCTTGGTTCTATTCGTATACTGTCAATTGTCCCAGTCCTGTCTACTGTTGGGACTGGTAATTCTATGTTATCGTTGTCTATCTGATTGAGTACTGTTGTTGTACTACCTGTGTGTTCTGTTTCCTGGCTAAGTGTATGTGCGTTGTCGTCGTCTTCTGTAGCTCTAACTAGTGTAGTTGCGCTATGTACGTCTGTCGTCGGGTTGGTTGGTGTGGGTGCATTCTGTTCGTCTGTCGTCGGTTATTGTCGTGAGAAGTAAGGCTTCAGCATGTTGATATGAAATATCTTTAATTTTTGGTTTATCGATATTTCATAATCGACATCTGATATCTGTCGTACCACTTTGAATGGCCCTTGCCATGAAGTTAATAATAGATTACGTTTATCTGGTAGTAAAAGTAGCACCTCTTGATTGGGTTCAAGGTGTAGGGTTTTGGTACCCTTATTGGCATAATGACGGTAGATCTGGCCTTTTCTCTCCAAAGATGATTTGGCTACTACGCACGCCTTCATGATTTTATCGCGTGTCTCTGTTACCATCTCGTACGGTGTTACTGGGGTTGGACTATCTAGTGTGCTAGTGATTAGCTGATGGTAAATTGTTAGGGGTCCACGAGGGTTCGCCCCATACACTAACTCAAATGGCGAGAAACCCGTACTTGAGTGCGGAATTTCTCGATAGGCAAACAGCACTGTTGGTAATAGAGTATCCCAATCAGCTGGGTTCTCTGCTGTTACCTTTGCCAGCATGTATTTTAGGTCCCCGTTAATCTTTTCTATGATTCCATTGCTGGCAGGGTGGTAGGGACTAGTGAAATGTTGTTTGATCCCTAGTAATTTTGTAAGGGCTTGCATGGCAGCCGATATAAACTGGGTTCCCCGGTCTGATAAAATGGTCCGAGGGAAACCGAATCGAGCAAATAGATGTAAAAATGCATTAGCCACATCTTTGGAGGTAATATATTTCAGGGCCACCGCCTCGACCCACCTCGTACAGAGATCCACGAGGGTTAGTATGAACCGGTTTCCTTTGTTCGACACCTGATTCAGGGGTCCAACAATATCCACCGCTACACTTTCAAACGGTCTTGAGGCCAATGTTGAAGGTTGGACCTCAGCTGTTACATGCTTTCCCTTTCTCACTAAATGTTGGCACATGGTACATGACCGACAAAATGATTTTATATCGTTACAAAACTTAGGCCAATAGAAATGTGCCAAAATTCTGGCTCTAGTTTTGTCATAAGCCAAATGTCCAGCAAACGGTGAATCGTGTGCAATGTTTAACACGTTTTGTCGATGTTTCACAGGTAGCACCGTCTGCTGAATCTCATGGTTATTGGTGGTATAATATCGCATGAGAATTCCATTATGGAGCTTAAAATACCAGGAGGCATTTTTGGTTAATTTTGCTTTCTCACCTAATAATCTAAAATAAGGTGCAATTGTTGGATCTTCACGTTGTGCCTCGATAAACTCTTGTCGAGTGGTATTGTCAATAGTACCGCTAGGTGTTAATAATTGTAACATCTCATCTTGTAGGTCAGTTTGGTGTGTTTGGGTTTCTGATTAAGTTACTGCATTAGCAGTGTTGGTGTGTTTCCAGGCTATTATTTCGCCATCAGTGCAGTGTCTTAACCCAGGCAGGCACCCCAAAATGAGGTCAGTACAGGGGTTCTGTAAAATAGCGCACGTAAATGTGCCGGAAAGGAACGGGGTGTTTATACGGACTTTTGCCAGAGGGTATTTCTCATTATTGCCAGAAAAAGTGCGGCATTTAACAAAACGCCTGTATAATCCTCTGGGTTAATTAGTTCTTTCCTTACCCCGATTAAAGTGCTCCCGCTATCAAGTAAACATTGGCATGGATATTCATTGACCAGTGCATCGTGGAACTTTAAATTTCCTCTGGAGGCTAAAGCTGAATTTGCATCTCCATTAGAAAATGGTACAATGTGACCACATTTGAGTTTACCTCCCGTATGGAACTGGTGACAAGTATCACATTTATCAAAGTCTAAAATATCAGTAACAACCGCAATTCTTTCACACTCATTGAATGGTAATACATTTTCGTTTTCGCACTCAACTTCTCTCTCACTATCAGAAGATGTATCGATCAGCACAGCGTTGCTGGCCTTTATTCTTTGTCTACCCAAACATTTGGAAGAATAATGTCCATAAGACGAACAGAAGAAGCATTTAACCGCCCGTTTATATGAATTCCTTTTATTCTCCTGCTTTTTAATCATCATTTCAAGATGTGCAGGATATGAGGGATTCTTATCACACATCGAGAATTCTTGGTGATATAAACTGCAGTATCCACACTTAGGTGGCTTTTGGTATGGTTTATCTTTCTTCTGATATGATTTCTGGTTGATAGATCTGTTTGGTTGGTGTCTTACAAACGCTGTAATTTCAGAATCATGTATAGATGAATTAAATACCTCTCGGTTGGAAGAGAAATATGCCGAACCACGTTTCTCCAACTGTTCTAGAGATTCAATGTCTTCTTGTTGCAGGAACTTAGCAAAAGGAGTTGGCACTGTGGATATCACTTTATCCATAACCATTAAGTCTTGTAACTTGTCAAAATTCTTTCCTACTTTCGCCGCCTTAAGCCATTTACTGAATATACTTTGAACGTTAGATACATAATCTAGGAACGTTTCGTTCGGTTTAGGTCTTATTTGTGAGTAACGGATCTGATATCCAGGAGCATCGAGTAGAAAATGCTGCATGATTCTGTCATGAATATATTGGTAGTTGTTTCTAAATTCTGTTGGTATAGACTCAATAACTTTTAAGGACTCCCCAGAGAGATTTCTCATATAAATCATGGCCCAATCTTCTAACGGTATTTTCTGAACTCTGAGCTGAAACTCTATATTCTCGATCCAAGCTGAGATTGAATCTCCTTGACTATAGGGCTCGATGATCCCCTTATATTTGGAAAATTTGTTCTGCTCTTCCTGACTTTTCTGTTTAGTGGTAGCTATTTGAATGTCTGAGTCGACTTCCATTTCCTTCATCTTTAACTTTTTTTGTGCGTCTACCTCTATTTGCTTTTGTTTGGTGGCGTCGTCTAATTCTAATTGCTTTTGCTTAGTGGCTTGATCTGATTCTATCTGTTTTTGCTTGGTGGCGTTATCTAATTCTAATTGCTTTTGCTTAGTGGCGTCATCCAATTCTATTTGCTTTCGTTTGGTGGCTTGATCTGATTCTATCTGCTTTTGTCTTATTTCTAATTCTTTCTGTTTAGTGGCGTTCTCTAATTCTATTTGTCTTTGCTTTACTTCTAGCTCTCTCTGTTTTATTTCTAATTCCTTCTGTTTAGTTGTTTCCTCTGCTTCTTTAATTTCTTTCTGATGCTGTCTTTCGAGTGCTCGTTTATCCCTCTCTATTGCAGCTTTTTTTCTGTTTCTTCTTTGTATTTTTGTTCTGCCCATTTCTCTAATATCTCCCCGCTATGGCCTAGGTCTTTGCCAGCTTGGATACATTCACCTAATGTTGCCATTCTATGGCTTTATGTTCTTACACAAATGGTATATAAGTAATTTCAATTAATAAATTTCACACGTTCAAAATCATTCACTGAAAAGTAAGATGCATTGTTAATACTGCTTATCAAAATAATGAACAATATACTCATCTAATCAGATGAAAATACGGCCCCTCGGGATGTTACACCGATGTCTTGCGCACACAGAATTGATAGGCTTGCACACACAGAATTTATAGGCTTGCTCGTACTCGTGATGTCTCTGTTTATAGAGCACCAACAATTAGGACATAATATATGTTGCAAAATACATGGTGGTGAACAATTTGAATGATACAGTTTTTACGATCGGTAAATTACAAATGTGATATGAATAATACGGATGATATAATAATATGAATGGTATGATCGTATCAATGAATCGTTAAATGACTGTGACGATGAATCGTTGAATGAACAGTCGATTGTCGTCTTGTCTTCACTACCTACTTGTCTCTGACTGAGCTGTGCTGTATGACCTTAGCTTGACGTCTAATTTACTAATGTACAAAATAAATTTGACTTTGCACAAGTTCGTGGGTAAATTCGTTGAATGTTGACATAATGAAAGTAATACCTCAAATATTCAAAAATAAACTTTAAAATTGTGATTTAAATACATATTTACCGTTTACAGCAATCACAATTTAAATTTCCAAATTCAACTCGCTGGAATAATACATCGTATTTTAGTACAAATTTTTACACTTTATGTGGGAAAATGGTCTTGAAAAGTGCTTGAAGGTGGTTCAAGCCCCACCTTCTGACACCAAATCGGATCCTGCCTGTCAACAACTTAACTTTGACAGGCATACAAGGATTCCGCTTTTGTACCACTCGAAATGAGAACGTACAAAAGAATACAAATATAATACAAGTTTATTAGCTCGTTGTACAGTAGCTCTTCGAGCGGATAATCACATAGGTAATACACATCATGGTATATCGTAATGATGTTGTATGAACGATGAGAACGATGGTAATGTCTATCGAAGCTAAGGCTAAGTCACAACTATTGCTATTGTCCTTTATAAGCAACAAAGTATTCAGAGCGAATACGGTCGTCTGTCCTCTACCCTGTCGAGTCGCGGTCTGACGATATTCGTGGTGTGTTCAGCCACGATCAGTTGACTCTACGTGCAACAGCTAGTTTGCGTGCTCGGAGTTCCAGCACGCAGTTAGTAGCTGGTCAACTGTCTGGTGTTTCCTTGACACTTCTCGTGATGCGGGTTTCCCCACTCTATTGTGGGCAACTCCAGCTCACGTCTTACAGTGTCCCCTTTTTGGACACGAGTGTGTCCAGTCGGAGAACTATTTATAGTTCTCACTCGTGCTTCTGTCCCTATTTCCTAGATAGCTATGTTCTCTTGATCCTGTCTAGATCTCTTTCCATAGTTCTACCTCTATCTTCTCTATTAGGTTCCTTGCAGCTCTTTGACAGCGCTACTTCAAAGAATATCTTATACGATAGCAAAACGTCGCCCGAGAAGAAAATGCATTTTCGACTTCAAACGAATTGAACAATCACACGGAATGATACTATCCAGTGCTACCCATTGGGAGCTGGAACGTCAACTATCGTTCCCCACAACTATTGACGCCAATAGTTGAAGACAATGATAATGGTGAGGTGTGCTATGCGTTCCAACATTTATTCTGTTGTATGAAGTGCTCACACTTTGTACGTTGTTTAGGAGTAGAGAAAACCACAAAGCAGGACAGTTAATATGTGCAAAAACGTTATCTCAAATGACAAAGCGAACGTGACAACATGAAGGCAAACCAAACAAGTGACTTATTTGCATTTTCACCACCTTCCTGAAATCACTTCATGATTTGCATTTATAAATATTATTTTATGAAAGAGGCGTGTTGTGAACAAATAAATCCTTCTGTGTGGGTTCAGAATTCGATTGTAATCCAGCAAGTCTTGTCTGAAGCGCGCAAACTGCGGCCCAGACTAACACTGTATGGGGCCCACTGTTCTTATATAATATGAAAATCATTGATGTTAAGGGATCATGTCTTATTCTGGCCATAATCTTGGGGCTTCTCTTTATATTGCAACCCACCCACAGACTACCCCCCTTTACAGTCTGGCGCTTGATCCTTGGATTGCCATGCATTGCACAACTCACTGCTATCCTGGGAGAAGAGAACGCAACAGAACACTCCCCGTTGAGCTGGTACCTCCATCTGTACACAGTGGCGAGAGGGAGTTCTAAACCAGCCTCACTCCCAAAGATGTTTGCCCTTTCCAGGGCGGACACAACCTGGGCATCAATGTATCTGACTTAAAACTTACAGCTCACAGACTTCCAGGGCTGACACGACATTTGCGACAAACGTGTCTGTCTTAAGACTTGCAGTTCACACTCTTCCAGGGCTGACACGATATGGGCGTAAATGTATCTGACTTAAGACTTACAGCTCACAGTCTTCCAGGGCTGACTCAACATACGCGTCATTGTATTTGACTTAAGACTTACAGCTCAGGGTCTTTCTGGGGATTCAGAACCTACTTCCAGGAGGATGCGCCGGCGATAGTGTGGGATGTGGATTTTAATGTATGAGAATATTATGTGAAGTTGTCTAGGGGTTTTTATTGATTCTCTGGTCACTGGTTAGAATGCAGGGTGATCATGGAATTCTACCATAAACACAAGGATGAAAATAGTTCACTCCTGTTCATAGCTGTATTTATGAGTACTTCTCCATTCCCACTTATCACCCTTTAAAATTTACTGTAGTGCTAGAAGACATTGATTGTTCACAACATAGATACAACCACTGATGAACACCACGTTTACTTGATGTACACATCAACAAATTTTGGACAAACAGTTCAAGTATGAATCAAGATCTGCAGTTACATATATATATATATATGTGTAATGAACACTATGCATTTTCAGACAGGCATGGGAATTATTTGCATTGTTACAATATAGTACCCAGTGACCCCAGAAAAAAACAAGGTTATTACAAACAACACAACAACCACAAATTGGGTCTACTTTAATTTTCCCTCATAATTAAGGCAAATAAAGATGTAATTAAATAGAACCCAACATATCAACATTTGTTTCTGACACCTTTTACCATTCTCTCATTTTAAAAATAATGAGTGGGTGTCAAAATACTATACCATCTATACCATTGGAAAAAAAAAACTACTGACCTGTTACTTTCAGAAAAAAACCAACATATAAACAACATTTTGTACTACTAATTAAACTAATTAATAGAGTCATTTATCTCCTGGTGTGCGGTTAAGGGTTCATCTTTGCTGTAGATTAGATCCTTTTCCCATTATCTGGGTACCGAATTAATGCACTCAGTTATGTTCCTAATATTTATCCACTGGTAATTGGCTGGTGACTATTTTATACTCCCTAATCCAGGAATTTGAAAAATCACACACCATATATCCCCTCCATTGGGGCTAGAATCACGAATATTCTGTTGCCTTAGGCTCGGTGCCCTTTTTGTGAAAGTTGGTGCCTCTGGTTGGTCATACTTCAGGATTTCCACTTAAGCTTTGCAGAAGGTAATTCCCTTTATCATCAGGTCTGATGAAAAGTTGACGTCCATTCAGCTTCTCGGCTTCTAATATCCGACTACCCAATTGGCTTACACAAAGGTTTCACCCACCTAGTCGCGAGTCTATAACCCATGGCATTTAGGCTGACATTCGACCGGCAAGGAATTAGTCGTTGTTATCTAGTCCAGTGTAGAACTTTAATTGACTGAGAGGCATCTCATGGTAGTATCTGTGACTACTGCCACAATTGATCTATACCTACATATATCCACAAATGAATAAATCCAGCACAGTAACAGGTTTGCAAACAATTGGATGATTCCTCTTGTTGCTGATGTAGAGGCATTTAGTTGCTTTCATATGGTCTTTTATCTGATGGTGTTCAGGGTTTGGAACCTTGAGGTAATCTGGTTTCGTAGTTATGTTTCAGAGGATATTAAGTTTTTACCTTGGTTGTATTGGCTTATGTGGTTCAGTGTCTTCTCCCATTTGTTTGAGTTGGTGTTCATAGCTAGAACTTGGTGTTGAATGGCTGAATTCCATGTTTTACTGTTGCAGCTGTGAGACATTCTTTCGAAGACTTATCCATTGTTGGATATTAACTTGGTAATCCAAGCAACAGTTGAAGGTTTTTCACTGTTGCTAGTTTTAGTAACTTGTAGTAGGATTGTCCCATAGTTGCACTGATTTTGCTGAGTGATAAGGCTTCAGATGGTACTTCTCAGGAGTAAAGCAGACGATACACTGTTGTCAGTTACTCTGTTGATCTTCATCTTTGTAGATTATTAGATCATGAAGTCCATCCTGGATATTCCTACTAAAATAGGACTTAATCACTCACCCAGTCAGTTGTCTTCGAATTTATATGTTTCTCGCTATGGAGCTATGATTGCAGCAGTAAACATTGAGGTATTTCTATAGCCAGACTATTGTTAGGACATTCACTTTCTGGCTGTTGACCCAGGATCCAGTTTTAGTGATATAGTCCCACCAAATTCAATCAACCACCACTTGCTTCTCTTCTATAGAAAAGGGATGACAAGAATATAACACGAGCATTAACCTACTGGTTTATGGTAAAAGGTTTACAACACAATTACAAACAAAAATACAAAACAACAAGGGGAGAAGGGGAAAGGAGTGGGTGTCCACGTTCCACTGTCCCTCATTGCTGAGTAGAGCCATATTGACTCTTAATAGTGAGTAAGGTATTTTCTCACTTATATTTTGTTCTGTTGTTACTGGGACTATTAGATGAGTGAAGTCATTCTGTCCATCCAACATGTTGATATTGTCTCTCTCATTACTTGAAGAGAATAGCCTATACAGAATCTCTGTGGTTTCTAATGCCTCGTCTTCCTTTCAGCACTATAATCATCCTTAGGTCAAGGCTATTCAACATTGGCTTTTTAAGTACTGTCATGCACAAGGATTCTTACATCAACATCCTCTAATCCCAAGGTGCAACATTAAAATGTATATTCCCACAGTAAAAAGTAACAATCAGAACAGAGAAAATTCTCATACCAGAAAAAAACATACATGTACATTTTTCTGATATTAAGTAATGATAATCATACATAATAATTAATCATAATGATGATGCAGGGAGCCTAGGTTTTTGAATTTTCTTCAGGGGTTAATCCCTAAACTAAAACATACATTGTTTTCCCCCACTGCGTACAGCACATTGGGATAGTAACCGCTGTTGATATATTTTGCCAATGACTGCTATTATTCGGAGTGTATTTATTAGAATAACTTATGCCATATGGTCCAGCCTTCTGAATATTGCAAGCAATTTATTCACATCAATCTTCGCTTCTGTTCCTACTACAGTGAGGTCATGCGGATTGAAGGTACATCCTATCCGAACATTCATTTATATCACGCGTTTACTTAATTGTTTTTGAATGTATATTCTCAAACATGGCATGTCCCTAGCAATATTTTATGAAATGATTACATGTCCCTCCTCATATGGAGTGGTTACTAATCTGTTAACACAAGGATGGTACTAAAATTTAGCACTATAGTTCCAAGTTACAGATTGTGATGTGGCGAAGTATTTTATCCCCTGACTAAGAGTCAGGAATATGCGTAATCATTTGTATGTCCCCGCATGGATAAAACACCTTTGAAACTGTACTTTAGAGTTCAATCTCTACAGTACATAGATTATTTGCAGATTTCTAAGCATAAATAGTGAGATATTGTTCACAGTGCATAGAAGTTTTAACATAGGATATGAAATTGACAGACACAAGTTCTCCACTGAAGTATGTAATCAAGAGTCTGTTCCCACCTTGAGAAAATGCCTAGAATGTGGTTTTTACCTGAGTTTGATACTCTACTGTACACATAATATTTCTAGGTTATAAGCACTATTAGTTAGATATAAGTTCATAATGCCTATAAAATAGTTTAACATAGGGATTTGAAATTGTAAGACATAGGAAAAATTACAGCGTGGCGCCCACATGTGTTTCATTGGTAAACATCATCCAGCCTGGTTTAAGAGAATTGTTGACTTATTATTCTAACTAATTCTTAATTAAACATACTGGTCTATGTAATACATAAATATATCTTAATAATGTAGATATAACATACAAATAGCTGAAGAGAATCATGGTTTTAAAAGGCAAAATTACCTTTCCCCGCACGGGGAAAGAAACCCCACACGGGGAACGCACGTCTGTTTCCTTTCTTTAGTCTGAACTAAAAATGGCTACACTGGGCCTTTGTTTTTCAATCAGTCCCGGTTTTGCCAGGTACGTGAAAAAAAAAATAAAGCCAAATAAATTAAGCTGCCACGGTCAGTCTATCGCTGTTTTATTTTCTCCTACATTAAGTAAGTTACTTAAACAGTAATTGAAAGGGGTTGTTTATTTTTAAGGGAGTCAATAAATAGGAAAGGGTAAAGACGTTTTATTATATCACAGATAGTTATGATGATAATTATGGTGATGACGTTCATAATGTAATGATGATGATGATTATGATGACGACAACGATGAAGATAATGCAAATTATGTTCACAATGATAATGATGATGGTTATCATTATGACAATAATTATGATGTTTATGATAACGATGATGTCAATGCTTATGATGAAGATGCTGTTGATGATTTTGATAACGATGAATATGATGATAATTATGAAGATGATGATGCATACGATGATGATAATAATGATTATAATGATAATGACAATAATAATTATGATAAGCATGATGACGATGATGATAATTACGATAGTGAAGATAATGATGATGCAGATAATGATGATGCAGATAATAATGATGATGAGAATCATATGATGATTAAGACGAAGATGATGATGATGATGATGATGATGATGATGATGATGACGACGACGACGACATCGTCGATCACTAAAGTATTTAACACATTCACAAAAACTCCGGCCAGTCTCAGATTATTTATAAGCCCAGGTCGATACATGTGTTAATCAACTTGCCTTTGTTGCCGCTAGGACCACCATTAGCACGCAACGATTGGTTGTCAACAAACAATGTACCTCGTCTCGTGAAGAGATCTTCAGTTCCCGCTGCGGCTTTTTTAAAACGTCTGCAGGGGGTCGGTGGGTCTTAGAACTTGCGTGGGTCGATACCCTCCCAGCGATGGCCGTGAGGGTGGCGAATGATCTAATATTTGCTACATAATTACTGGTTAAAGGTGATTGGATCGACTTCGTTGCACCGGGTTTTATCCCACCCGGCTTAGCCTAGCCCGCAGAATGACCAGCCTCCCGACGAGAGCATCGCACAATGCACAAACTCTGTAGCCATAAGTTTATGTTCGAACTCCGTCGTTCAGACCACGAGTGCAATTTTTCCGACGAGCCCTGTTGGTCATGGCTACAGAGTTCGTGCTTTATGCGATGCTCCTTCAGAGCCCCGGGGGTCATCGCTAAAGAATTAGTGCTTTATGCGATGCTCCTTCAGAGCGGGAGGCAAATGGTTTGACCACTTGGCCACAGTGACCCCCACTCTTTCCTGGTGTAGGCTTACAGTAAAGCTATGATGTTTGCCACCTGTAACCAACACATCCGACTTTATAGATGCATGTTAGGAATGGAGTATATCTTCGTTCTTTACCAAACACTAGCAATATTGTGTTATGGCAGAGTTTTGTAATGTTACCAGTACAATGGCTAATATGGCCTACATAAGAATTGCTACTGTCGAGGGATTTTAATTGTGTAACGTGCACAGAAGAGGGGAGAGGGGGTCCATATTGTGTCCATTATCACACCATTGCACGTCTCATACTACACTAAACATCACATATAACACTACACATCACATACTACACTACACATCACATACTACACTATAAGTCACATACTATACTAAACATCACATAGTACACTACACATCACATACTACACTAAACATCACATACTACACTACACATCACATACTACACTAAACATCACATACTACACTACACATCACATACTACACTAAACATCACATACTACACTACACATCACATACTACACTACACATCACATACTACACTAAACATCACATACTACACTACACATCACATACTACACTACACATCACATACTACACTAAACATCACATACTACACTACACATCACATACTACACTAAACATCACATACTACACTAAACATCACATACTACACTACACATCACATACTACACTAAACATCACATACTACACTACACATCACATACTACACTAAACATCACATACTACACTATAAGTCACATACTACACTAAACATCACATAGTACACTACACATCACATACTACACTAAACATCACATACTACACTACACATCACATACTACACTACACATCACATACTACACTACACATCACATACTACACTAAACATCACATACTACACTATAAGTCACATACTACACTAAACATCACATAGTACACTACACATCACATACTACACTACAAGTCACATACTACACTAAACATCACATACTACACTACACATCACATACTACACTAAACATCACATACTACACTATAAGTCACATACTACACTAAACATCACATAGTACACTACACATCACATACTACACTATAAGTCACATACTACACTATAAGTCACATACTACACATCACATACTACACTACACCTCGCATACTGCACTCAAAGTCACATACTACACTTCACATCACATACTACACTACACATCCCATACTACACTACACTTCCCATACTACACTACACATCAATACTACACTGCACATCAATACTACACTACATGTCAAGACTACACTACACATCTTATACTACACTATAAGTCACATACTACACTACACATCACATACTACACTACACCTCCCATACTGCACTCAAACTCACATACTACATTACACATCACATACTACCCTTCAAATCACATACTACATTAAACATCACGAACTACACTACATGTCACATACTACACTACACATCACATTCTACACTATACGTCACATACTACACAACACGTCACAAAATACACTACACATCACATACTACAATACACGTCACATACTACACTATAAGTCACATACTACACTATAAGTCACATACTACACTATAAGTCAGATACTACACTATAAGTCACACACTACACTATAAGTCACATACTACACTATAAGTCAGATACTACACTATAAGTCACACACTACACTATAAGTCACACACTACACTAAAAGTCACACACTACACTATAAGTCACATACTACACTATAAGTCACACACTACACTATAAGTCACATACTACACTATAAGTCACATACTACACTATAAGTCACACACTACACTATAAGTCACACACTACACTATAAGTCACATACTACACTATAAGTCACATACTACACTATAAGTCACATACTACACTATAAGTCACACACTACACTATAAGTCAGACACTACACTATAAGTCACATACTACACTATAAGTCACATACTACACTATAAGTCACATACTACACTATAAGTCACATACTACACTATAAGTCACATACTACACTATAAGTCACATACTACACTATAAGTCACATACTACACTATAAGTCAGACACTACACTATAAGTCACATACTACACTATAAGTCACATACTACACTATAAGTCACATACTACACTATAAGTCACATACTACACTATAAGTCACATACTACACTATAAGTCACATACTACACTATAAGTCACATACTACACTATAAGTCAGACACTACACTATAAGTCACATACTACACTATAAGTCACATACTACACTATAAGTCACATACTACACTATAAGTCACATACTACACTATATGTCACACACTACACTATAAGTCACATACTACACTATAAGTCACATACTACACTATAAGTCACACACTACACTATAATTCACACACTACACTATAAGTCACATACTACACTATAAGTCACATACTACACTATAAGTCACATACTACACTATAAGTCACACACTACACTATAAGTCAGACACTACACTATAAGTCACATACTACACTATAAGTCACATACTACACTATAAGTCACACACTACACTATAAGTCACACACTACACTATAAGTCACATACTACACTATAAGTCACACACTACACTATATGTCACACACTACACTATAAGTCACATACTACACTATAAGTCACACACTACACTATAAGTCACATACTACACTATAAGTCACACACTACACTATAATTCACACACTACACTATAAGTCACATACTACACTATAAGTAACACACTACACTATAAGTCACACACTACACTATAAGTCAAACACTACACTATAAGTCACATACTACACTATAAGTCACACACTACAATATAAGTCACATACTACACTATAAGTCACACACTACACTATAAGTCACATACTACACTATAAGTCACATACTACACTATAAGTCACACACTACACTACACCTCCCATACTACCGTTAGTTCCAGACATGAGGCTGTTGTGACCATGGGCTCTCACACATGTCTCGCTATGCTATACGCTCCTGCCAACCAACTCTGTACATGTACACTAGAGGCTCTTGTCGGCTGTACTTAGCAATGGTTGCACGCCATTTCATGCTGAACATAGACTGGCAAATCTTGACCATGTCCGTGCATAGTAAGTACACGACAGTGACACCCAAACACTATATTGACCTTTAAATTCTTGGGTTACCGAGGACCGGTACAAAAGAACTGAAGAAAGATACAAAGTACATTGTAGAAAAAGAATAAAGAAGTAAGAGTTGACATGAGTTGAGCCAAAAACACATACCATAGAACTCGCGACATCCCCACGCCTGGTCTGGTCTCATCTTCTACTGCCGAGGTCATCCTGGCCGTATGGATTAGAACACTCACTCTTAAACTTCCAGTGTGCTGATGCCGAGGTTGCTAGTTCAACCCCTACACCGGTCAGTAGGACTAAAATATTGATTTCTTTTTCTTGATTTGGGGACATAAGTTACAAGTACCCCTGAAGTCGGAGTGGATTCGCCTGATGGCGAGTTACACTGGTAATAGTAAAAGCTAATCGACACGCACAAATTAGTCCAGTGCACTTGGCGTAGAAGCATGTGTATGGACTACGCTTGAGTTCAAAGCGAGCGAAGGCACACAACAAATCTCCAACAGCCAGCGAAGAGTTCCAATACTAATGGTACCATTAGCAGTCTGATTATGTATCCATCAGGCCTTTCTTAGGGGTCCCGAGTGTCTACCAGAACCTCTGGCCACTCCCTCTTCTCTTCAGGTCGTCATCATCTATCTGTTCTTCCCAGAAGAATTAATAATGCGGAGTCTCTGTGGCGAAGTGGTCAAGCCGTTTGACTCGGGCTCCGAAGGTTGTAGGTTCGATTCCAGGCCGCGTTCTTTGGTTCACGATTTAAATTTTTCGGAGACTCCTGTGGGTCGTCGCTAGAGCTACGGAGTTCGTGCTTGGTGCGGAAAGAGACCGAGCCATATGGGATAAAACCCGGTGCAATGAAGTCGACTTCTAGTCGACTTTTTAAAAATTAATAATGCGTATTAATGAAATTTATTTACAAGAATTAAGAAAGCGTTACAGAACGTAAAAGCCACACTATCACACAGGGTACTGCTTCTGTGCGATAACCATTGCACTAGAACGGCGTCTGAAAATGCTCAAGTACTTGTCGTCTTCTGTCTGCCATCTCCCAGAGGAGCGAAGAACCTCGTCCAGTTCACGCCAAGCAATTTGTGGACTTGTTCATGGTCGCTGGATCTCCCAGCTAAAGATCTCTACAGCATGCGGTGGGGCACACCGTCCGCACTTAGGGGCATTTGACGACATGCACGGCGGGTTATGAACTTGCTGTCCTGTGTTTCCCGTAGGGACGCCAGTAACGCACAGATAAGCTTCGGTCATGGTTATAAAAAGTGGTTAACAGGCAAGACTGATTTCACAGCGCCGGGTTTTATCCATCACTATCATAATCACCATCATTATACGAGGGAAAGTCAACAAGTAAGTCACTTATCAACTTTCATCAATTTGCATCAATTTTGGTGGAAATTATGTTGAGAAATAAAGGGACAATGTATGTATACAAATAAACTGTTTTCAAGTTGTTATCATATTTAGTTATTTTTCTACAGCTATTTGCGACTTACTTATTAACTTACCCTCATAATTATCATCATTAACATTATCATCATAACAATTATTATTATTATGATCATCCTCATCATGACCATCATCATCACAATCCTTCTCATCATCCTCCTCCTCCTCCACCACCTCCTCCTCCTCCTCCTCCTCCTCCTCCTCCTCCTCCTCCTCATCATCATCATCATCATCATCATCATCATCATTATCTTCACTATCGTCGTCATCGTAATTATCATCATCCCTATCGTAATTATCATGGCTGTTATCATAATTATCATAGCCATAATTATTACCATCATCAATCTCAGTTTCAGGGGCTGAGTGGTCTCGAGGTATGGTGTCCCCCTCGAGTGCTGGAGGTCCCGGGTTCAGGCCCCGGTGAGGACCGGGATTTATTTTTAGAATCCACCAGGACTTCCAGTAATAAAATATCCCCTGGTCTCTGGGTAGTGAGATCGGACGCCCATGTGTATTGTTGCGCACGTAAAAAATCCCTTGGCAGTTGGAAATTGAAAAAGAGTAGCCTAACGGCGCTGCCCGGGCAAAATTTCGAGTTAAAAATCTACCCAAAGTATTTCAGGATCCTCGCCGATGCAACGGAGTTCGTGCATTGAGCTGAGTTTCTCCAGACTCAGGTTTGAGTTAGGAGGAAAAACGGAGCACTTATGGGTTAAGCCGTGTGCCGTGATGTTGATCCAACGACTAAACTAAACTAAACTAATCTCAGTTTCCCACTGCAAAACAGCTAAGTCGCACAACGCACCAATTCCGCAGATCCCGTCGACGACCCCAAGGGAACTCAGAATGGGAACGGAATGTCGGGATCCGAAAACTAACCCCTGACCTTCTGAGCACAAGGCAGGTGGCATTCCTACTCCGTCACGGCGACCTCTCAAGTACAGGGGAGAAATCAATCAGCCAAAACGCACACCGGAGATCAATAGCAGTTTTTCAGATAAAGGGATTAAGCTGTGGCCTGTTTGTTAATGGCCTTAATCTCCTTTGTTCTGTTTCCTGGTCGCAGGCTGATTAGATAAAGCTGTGGGGCTATTTAATGACGTAGAATGATGTGTGCATGTGTGTGTGTGTGTGTGTGTGTGTGTGTGTGTGTGTGTGTGTGTGTGTGTGTGCGTGCGTGCGTGTGTGTGTGTTTGTGGCCAGGTAGCAGAAAAATTTATACCTTAGATTTGGATTAAGTAGAAGAGTGAAAACTGCCAGTCACGAATAACCAGAGGTAGATTCTGATGTGTTTCTAGTGGAGTAGAGTATGAAATGGAAGTCGGAAAATCAGATGCAGCATATTTTAAACTGTTCATATCTGTAAATAAGACATTAAGCCACACGGTTCACATCTGTATATAAGACATTATAACACCCCGTTCACGTCTGTATATAAGACATTATGTCACACTGTTCACGTCTGTATGTAAGACATTATGTCACACTGTTCACATCTGTATATAAGACATTATGTCACACTGTTCACATCTGTATATAAGACATTATGTCACAGTGTTCACATCTGTATATAAAACATTATGTCACACTGTTCACATCTGTATATAAAACATTATGTCACACTGTTCACATCTGTATATAAGACATTATGTCACAGTGTTCACATCTGTATATAAGACATTATGTCACACTGTTCACATATGTATATAAGACATTATGTCACACTGTTCACGTCTGTATATAAGACATTATGTCATACTGTTCACATCTGTATATAAAACATTATGTCACAGTGTTCACATCTGTATATAAAACATTATGTCACACTGTTCACATCTGTATATAAAACATTATGTCACACTGTTCACATCTGTATATAAGACATTATTTCACAGTGTTCACATCTGTATATAAGACATTATGTCACACTGTTCACGTCTGTATATAAGACATTATGTCACAGTGTTCACATCTGTATATAAAACATTATGTCACACTGTTCACATCTGTATATAAGACATTATGTCACACTGTTCACATCTATATGTAAGACATTATGTCACACTGTTCACATCTGTATATAAGACATTATGTCACACTGTTCACATCTGTATATAAGACATTATAACACACTGTTCACGTCTGTATATAAGACATTATGTCACACTGTACACATCTGTATATAAGACATTATGTCACACTGTACAATTCTATATGTAAGACATTATGTCACACTGTACACATCTATATGTAAGACATTATGTCACACTGTACACATCTATATGTAAGACATTATGTAACAGTGTTCACATCTGTATATAAGACATTATTTCACAGTGTTCACATATGTATATAAGACATTATGTCATACTGCTCACATCTGTATGTAAGATATTATGCCCAGTACCACACAATATAGTTGATTCTAACCTAACTCAGTTCTGTTGTGTGGGACAGCATCATGGACTACGAGTGAAAGATTGACTAGTAAACTGCAAAGCAGAATAGAAAGAATAAAATGGTAATGCATAATCACCAAAGTAGAGTTCATGGAGAGAACTAAACACATTTCAGAGAATCAAGAGGAGAGGAAAAGATGCTGGCGATGGCTAGGACACAGACTGAGAAAACCTGAGAATAGTGTAAGTTCTAGAATGTCCTGTGTTTAAAACACACATGACAAACGGAACAAAGGAAGATCTAAAACACGGAGAGAAGAGAAGCAGAGGCAGCAATGAATAATAATATGGGGATAATATGAACAGAGCTGCACGAGGCGGCTGGGGGGTGAGTCGGTCGAGGGCTCATGTCTCAGAGGGGTGGGGGGGGGGGGGGGGTTAAGGATGAATATAACTTTTCCAAACACAGCTGCTGGCGATTTAGTAGCAGACCGTCTTGCGATATTTTCCATACAACGGTATGAGTGCCGGTCGTTCAGAAAGCAATGGTAAACTACTGAACGTAAACTTGCCTAGTAATCACAAACAGCCACAAATGCTTGAGTCGACTGCGACGTCCTGTAAAGGATATTATCATCATCTAGTGACTTCCTGCTAGCATGGGAGATCATGTCTCTCCAAAAATTATGATTCCCGACGGCATAGATCAATTCGTACGTTGACTCGGTTTCGTGCCATGACACAAGAATGTCAAGAATCTTTTCACATCTTCCTCTATCTCTCTTTCCTCAAATCTTTCCGGTCGTCACAACATGTTCCAGTTTTTGTCTTCTCATAATGTGCCCAACAAACGATGACTGCATTTTTCTGACGTTTGTGATAAGTTGTCGCTGCGACACAGCTTCCCTTAAAACGCCCTGATTGATCATTTTGGCTGTCCAATTAATTTTCAGCATTCTTCTATAAAACCACATCTAGAAGGATGTGAAACTAACTTACATTGTTTTTTGTTTGTTTGTTGACAAAGGCTTTGATCGCAACGTCAGTTTTGCTGCTGGTGATCGTGTTATAGTCACGCTCAGTGGTATGCAGAGGTACTTTGATGCTCGGGGCCAACCCCTTGATTGGATGCCTCTAAATTGTTTTTTCCGTAATTCATCCCCCCCCCCCCCCCCCCACTGCACTGCGCTGCCCCTCTCCCTTTCCCCCAGGAAATTTTTGAGAATTGCACATTGCCGTATGGTACTTTTAGCCTATTTTGACGATCGGAAACCGAATTGTAGACTTTGTATTTCATGCTTAGGAAGTTAGGCTACTATTACTAATCATAGTATAGCCCGTATGGAAAACATGACATACAAACTTTATTCAAATTAAATATATATGTAATATGTCAGCACTCAGTCTCAGCGGTCAGCCACATACCCACATTTATTAAGGTCGATTCCCTAAATTGGATCTCCTGTCACAAAACACTTGAACTACTTCACTTTTTACATCCCTGGTGATGAATTCTTGTTCAATACTGATTAAAGCAAGGTTAGTCAGCCGTTCTTGTGACATAGAAGACCTGAGGTGTGTTTTTATTAATTTCAATTTTGAAAATGACCTTTCACAACTTGCGATTGAAAATGCTATGGTCAGTAGTAGTCTATATGCAACGCAAATCGTCGGAAACACATCCCATCCAAACTGTGGTAACGACTCTAGAACATCTTTAGGATCGGGCGGAACTGTATTACCTCCAGCTTGAAAGAGCCTCACAAAGTCTATTATTTCATCATATAACTGAACGGCCTTCACATCATTATCATAATAGCGTTCAAAGTCCGAACATTCCTTCAGTAATTCCTCTCTTTCTTTTTCATCTGCAATTGCGACTGCGACTGAATGTAAATTCAAAAGAAATGCAAATCGGTCTCCTTGAAGGCGAACAGTGCGGTCTTCAATTTCCGTTTTTAATCTGTTCATGATCTCTACCACTACTCCATTCATTTCTTGCTGTGCCGGCAATCCACTATCTCGCGCTGATTCGCCAGCCATCATTCTTCTTCCCCTTATTCGTGCAATTGCAATTCCCCATTTCTCACAATATTCGTCAGCTGAATGTATTGCATTGTGGATAATTTCGTCATTTTTTCAAACTCAAGACTTGCACAAGCCTCTTTAGATCACAAGAAGCTTCATGGAACCCCATTTTTGGATTCTGCAAACGTCTTGTCACATTCTCTATTGACGCTAAAATCGGGTACCAAAAATTTTATAACGATACTAGCTGACCCTGCCCGGCTTCGCCCAGACCCTGGTGGGGAGCATCTCATTTAATTCATATAAGTAGTCATATAAGTTCTCGTTCCCGTTACCGACTATCTGTCTGTCTGTCTGTCTGTCTGTCTGTCTGTCTGTCTGTCTGTCTGTCTGTCTGTCTGTCTGTCTGTCTGTCTGACCCGGCCCGGCATTGCCCAGCTCCTGGTGTGGAGCATCTCATTTAATTCATATAAGTAGTCATATAAGTTCCCGTTCCCGACTGTCTATCTGTCTGTCTATCTGTCTGTCTATCTGTCTGCCTGACCCTGCCCGGCTTCGCCCAGTCCCTGGTGGGAAGCATCTCATTTAATTCATATAAGTAGTCATATAAGTTCCCGTTCCCGTTACCGACTATCTGTCTGTCTGTCTGTCTGTCTGTCTGTCTGTCTGTCTGTCTGTCTGTCTGTCTGTCTGTCTGACCCGGCCCGGCATCGCCCAGCTCCTGGTGTGAAGCATCTCATTTAATTTATATAAGTAGTCATATAAGTTCCTGTTCCCGACTGTCTATCTGTCTGTCTATCTGTCTGCCTGACCCTGTCCGGCTTCATTAAATTCATACAACACAAAAAGTAACTTAAAAGAACGTTCTTCCACACACCATCCATTATTTTTAATGAAAACTCTTTCTAATCACCTGCATGACTACAGTAACTTCTTAAGCAAAAAAAAGATGAGTTACAATGTTATGCATTGTGCATCATTTTTATGAAAACTTTGAAAATGCCTTACAGATTGTATCATTATTTATTATAACTCATATGCCGGTACATAACTATGGACAAAGAGTTTATAAATCTTTGAAAACGATGCCACAATATGACTATAAGTTATACAGAAAAGTTATGCCCCTTGAAATAACTTTTACAGAGTTAGGTCCCCTGAGATATATGAAATTATGATGAAAAATGAAAAATGAAATAATACTGAGTAAGCAGGCGATTTCACACTAACAAAATATCACAGTTGGCAGCTCTGGAATGAAAGGAAGGCGTGTAGAAAATTTCATCTCAATCGGATGGGCCGTTCGCGAACGTATAAAGGACATACAGACATAAATACATACATTTGGACGGAGATCCTTTTTTATATATAAGAAGATAAACGAAAATTGTTGAATAGAGTTCAGAAGCGAGCCTGCATCGCATTTGGTTTCCCTAGAAAATTCTCCTTCCTGCTGGTGTTCAAGGCTGGCAATAACGTTGTCCAACTCCGCGTGGATTTCTTGCACAGCGTCATGGCGAGAACTCCATCGTGCATCACATTGTCTTTTGACAGTTCGAGAGGTAAATTATTTTAAGACCTCCCAACGGAAGGTAGACGAAGAAACAAAGTAAACAGCTTTTCCACAACTCCAAAAAAAAAAAAAAAAACGACAACAGGTTCCATCTCACTTGCATGGACACAGGCCAAATTGAGGCTGTGGTTGTCGCAATTCACAAACACAGCTTTTGGGTTAATGTCAAGAATTCTCTGTTGGACACATGCCCTCACTCCAGCTTTAACTGCAGCATTATCATATGCTTGGCCGCGACAGTCATTGATGGCAATGTTATCTTCTAATTTTTTTAAAGAATTTCCGTTACCAAGCTTAATGCATCTTTCTTGTTGACTTGGAAATATCCCAGAAATACCTCTTTTATTTCTACCTTTCTATTGTCATCATCAATGTGAACATAACGTAGAATTTCGGATACCTGATCTTCATGGGCAATGTCTGGAGTAGATTCCAACATTATGCTGAAATACTTGGCATGCTTAATTTCTGAAATAATTTTTTTCTTGACTGTTTCATCAAGAATATCGATTATCTTGTTGTGACTTCTGTTGGACAAATACGTTACACTTGTTGGCTTATCTTTCGCTCTCTGCACGTGTTCCGCCAAGGTAACATCATATTTTGCCAACAGTCTGATAGTTGCTAAAAAAATTCCCTGTACTTTCGCTTATTGTCTCCTCTGGCACCGATAAATATGAAATTCCCTCTCCTAGATGCCCACGAAGGGCCAGATTCTGTTTTGCCAAAAATGTTATAACCTCGAAAATCCGTTCAGTTATTGCTTTCCATTTCTTCTGCATAGCGGACATTTGCTGTTGAAGTTCAGCATCTATTGTAGTAGAAATCTTGAGTCGACTTACGAGGGTCAAGGTATTCCCTAATGTGAGCTCTATGAGAAGGGCTTTTCTCATGATCAGGTATTCGAGGACTCAACTTTCTCCAAGTAGAGAAACATTTTTCCTGGCTAAAGTTTGACATAGACGACCGCTGTTCCTCTGAAAAAAAAAAAAAAACATACAAAACATTAGCATGCGTCCCGGTGTGGAGAGTGTAAAACCACGTTCTCTCAACGATTTCTCCATTTGTGGAAACTTTGTTAAACCAATGTCTTTGAAAAAAAAAACTTTTTCCATCCTTATCAGCAAATGGGGTAAGTGACCCACTCTTAGTTTGATATTTTTCTGGACATTGTTGTACTATTGTCATTTTCAACTTATCTGAAATCGATTTATTCAAATAGCCAAAAACGTTTTTTTTTTCTTTTCAAAAATGTGCTAAAATCTCCTTTATCTTCCACTTCCTCACATGAATCATCATTCTGACAATGAGACTGAGAAGACTCAGGACTCCCAGGAGAAGAGACAGTATTATGTTCTCACTGAGCTGCAGATGAATCCTCCAAGTCCGAGCCAGCACCGTCATCATGATCATGATGATCATTGTTTACTTCTTCATGTTAAACAACTTGTTTTTTTTTTTACTTCTATTTATCCAGGTATCTAATGCCCCTCTTTGACGGAACTGTTCTTCGTATCTGGCCCTCTTTTTCTTCCTGTTCTGTGCACCACTCGCTTGAACTTTCTTCATCTGTGACACTGGGAATAAAAACCATCAATAAAAAAGAATAAAGAAACCCACTCTATTTACACAATTAATGGGACTAAATCTCGGCATGAAGACAGACACACATTTTACATAGATAAGTTCAACTTGAGTCTTGAGTGTTACGGCTAATTGCCGATTTGCGCACTCATGTTTTACTTCGCGATGTATTGTAAACATAAATATTTGAATGGCAATTAATTGGTGGCCAGTTATTAGTAACTTGCAACGAAATAGTGCAAGAACACACAAGATTTATCTAAAGTAAAGATATGCCCGCAAAGTCAACGTCGACTGATATTACTGGTTGTCTGTAAATGTTTGATTAAATCCTTACAAAATAGACAGAATATACAGCATGCCATCTTTATAATTTCAGTTTGATATGGGATTGCCAACTCTAATAGTTGAAAACTACATAATCATAAGTAAAAATGGATGATAAAGTAAAAAACAACATACTAGAACAATGCAGAAAGTCTAGTTAAAACGGAATTGACGGGTGTACTTACGTCTTATAAAGTCAGTCTGTACTTCTGTCCAGGACACTGACTTGAGAAGACGAAAAGTATAGATTCGTAGCTCGTGGAGGCAAACATAATATCCAGTAATCGGTTTCTGTTTTAGTGCGATCTTGACATAATCGGGGAATTTAACATAACGAGTACTCTATATATCCTTTAAATGGAGACATCAAAACAAGAAAAATAAAATAAACGGAAAAAAATCTATCTCCGGTAAAATACGGCAAACATAATCGTAGTACCTACTAAAAGGGTTCGCAATGCATTAGATACTATTATTAGTACTTAAACTACAGCATACGATTCGTATGATACGAAATTAGTTCGTCAATACAAGCGCAAGAGATGTGACTGGGCCAACGCCAACCGCCTAATTGCATCTCCCCCCCCCTCCCGGCTGGATGCCCGGGGCCGTCGCAACTGCTGCACCCCCCCCCCCCTTTTGCACGCCACTGGTCACATTGGCCGATTCTACTGTTAGGTTTTGGTGATTCACTCACTAGGGAATACGGGCAGCAGAAGAGGACGTCCCAGATCAAATACTGACTTCGGGGTCTGAAGTTTGAAATATTCTAAGCCGCGATATGTTAGGTGTGGTAGCCGGTTCAGTTCCTCGTAGCCTTTCCTTCTAGAGAAATCCGAACTATGTCTGTAGCCATTTAAACATGGCTGGGTCAAGATTAAAGCCTTACAGGTGGGAAACAGAGTCCTGCCTCTGCTGGGTATTTACACCAGATCACTGTGGTGGCAGGCAGGCCCGCTAACTACAATCCATCGCAGCCCCACCGAGGAGGTGGCTGTGGAATAACTGAGATGACCATAACTGGCCATAACAGAGTCCATGGGAATCAGGATATATGATGCTTATAAATGGGCACTCTCCTGCTGTTTATGCTTGACCTTGACACAGCAAGGTACAAGAGGAACAAGATGAGGTGATGATGATGATGATGATGCTGATGCTGACCGGCCATATTAATGTAATACAGCTAGGTATTATTATTATTATTAGCTTCAAGACAATCCTATGCATTGGCATATAATTTCAATGTAATGTTTGTGTAATTATAAATACTATTATGTTATTGTTAAAATGTAAACTATTATTATCTTATTGTTATTAACGTTATTATACGCACAATAATATACAGGAATGGGCCCTAATTATAACTTCTTTTCTGACAGTGAACGGGGTAGGGGTAATAGAAAAACAACAAAATAACAAACATTATTATTGAATGTTCATTAGATTTTGTCTGAACCTGGATTGATGTGTTATTTCTTTCCCGAACACCAGGAATTATCCAGAACGACAAATACTTCACTTTGGAAGAGGCCAGGGCGATCATGAAGCTGCTACAGCAGGCCAATATCACTTTCTCAGGAATAAACCTGACTGACTACGGTTCGGAGGATGCCTACAGTTTTAAGAAAGGTGAGGGGAAGACTGAGACAGGCAGTTGATACATGCAGGGAGACAGAGAGGCAGACTGTGGCATACATAGACCTAGAGGGAGAAATACATAAAAAAGTATGGGGGAAGACAGAGAACGCTGACATACATAAAGAGGCATGAGGTAGACAGAGACAGACAATTCATACTTGTAGAGAGACACATAGGTTGACTGAGGAAGAGAGTTGCTCCTCTAAAAACAAAAGTTAGTTACCCCAGCATGTTTTGGCTAATTGGGATTTCATGGCTAGTTTACGTTCAATACTTTGCCATTACTGTCTGAACGACCGGCACTCATATGATTGTATGAGTGGGCCATCTTTAAACTGATAACGTCACAGTGTTCATCTGTACCATGATGTCACGTGCTTAACACTATTGACATCCTTAACAACAATATTGACAGGTTACAAGACAATGACATCCATCCATCCATCATGTGCTATGCCGATAAGCGTGGGCGGTCATGTTTTGCCATCTCACTCGATCACCAGAGTCGTGGATCAGCTCCGTGTTTCTGTCATGACCATGTCACGTGGCCAAACCATCCAGGTATTTACTTCTCGGTCTTCCTCTTGGTCTCATCCCTTCGATCTTGCCAGTTGTCACCAAGTTCTCCAAGTCATTTCTTCTCATAACATGCCCAAAAATATTTGATTGTCTACGTCTCTAATAATTCAAATCAGTTTACGATCTTCATTTGTTTCTTGAAGGACTTGTTCATTGGTTTTTCTGTCTGTCCATAGTATTCTTTGTATTTTCCTCAGAAACCACATTTCCACAGCCATCAGATGTTTTTCAGCGTGACTGTTCATTGTCCACGTTCCACATCCATACAAACATACAGATTCTATGTAGCACTTCAATACTCTTTTTCTCGTTTGAATTGATAGCTTTTTATTGGTCAGTATGGTTTTCATCTTGCAAAAGGCTACCCTCGCAATTGCAATTCTTGTTCTAATCTCTTCCAGGCATCTCCCATCAGATGTTTTGACTGTTCCGAGATAACTGCACCGATTCACGTGCTTAAGAATATGCCAACTTACTCGTATATTGTGGTATTTCCTTCTTCAGTGATGACAATAATCTGTGTTTTCTTACTATTCAGTTCTAACCCTAGTTGCTCACTGTGTGCAACAATCCTTATCTACTAAATGTTGCAGGTCCTGTTCATTGTCTACAGTCAAGACTGTATCATCTGCATATTTATTGTTATTGATGTATCGTCCCCCAATGTTGATTCATTCCATATCTTCTATATTTCTGAAAATATTTTCACTGTACAGGGAAACAAGATCTGGAGACATTACACATCCCTGTCTCACACCTTTTTTAATAGGCTGATATTGACCTACATCATTATCAATTCTAATGGTAGCTTGTTTCCAATATATGTTTTGTTTTTACAAGTCTAAGGTCTTTTCCATCAATTTGTAGATCTTCAAGCATCCTTATCATGTGACATGTCTCACTTTATCGAAAGCCTTTGTGTAGTGAATAAAGCAAAGATATAGATCTTTGTTTACTTCTATAGAAAGCTCAGTTACTGTTCTCAGTACATACACAGCATTTACTGTACCCTTCTCTTCTACAAACCCACATTGTTCTTCTCCTATTTCGGGTTGTAGTTTCTTCCTAACTCTTTGCATGATAATTCTCAGCAAAATCTTCGTAATGTGCTTCATTATACTAATTTTTCGATGTTGATCACGTTCCAAGGCTCCTGATTTCTTCGGGATTTCAATAAATATAGAATTACACAATTCAGGAGGTATATTTCCAGTTTCATATATTGCGTTCAGCAGTCTGGAGATTTGGTCTATGCCATATTCTTCTAAGGCATTGATTATTTCTATTGCGATGTTATCTGTACCCAGGGTATTTCCAGTTTTCATATGGTTAAGAGCATTCTGAACTTCCATCTTCAAAATTGATGATCCTTCATTATTATTCCGATGATCATATTGTTCTTCTCTTGTATCATCATAAAAGTCTTTCACATAATCTGACCACGCATGCAAAATCTGATCTTTTTCTACTATGATTTTGCCATCTTTGGTTTTTAGCAACGCGTTGATGTGTGTGTTCTTTTGTTAGTGATGTCATTAATTATTTTGTGCATTAATTTGGTATTCCGGGTGTTGTGTTGGTTTTCAATTTACTTGCAATTTTCCTCAAGCCATGTTTCTTTTGCCTCTTTGCATAGCTTCCTAATATTCCTGTGAATCTCTTCATATTTTTCCTTGTTATTTTTGTTATTTCTTTTTATTTCCATTAGTTTTAAGATGTTTTCCGTCATCCAATTCTTGCGTCCTATTATCTTTATTTTTGGGATGGTTGTTTTTGCAGCTTGGTTGACTGATTTCTTTAATATTTCCCATTGTTCGCTGTCATCTTGAAATAATATTTCCATATCCGACAATGCATCGAATATGTTCTTTACCTCTACATTGAATTTATCTGTTATCTACTCACTCTTCTGTGCCCGTAGATCAAATTCTGTGTTTCTTGGTGTATATTTGACTTTACTTAATTTTATATGTATATTGCTCAATGTTAATCTATGGTCGCTGTAGCAGTTTGCGCTCGGTATAGGTTTTGCGACTTTTAAGGCATTTCGAAATCTTCTGTTGATGAGAATTTAATCAATCTGATTTCTGATCTTTTGATCAGGACTCCTCCATGTCCATAATCTTCTTGGGTGCTGTTGATACCAGGTGTTTGCAATAATCACATAATGTTCTTTGCCCACTGTACAAGTCTGCAACCTCTTTCATTCTGTCCCCCTAGTCCACTGGTGGGCAAACGTTTTGTGCGTAGGGCCACATTGACAAATGTAAAGCTATTGGGGGGCCGCATATATATTATGTCCACTTTGTTTACAGCAACGCATCACAATAAGTAATTAGGAATTATTTATAGGTTATTAAACAGTATAAATAACTAATTATTGCAATTTTAGTTTAATTATTACACTTATACATTATATTTTACAATTCGGACAAAGACTTTTACTAATTTGTTAATACGATTTTACAATTTGTTATTAAAACAATCAAAACGGCAAATGAAATTCTGTAAAATTCAACAAAATAAATTAAAAATGAAGTAACATTTTTATTTTTAAATGCCATCGAGGGCCGCATAATATCAGCTGCCGGGCCGCATGCGGCCCGCGGGCCGTAGTTTTCCCACCCCTGCCCTAGTCCATACTTACCTACTATGCATCCGTTCTGTTGATTTCCAACTTTGGCATTCAAGTCACCTCTTATGATATTTACTTCATAATTCTTGTATTTCATGAAGGCATTCTCTAAATCATTATAAAATTCATCAATGACATGGTTATTTTAATTTCTATCACACTGTTACGGTTTTACTTTGAAGCCCCTCGCACTTTATATGGTACTTTATATTACCCATTGCTTCTATTGCATTGAAGGCCACTGGTCATTCTTGATTAGACTGGTCACTTCTAGTCAACCATCTCATGCGTGTTCTTATAGTCTCATTATGTGGCATGTTTGGGGAAGAAATTCACGACATTACAGTTCTACCAAAGTTCACGAAGGTCAGAGAATGACAAACATACTTCACGAAAGCCAATAAGAATATGTAAAGTATAAAACTAAGACTGTCAAAAATACTTCACGAATGACAATAAGAATATGTAAAGTATAAAACTGAGATAAATGTTGATTATCCTTATGTTAAACTGCATGATGTAAAGTATAACACTGAGATAAATTATGATTATCTTTATATTAAGCTATAGGAGGAAATGTAGTTTCTGAGGGAAATGCAAAGAATACCATGGACAGACAGAAAAACCAATGACCAAGTCCTACAAGAACAAACGAAATACGTAAACTAATTAGAGAAACCCGGTCTCTCTGGCTGTGGGGTTACAACACTTTCTCTCTGTAATCCCGTTTATCACGCAGAGTCTCATAGCGGAGCGAGAGCTGAGGCGGTTCGACCCCCGCTCGTGACATGCGGGATACTGAGCCGGCCGCTCAGAAAGCAATGGCAAACTACTGAGCGTAATCTTGCCAAGAGATCAACATACAGCTGAAAGATGCTGGTGTTGACAGCTAAGTCCTGTAAAAGGATATGCTAAAAAAAAAAAAAAAAAATTGAGAAAGTAGACGTAAACTGTAATAGTTTTTTTTGGATACTTATGACAATAAATAAATTAGAGAACTTCGTGACAACTGGCAAGATTGAGGGGAAGAGAACAAGAGGATGGCAGAGAAGTAAATACCTGGATGGCTTGGCCACGTTATATGGTCGAGACTAGAACACTTAGCTGATACACAACTCTGGTGATCGTGTGAGGTGGCGAATCATGACCGCCCACGCTTATCGGTAATGGCACATGATGATGATAGGAGGGAAATCAGCAAGTCGCAGCAGGTGTTGTATTTGCAACAATTTGATCACGACAAAACGGAAGCGCTACCGGAAGACCCAATCAAATCCAACATTAAGGCCTATTCTAGACACGAGAGATAACTATTTCGACATTTGACCTTTGTTACGATGCCATATTGTGACAGGAAGTTCGCAAAACCGGAAGAGAAAATTCATTCTCTAGGAAAGATAATCCCTATTTAAATACTACTGAACGGGTTCTACTAGATGTATGTTCACATTTGCAAGGTAGTTAGTTTGTGAGGTTAGGGGCCCAGCTCCGTTCTTTCGTATTCTTCTTTGTAGCACACGAATATCGGAGAGTTTAAACTGTTAGATGTTGAACAGGACACCATCCATCCATCATGTGCCATGCCGGTAAGCGTGGGCGGTCATTTTCTGCCATCTCACTCGATCACCAGAGTCGTGGATCAGCTCAGTGTTCAGAACAGGACACACAAGAATGAAATATCGTTCATAGCATAGGTCTGAGAAACATATTGAAATATTATATAGAAATATAAAAAGGGGTTAAGGCGAGATTACCAACTTCGTTGCACCAGGTTTTTATCCCGTATGACCCTGTTTCTTTTCGTAGGGCAGCCTATCGAAAGCGTCACACAAAGCATGAACATTATAGCTCCAGCTACGACCCCCAGGAGTTTCCGAGAAAACTGCACTCATGAACCGAATGATGGACACTGGAATCGAACTCACAACCTTCGGGGCGAGGAGCAGGATGATTAATCTCTTCGCCACTGAGAAACCAGAATATAGAACGTGTTTTCAAAATGGAAGTGAACCATGGGATGTAGAGGCACAAGTCAGGACGCGTTTGGAGGCAAGCGAGATGTGGCTCCTGAGACGAACGTTTCTAATACCGTGAGCTGCCAGAAAGGCTAACAACGGTTGCCTGTGGTGTATGTTTAACTGATTCACTACCGTGAGATACTATATCGCCAATGTGCATCCCGTGTGGACAGAAGGACAACATATTGCCATACTAGGGTTATCGTGTTATTTGTTTTGTTTTCAATGCTCAGTGAACGGAAATTGTCATTATAATACGAGGGGGCTTCAAATGGAAATCTTAAAAGTGTCATAGAAATCCACCGTCTATATTTCTACGTGTAACTTTCACCTTACAGTTGTGGGCATTCTGCGGGCCGTGAACCCAAACGCGGTCATCGGGCCCTACACCTGGCCTTACGCCGTGGCTACGGAGCATCTGAGGATCCCCTACCTGGTCATCACGCAGACGCCGCTGAGGCATCGGCAATCACCCTTCCTGTTCCAGATGTTCCCCGACGCTGGCGTCTTCGCCAGGGCCACCGAGGACATGATGAGGTTCTACGGTCTCACCAAAGTGGTGGTCTTCCACGACTCGGAGGCGGGTAAGAGGTCACGTGACAGCTGTTGGTCACTTCCAGGTGTCGACAGACAGTCAGATGGTTAAACAGGCGGATAGACGAATTGACATAACAGACTTATAGAAATACGAATAGACAGAGAGACGGACAGACAGAGAGACAGACAGACAGACAGACAGACAGACAGACAGACAGACAGACAGACAGACAGACAGTCGGACGGACGGACGGACGGGTGGATGGATGAACGGATAGATTGATGGACAGATGGATAAACAGATGTACAGACGGATGGATACATGGGTAGATAAATGGACGAATAAATTCATGTGTGAATGGATATATAAATGAATGGATGGGTGGATAGATAAATGAATTGATAGATGGATAGATAAATGAATGGATGGATAGAGCGATACATGAATGGATGGATGTATAGATAAATGAATAGATGAATGGAGAGATACATGAATGGATGGGTGGATATATAAATGAATGGATGATGAATAGATAAATGAATTGATGCATGGAGATATACATGAATGGATGGATGGATAGATAAATGAATCCGTCCATCCATATACCCATCCATCCATCCATCCATATACCCACCCATCCAAGCTACCACACTTCATCTAAATGCCAAAACATGTTCACCCATCCATCCATCCATCCATCCATCCATCCATCCTTCAACCCATCCACCCAGTTACCGATTCATCCATGTATCCATATATTCATCCATCCAAGCGACCACACTACATCTTTATGCCAAAACACTTCCATTCATTCATTCATTCATTCATTCATTCATAAATGCATCCACTATCAAACCATCCATCCATCCATTAATCCATCTACCCATCAACTCATCCATCCATCCATTCATCAATCCATGCATCCACCCATCTGTCCACCTACCCATGCATCCACCCATGCATTCATCCATTTCCCGCTCATTTATCCTTCAATCTATCCACCCAACCATCCACCCATTGATCCACACATCTGTTCACACACCCACCCATCCATCCACCCACCCACCCATCCATCCACCCACCAATCTATCCACCCACCCACTCACCTATCCACAACACACCCACCCGTCCACACACCCACCCATTCATCCACCCACCCGTCCACAACCCACCCATACATCCATCTACCCATCTATCCACCCATCCACCCACCTATCCATCTATCCACTCATACATCTATCCACCCATACATCTATCCACCCATCCACTCACCCATCCATCCACCCACCCATCCACCCACCCATCCAAGCTACCACACTACATCTCCATGTCAGGTCAGGTCATCCTGGAGTGGCTAGCCCGGCGTTCCTGGATGGAGGTCACCGGCGTTTACATCAGCCCCAGGTCCATGGCCAACATCAGGGAGCAGCTGAAGATGGTCCGCGCCAGATTCTACACGTCCTTCATCGGGGTCTTGAATCCACGGCACGCACACTACGTGCTGGACGAGGTAAGCTTACTACCACGCTGTGCTTACGTCAGTGCTGCTGTAGAGATACCATGGTATGGTTTTGTCGATACGAGATGCATTATTTTCGGAGTAGGCTGATTAGCAATTTCTTGCGGATCTTATTTCAGGGAGTGATGGTCTTGGCTTCAATACTGTTGAGTGTTCCACTCTGGGCACGGAAACGAAATCTCATCATCCTCATGTGTTATGAAGATAATCGTGAGCGGTCATGTTTCGCCATCTCACACGATCACCAGAGTCGTGCATCAGTTTTGGGTTCTTGTCTCGATTATGCCACTTGGCCAAGCCATTCATATATGTATACAGACCCCACCAAGCTCACTCCCGTAGACTCTACATTGGGACGGGATCGGGAGAACAGACCCCACCAAGCTCTCTCCCGTAGACGCTACATTTGGGACGGGATGGGAGAACAGACCCCACCAAGCTCACTCCCGTAGATGCTACATTGGGACGGGATCGGGAGAACAGACCCCACCAAGCTCACTCCCGTAGACGCTACTTTGGGACGGGATCGGGAGAACAGACCCCACCAAGCCCACTCCCGTAGACGCTACTTTGGGACGGGATCGGGAGAACAGACCCCACCAAGCCCACACCCGTAGACGCTACTTTGGGACGGGATCGGGAGAACAGACCCCACCAAGCCCACTCCCGTTGACGATACTTTGGGACGGGATGGGGAGAACAGACCCCACCAAGCTCACTCCCGTAGACGCTACATTGGGACGCGATGGGAGAACAGACCCCACCAAGCCCACTCCCGTAGACGCTACTTTGGGACGGGATGGGGAGAACAGACCCCACCAAGCCCACTCCCGTTGACGCAAGCCCTGTCCACGGCTCTACACAACCAGATGGACACAGCCACGGGATTATGAGTTAAGACTCTTCCAGACCGTTCACAACCATCAGTCAAGCAACTAATTAAGCCACGCAGCTGCTGACCTGCCTAGTCTCGGCAATTCTCCACAGATATATACTGCTGACCTGCCTAGTCTCGGCAATTCTCCACAGATATATACTGCTGACCTGCCTAGTCTCGGCAATTCTCCACAGATATATACTGCTGACCTGCCTAGTCTCGGCAATTCTCCACAGATATATACCGGGTTGTCTAAGGCCTAAGGACCACTTTACTTTTACAGCCGCTGGGGTGAAACGGTTAGAAACTCTGTTCGCAATCCCACATACCACGTTCGAAACACAGCTGCGGGCTATAAGGGAGCAGATCGACTTGCGTTGGTTTTCTTACAATGGTATGAGTGTCTGTCGTTCAGAAAGCAATGGCAAATTATCAAATGTAAACTTGCCAAGAAATCACAAGCGTTTGTGTTGGTGTACTGGTTTGAACGTTAGCTGGTAATGGCATGGGGAAGTCGAAAGAGAATTCGATATCAGCTCTCTTCGTTCGCTAGTGGAGGTAAACTTTGGTCATGTATGCCTCCGTGCACGCAGCCCTGCACGATCTGATAGTCCTAACACTTCACACACCCTCGACAGCTTCCTGCTATGGGACTTGTTTTGCTTCAAGGTTCTGTGGTCGTGGGTTCCAATCCGCATCGGGCGGATGTTTCCAATTGACCCGGGCTCCCAGGCCAAACTGGTCTTAAATGAATACCAGGACAAGTCTTGGGAAGTAAAGGCGATCAGAGATTTACTGACCTCATCAGCCACCCAGTGTCGGTTGGTCAATAACAATATGAGTCTAGCACCATATGCCGGATGCGCCTAACGGTGTGTAGAAGCGACCTTGACCTTTCCTTATAGTAATATGTCTTTGTGATGTCACGCTGTCGTCTGGTGTTTCAGGCGCTGTCACTGAGCATGTTCTCTCCTCCCCACAATTGGATACTCGTCAACATGGTGAGTTTCTGTTGTTAATGTAGTAGAAATGGGGAGTTACTGTTGGTTATATGTAGTATGATGAAGAATTGAGAAGATGCTAGCAATTTGGCATAATGGTATAACATCAGTGATGACTGACAGCACGAGAGACAGACGGCTGTGGACAGACATGATCCCCAAGATATGGACTATTAGAAGAAACAGTGATATACCTTTGAGACGTGTACACAATGAGAAATAAACTTTGCAGGTATTGATGAGCTCTTAGAGAAGATACACAACGCGAATAGAAATAAAAGGACAAAACTGACAACGGGTAAATGAAGCTTCGGCGCACCGGGATTCGAACAAGCCAATTCCTTTGACTACAGGGGCTCACTAGAAGACCATGTGTTAGATCGACGTAGGCCAACTAGGTATCCCCACAAACGCCTCATCATTAGCCTGGTCTATCATTTCCTGAACCCACACCTATGACATTTGCACAGAATTCGCACTCAGTAACTTACTCAGCACATCAGCCTTCCAGCTTCAGTTGGTGTATACACATGAAGGGCAAGCAATTATCATACCTGTCAGCATGGTCGAATGGATAAGATCATTTCTCTTAAAATTCCAGTATGCTGATGCCGAGGTAGCGGGTTCAACCCCTACACCGATCATATGAACTAAAATGGTGACTTCTCTTCCTTGCTTTTTTTTTTAGCATATCCTTTACAGGACTTAGCTGTCAACACCAGCATCTTTCAGCTGTATGTTGATCTCTTGGCAAGATTACGCTCAGTAGTTTGCCATTGCTTTCTGAGCGGCCGGCTCAGTATCCCGCAAGTCACGAGCGGGGGTCGAACCGCCTCAGCTCTCGCTCCGCTACGAGACTCTGCGTGATAAACGGGATTACAGAGAGAAAGTGTTGTAACCCCACAGCCAGAGAGACCGGCCTTCCTTGCTTGGGGATATAAATTACTAGGACCTCTGAAGTCGGAGGCGGTTCTCCTGATGGCGAGGGGCACTGGTAATAGGGGAAGCTAATCCACACGCAAAAAAAGAAACACAAATTCTATCTTTCAAAACGTGATAAATGAGACTGAGCTATTGTTGGCTTCCCGGGGTGCAGCGGATGCAACGAGTTTCTGATAATGTGTGAGAATATGTTATGGCCTCGACGTTTTGAGATGACGTGTGAGAATATGTTATGGCCTCGACGTTTTGAGATGACGTGTGAGAATATGTTATGGCCTCGACGTTTTGAGATGACGTGTGAGAATATGTTATGGCCTCGACGTTTTGAGATAACGTGAGAGATTGCCGTCCCAAAACTAGCAACACTTTCTCTCTTCTCCCTCTCTCTCCGCTCTCTTTGTCTCTCTCTCTCTCTCTCTCTCTCTCTCTCTCTTCTCTCTCTCTCTCTCTCTCTCTCTCTCTCTCTCTCTCTCTCTCTCTCTCTCTCTCTCTCACGAATTTAAATTTGAAATGGCCATTTCAAGGCTAGCGATAATTGACACACAAACTCACATTCACGCAAGCAAGCATGCACGCACGCGCTCACACACACACACACACACGCACACACACACACACACACACACGCACGCACGGATACACACACTGACACAAGCACACACACAGAGAATTGTCGTCCCGAGACTTTTTACACTTCTCTCTCTCTCTCTCTCTCTCTCTCTCTCTCTCTCTCTCTCTCTCTCTCTCTCTCTCTCTCTCTCTCTCTCTCTCTCTCTATCTCACACACACACATTCACAGAAACACACACACACACGCACATACTTAAATTGCCGTCCCTAGACAAGCAACACCTCTCAAAAGGAACCGTCCCCAGCCATCCACAATGTTAGCTTGGCGTGTCCCACCATCTGCACTCCATGGAAATAATGCCCGGTGTTTGTCGGTGATTGTCGGTATTTGTCGGTGTTTGTAGGACCTGGTGGATTACTCACTGGACAAGTACGTGGACTCGCACGCCAACATCACCGTGCTCAACCTCATGAAGGACCCCACGTCCAACTCCTGCGCCCTGGGCAGGCGGCACATCAGCCTCAGCGGGGCAGTGCTCCACGACGCCGTGAGACTGATGGCCCACATGCGGAGACCTGATGTGCTGCGGCTACAGAAGCAGGTTCGAGTCAACATGGGGCAAATTATTAGTAAGGTAGGTTGTGTGGTGACCGCCTCTCTTCCTCGCCTCCTTGCTTATATGCCTTTTTTGTCTTAGTGCTAAAAGCAAAGGATCCCTGAGCCATGCGGATTACTGGGTATATGGTGCTAGGCATGCCGACACTCGGTGGGCAATGTCGTCAGTATGTGGTCAGCCGGGTTTACTGACGAGAAAGTAACCTGGCACACATGTTAGACTGGCCCGACCTGCAAGCAAGGTCAGCGAGACAATGACAGCCGCCAAGAGGATGTAAACACCAGCTAATTACTTCCTTCATGTCTGATTCGATATATAGATTTTCGGGCGTTGGTTGGCTCTTTTAAAGGGGAGAAGAAAGCACAAACAGAGAGAAACACAGACGGCTAGAAGAAAACACATAGCGGAGGAAACAAGTATCACATAATTGTGGATGGGGGTGGGGGAGGAAAGGGAAGAGAGATAATTATGGCGGGCAGACTACACAAGCCAGACGTCGTAGTGTGTCACCTTGAGATTTGTAGTTGCTTTTTTGCTGATTAGAGAAATTAGACGTAGACTGTCACAATGTTTTGGCCACGTAATGAGAAGAAACAAATTGGAGAACTTGGTGACAACTGACAAGATTGAGGGGAAAAGAACAAGGGGAAGACAGAGAAATAAATACCCGGACGGCTTGGCCATGTGGCATGGTCGAGACAAGAACACTGATCTGATCCATGACTCTGGTGATCGAGTAAAATGGCGAATCATGACCGCCCACGCTTACCGTCATGGCACATGATGATGATGATGAGTTGCTGTTTTGTTCGGGCGCTTTTAACTCAAGCGTAGTCCACACACACGCTACTGCTTCTAGTAGCACAGGACTGATTTGTGTGTGTGGATTAGGTTCCCTATTACAAGTGTCCCCCGCCATCAGGCGAACCCACTCCGACTTCAGAGGTACTTGCAATTTACATCCCCAAGTCAAGGAAGAGAAGTGAACATTTAAGTCCAACTGACCGTGTAGCGGCTGAACCCGTTATCTCGGCATCAGCACATCGGAAGTTCAATAGCGAGCGCTGTTATCCATTCGGCCAAGCTGACTCCCACAAGAAGTTAATGAAAGTAGAAAACTATGTACAAATATACGCATGAGATACATCATGTTGTTTGCTCACGTGATGGGCAAAGAGGCAGTGGAGAACAGCATGACCGCTGCAGATATCAGCGGCAGTAGAGGCAGACCTAGAGATATGATGCCGGATGGCCCTGGACGGTGCACGGATACAGATCATTTATTGTTGTTACACACACCTGTTGAGAATAAATTGTTTATATTTGTTACACACACCTGTTGAGAATAAATCGTTTATACTAGTTACACACACCTGTTGAGGCAATATAACAACAGGTATAGCATCTATTGTATATGCAGTTGGAGACAGACGGATGTACTGGTCACTTGAGGTTTGAACCCAACGCTACCAGGTCTGAGAGCTTTCTACAGATCACCAGTCTCGAGGGCTACAGGACTGGCGTGGTGAGTGCTAGTTTGTGTGTAGATGAGTGGGGTAGTGTTTATGTGTGGGGTAGTGTTTATTTGTGGGACAGTGTTTATGTGTGAGGTAGTGTTTTATGTGTGGGTTAGTGTTTATGTCTGGGTTAGTGTTTATTTGTGGGGTAGTGTTTATGAGTGGGGCATTAAATGTACGTGGTAATATTTGTATGAGGATATATTTGTGTGAAGATATGTTCGTGTGGGGGTATATTTATGTGGGTATATATGTTTGTGGGGTTACGTAGCTACATTTGTATGTGAGAATACATGTGTGAATTTGTGAATGCATTTATGTGGTAGTGAGTGTTATAGGCTATATGTGTGGACTTATCTGTGGGTGTTGGGATGTATGTGCGTGATCAACGCTATATCTGGCCAATTTTCCTGCTTGAACCAAGAGATGTACAAATACTCATCCCCACAGTCACCCAACACAAGGTCACCTCACCAAAAACACGTATGATTCAAATGTTTGTCCACCGGAAATACATGTCTTCTATGTGCTCCAATAAATACCCGCAAATATATTTTCTGGGCGATATGACCATCGATGGACAAGAGGCGCCATAACTTATCCCCCTGGTGTCTACAACAATTTGTCTCCTTAGATAAAGGCTAGTGGGGTTAAACTGAAGGCAAACTGACAGATGGCAAGGGGAAACCACCATTCTAAATCCCTATAATTCGACAGCTCATATAATTTCAGATACACAGTGCACATAGTTGCTCCATAGGAATAGTCTGTAGGAAAGGTCTTGTGGATCGTGTGACTTCAGATACAAACTTGGAAATTTGTTAACAAGGGGCACCTTGATATAAAAAGAGCAAGGGGAGATAAAAGGATAAGTCAGGCGTCGACAACCTACGGCATGCGTGGACAGCTTGGCGCATGGATGAATTCTGAATGACTCGCTGAGTGAATTGAAATACAGTATGTAGTTTTAAAAAAAAAGAATTTGAATTAATTATCAGCATGTAAATATTCTAAGTGTTCATACTTTTCATCATTATCACCACGTGCAAGGTCTTTAATCGTGGGGGTGATGTTTCACCATTCACACGATCACCAGAATCGTGGATCAGGTCAGTGTTCTTGTCTCGACCATGCCACGTGGTAAGAGCCATTCAGGTATTTACTTCTCTGTTTTCACCTTGTTCCCTCAATCTTGCCAGCTGTCACCAAGATTTATAATTTATTTCTTCTCACAAAGTGCCCAGAAATCTTGATTGTTACACCTAATTTCACTAATCCTTGTACGGTTTTTATTTGTTTCTTGTAGGACTCATTGGTTTTTCTGTCTGTCCTAAATGTTCTTTGCATTTACTTGAGAAACCACATTCCCTTTGCCACTAGATGTCTTTCAGCTTGTCTGCTCATTGTCCACGTTTCACATCTCTTCAAAACAAAAGGTGTTAGACATTGGTGTTAAGAATATGCGATGTGATGCAAAATGAGTCAGTGTGGAGGGACAATATCAGACCTTGACGTAGTTAATCCTGCTTACCGTTCTCTCCTGACCACCAACTCCATCATTCTCTCGATTGTCGAGCAACTCTCTCATTCTTTCGATTGCCGACTAACCCCATCATTCACTAGATTGTCGACCAACTCCACTATTCTCTCGATTGTCGACCAACTCCATCATTCTCACGAATGTCGACAAACTCTATCATTCTCTCGATTGTCGACCAACTCCATCATTCTCTAGATGTTGACCAACTCCATCATTCTCTCGATTGTCGACCAACTCCATCATTCTCTCGATTGTCGACCAACTCCATCATTCTCTCGATTGTCGACCAACTCCATCATTCTCTCGATTGTCGACCAACTCCATCATTCTCTCGATTATCGACAAACTCCATCATTCTCTCGATTGTCGACAAACACCATCATTCTCTAGATTGCCGACCAACTCCATCGATCTCTCGATTGTCGACCGACTCCATCATTCTCTCGATTATCGACAAACTCCATCATTCTCTCGATTGTCGACAAACACCATCATTCTCTAGATTGTCGACCAACTCCATCATTCTCTCGATTGTCGACCAAATCCATCATTCTCTCTATTGCCGCACACTTATGCCATTACATTCCATTGAACATGGCACAGCAGCTGGTGTTGTGTTTAAATGATTCAGTGCCAAACAAACAGCAGGTCTGGACCAAACATGGTACGCCATCAAATAATCAAGTATTATAATACAATCTCCGTTCACTGCGCATTGATATTGTGGAAGATACTACGAAACAAAAACTAATAACACGATGACCCTAATATGGAAATATATCATTCCTCTGTCCAAATGGGAGATGACATATGGCGATATATAATCCTACAACATTGAATCAGTTAAGTAATAGGGTGCTGTTGAAATGACTCAAGAAAAGGCAGAAACTCGGTACACGTTTGTTTCTAATTTTTTCTTCAAACGGAAATAATTTGACCATGGCTGACTCGCTGAGTGACGTTGCAACATTACTTCGGCACAAAACTATAGAGAATGTTGCCAATCTCTCGGTATTTGGATATCTTTGCCACAAAGTCCAATGAAGACAAAGACACATAGCTGATCCTAGACTCTGGTGATTGTTCGATTCGGCGAACCTCGATCGTCCACTTTTATCGACATGGCATACGATGATGATGATATTTCCTTGTCAGTTTAGTGGTATTTCTCTCGTTTCTTTGTTGGTATTTGGTGTTTCTCAGTCTCTGGCATTCGTGTGCTTAATCCACAGAGTGGAACCTGGCGAAGTCTTCCGAAGGATCAGCGAAGCAGGATCGACCCGTCCAAGTCCTTCAGTGACATGGCCAAGGTTTCGGGCAACGTCTTCGGGGACTCCCCCTTGCGCATCACCGTCATTGTGGTAAGTAGCCAGCATAGATGCACACTTATAGAAGCAAAAAACGAGGTGGAAATCCGAGTACACACCCGGTTCATATTCCATATTTATATATTCAGGTGGAGATCCGAGTAAACACTCTGATCATATTCCGTATTTATAGATTCAGGTGGAGATCCGAGTACACACCCTTTTCATATCCCATATTTATAGATTCAAGTTGATGATCCATCTTTAAACAAAGTGCCGTCTCCACAATGGAGGTTGATTTCAACAGATTTCCAAATATTCCTATCCCTTGCTACATTACTGATGTGAGTCCAACTTGTGGGGATGTAAATTGATCGTAACTCAGAAGTCGGGGTGTTCTCGCCTGATGGCGGGGGACACTAGTAATATGAAAAGCTAATCCACACGCACAAATCAGCCCAGTACACTAGAAGTGCCAGACAAATTCACTGAAAAACAAAACTATTACGTGAGCGGAAAGGGGGGGGGGGTATAATTGAATCTAGCTTGTGTGTAGCATGTAAGGGTGCCCTACTTAAAGTGCAGGCAGTTAAGTCAACCAGAAAAGATTATTTTACTAATGAGTTTTACAAATAGTGAAACGTATGGAGCCAGGAATATAGTTTTTGGTCATTAGCACGTGTATGGACTTCGCTTGAGTTAAATGTGAGCGGAGGTAAGACAAAAAAATAATTTCATGTGAATCTGTTTTCCGTGTTATATTGATGTCTGTTAGGTTTCCTTTACTCCGACATGTCTTTGGTGGCAGTGATGGAGCACCCATCTGGTTGCGCGAAGGGCAGTGCCAGTATATGAGTTAAACAGCTCATCTGTTTGTGTGTTCCACATGTTTGTATAACCATCAGAACCCGCCTGGTTCGGCGCGCCGGTGGTGCAGTGTACAGGAACAAGGAACATACGGTAGTTGTATGGGGCGAGCAATACAAACAACACATGGTAGCTGTATGGGGGAATCAATACAAACAACATATGTCCGACACAGCAACAACAGTTGTGATGTGTTGACGTGTTTAGTTAGTTACACAAACATTCCAGTCAATGGAAGTTGGGTACACGGAGAGCGCAGCTTTCAGTTATCTCCCCCTGCTTCTCCCGTTCTGAGAGAGAGAGAGAGAGAGAGAGAGAGAGAGAGAGAGAGAGAGAGAGAGAGAGAGAGAGATCCATATTGGAGCCGCGGTGACGTAGTGGATAGGAACAAGTCTACCGGTTTTGTGGCAATGAGATACAATCTTCATTGTAGCGGAATTTTTAAATTTAGTATTGTCTCTCTCCGGTGTTTTCTCTGTCTGGTGTTATCTCTGTCTGGTGTTTTCTCTGTCTCCTGTCTTCTCTGTTGACCGCTTTCTCTGTCTGGTGTCTTATCTGTCTGGTGTTTTCTCTGTCTGGCGTTTTCTATGTCTACTGTTTTCTATGTCTGGTGTTTTCTCTGTCTACTGTTTTCTCTGTCTACTGTTGTCTCTGTCTGGTGTTTTCTATGTCTGGTGTTTTCTCTGTCTGGTGTTTTCTCTGTCTGGTGTTTTCTATGTCTACTCATTTCTCAGTCTTATGTTTTATCTGTCTGGCGTTTTCTCTGTCTCCTGTTTTCTCTGTCTGGTGTTTTATCTGTCTGGTGTTTTCTCTGTCTGGTGTTTTATCTGTCTGGTGTTTTCTTTGTCTCCTGTTTTCTCTGTCTACTGTTTTTTGTGTCTACTGCTTTCTCTGTCTGGTGTTTTCTCTGTCTACTGTTTTCTCTGTCTGGTGTTTTATCTGTCTACTATTTTCTCTGTCTACTCTTTTCTATGCCTGATGTTTTCTCTGTCTTATGTTGTCTATGTCTTCTATTTTCTCTGTCTGGTGTTTTCTCTGTCTGGTGTTTCCCTCTCTGGTGTTTTCTATGTCTACTCTTTTCTCTGTCTCCTGTTTTCTCTGTCTACAGTTTTTCTTGTCTGCGCTGTCTTCTCTGTTTACTGCTGTCTGTATGTACTGTTGTTTGTGTCTACTGTCTGTACTGTCTTCTATGACTATTGTTTTCTCTTTCTAGAATGTCCTCTATTATATAACTTGTCAGCTGTCCAATTCTTATATGTCCTTTTTCTCTGTGCTTATTCTATTATGAAACAGACACTTACTTCTTTCTGTTCATGGCTACATACCTGGCTACCACATGCTACATACCTGGCTACCACGAGCTAATACCTGGCTATCACACGCTACATACCTGGCTACCACATGCTACATACCTGGCTATCACGAGCTACATACCTGGCTACCACGAGCTACATACCTGGCTACCACATGCTACATACCTGGCTACCACGAGCTACATACCTGGCTACCAAGAGCTACATACCTGGCTATCACACGCTACATACCTGGCTACTGTCAGAATCTCGAATGTCTCCAACCGAGATGCAGGAACATCGTTACGCCCGCCAGGCGAATAGTCCCCAACCGGGATGCAGTAACATCGTTACGCCCGCCAGGCGAGTATTAGTTACCTGTCCGCAGGTTGCTGGCTGACGCGATAGCCAGCGGTCAGGCAAGGACAAAGCAAGACGCACGCAGTCCTCGTGAAGCCAATCCACAGAGGGCAAGCGCTTTGCGAGAAACAGACAGACAGCTTGGGTACTCGGACCAGACAGGACGTGTGGGTAGAGAAAGGCTTTGTGTAGTTCTGTGCCCGAAAGTCGAATGCTTGTACATCTTGTGAGATAGACTGTAAGCTGTGGGTTGTCTGTAAGTGTATTGATGTATAGTATCTGTATTGTAATGATCATCACATGCCAAACTAGATCGTATTGCATGTGACTTGTAAATAAATCCATTGAACTTCGTGTCGTTGTGTCTCAAGTCCAATCATGTTGTACCTGTACTTGTCTCACATGTGTTAGGTATAACGAGCCAGGTTTAAGACCCTGACATGTGTGAACGTGGTGGCATCGTCCGGCTTTACATTAATTAAGATTTGAACCTAGATTTGTGAACTTTTGTCCAGCTTTATTGTACATTTAAATGTGAAGGCTCATCCTCATATAGTATTATATTAGATTGTTTGAGTGTGGAGGCTAGATGTAAACGTAAAGTACATACATTTGTTTGATCTTGTAAACGTGTAAAACATCAGTGATTGTGTAACTTGTCGCCATTTTGACCTTGTCGACATTGTGAAGTTGTCGCCATTGTGACCTTGTCGCCATCTTGTAAACTTGATGTCTATGTCCTTACTGAATGTCATCTTGATGTAAGTGATGTGTCATCAGTGTTGTAGAGTGTTGAGATATATTTAGATTGTCTTTGTGAAGTTAGTTGTGGAAAGCAGAAAGTTTCGGAAAGAAAGTGACTTGTGGTTTTGAAAAAAATTGTTGACTGACGACATTACGACCTACAAGTACACTCAACGCCATACAAACCTAATCAAAACTTAGTGACAAGCATACACACCACATCAGATAGACGCTAATTTATTTCCACCAAAAACAAAGCAGGTTTTCTGTGCCATCTGAAACCCTTGCCCGTAGAGGTCATTTGTCTTTTGAAGTAGCGACCCTACAGTTCCTAGCCCTGGTTTGAACCGTTCTCCACCGCATCCAGTACACTTGAGTATATTTATTTTTCTTTCTATATACTTTCGGATGCAAATTTGGGCACAAATTGTAAGTTGAACAAAATTGAAAATTTTTCACTTTACTAACACCGTGTAACTAATTGTGTGTCTGACAACTCCTTCGCATTTAAATTTTCCATCATGTCTTCATTAAACGACTTCATCGAGATGGGTGAAAGAAAATACTCTTAATACCACGAACGCGAGGAAAGAGCAGCTGAAAGGGCTGCCAAACAGGCAGAGGCAGAAACAGCACTAAAACAAGCAGAGTTAAATAATGAATTGAGGAAGGCGGAAATCTCAGCTCAGAGTAAAAGAGAAGAGCTTGAGTTACAATTAAAAATTAAACAACTTGAAACTGATACTGCCATAGACAAAGAGTCTAAGAAAGCTGAAAGACTGGAGAAAGAAAACCAGTACAAAAATTATCAAGGTATTGTAAGAAATTATACCTCAGGTGACTGCATTGCAGCCTTCACCCAAAATTTTGAAACCTTAATGGACCACTACCAGATTCGAGTTTCTGAATGGAACATTATTTATATGAGAAGTTTGTCAGGGGAGCCTCTGAAGTCATAGAGACTATCCCCAAAGACCTCAGAAAAGATTACCATTATCTAAAATCAAAGATTATGGCACATTTTATGCTAGATGAGACAGGTTACAGAGAACAATTTAGTAAGTTGAGTCCAAAACCGACTCAAACGTTCTCTGACTACCTCTGCTTAGTCCGAGACATATTTACAAAATGGACTTCAGCAGCTAAAATAGATAAAGATTATCAGAAATTAGAAGATCTCATCATCAGGGATAAAGTCATCTCATCCCTGCCATCAGCATTTTCAAAATTTTTGCAAGAGAATGAATGTACGAGTGTAGATCAGATTGAGAGACGTGGTTCGGCTTATTATACAGCCAATAAACATTGTTTTGCTAGTGAAGCTACTGATACAAACTTTGTAGCATCGGCTAACTATGAAAAACCTCGATCAGAACCCTATAATAGGCAAAAACCATATAAGCCTACTTCTGAGAAATACAATCATTGTAGATATTGTAACTTTTCACACCACCAAGGTGAGATGTATGACAAGAACCCAGCATATCTTACATATCTACAGAACATCATAAATAGCCAAGATAAGGAACGTAAATCCTTCAAAAATGCACGTAAATGTTTCCTCTATAAGGCGTACGGGCATTGGCGTCATGCTTGTAAAGGAAGGCAAATGACCAAGAAAGCAAATGCCGCCTTATTTGATAGTTCATCATCAGATGAAGAACAATCAGAGAAACACCCTGTGAACTCAGCACAGGCTTTTGACATGTTTAACGCAAATAAATGTACTGTTTGTAATACCTTTTATGAAGATGGCATTTTGACATGCGGCCACTCCATTCCTATTGCCAATGAAGAAGCTAATTTGGTAATATATTCCAAAGGCAGAATAAACATCCACCAAGGATATGTGAATGGCAAGCCTGCTACAGTCCTTCGGGACAACGGAAGTTCACTTATTGGACTAAAGAGAAAGTTCATAATGCCTACAGACTATACAGGCAGGCATGTAACATGCAGAACATTCTCTGGAAATATTGAAAAGTACCCATTAGCATGGGCATATATTCAGACACCTTTCCTCACTGGGAAAGTAAAATGTGCAGCATTAACTAACCCTGTGTGTGATATTATCATTGGAAATTTACCAGAGGTGAATGATATGCCTCATGATATAACATCTGTTTGCATTAATGAGAACATAAAATCATCACCATCAAATGTCATCATTGATAATGTTATATCACCAAATGAATGTATGGTAGCTAATGTAGCACTAAGATCTCATGAAACCATTGATCAAACTGTTTCATCACCATCTGATATCATTGAATGTGTGAACGCAGTAACTAGATCTACTGCTAGAGTGCAAGATGAAATTAATCAAACTGAGGCTATAGAAATGCTTAGCCCAGTGGTTCTACCTCCTAAAACTATGAAGGAGACTTTTGTAACAGCCCAAAAGGCTGATCCTTCATTGTCTAAATATTTTAATCTGATCGGCCAAAATCCGAAGGTAACCAAAAATGCAAGATGACATTTTGCTTTGAAAAATTGCATCCTCACCAGGTACTATACCAGAGGTGACAGCACAACAGAGCAAACTGTTTTGCCGATTAATACCGTAAGCAAGCCTTACATCTTGCCCATGATATACCTCTTACAGGGCATATGGCATACTCTAAGACCAGATCAAGATTACTGACACAGTTTTATTGGCCCAGATTCTGCAATGACATTAAGCAATATTGCAGAAGTTGTGACATCTGCCAAAAACTAGTAAAGAAAGGTAAACACCCACAGGCAAAATTACAGATTACTGACTTAGCCAGTCGACCTTTTGAGAAAATATCTGTCGACATAGTGGGCCCTCTTAATCAGATAACAACCAGAGGGAATAAATATATTATTACTATCATTGATTTATGTAGCCGCTGGCCTGAAGCGATTCCGTTAAAGAACATAACTGCCAATGATATAATGGAAGTTTTCTTCCATATATTTTCACGGATAGGATTTCCAGACACTATCCTATCAGATAGGGGAAGTCAGTTCATTGCCGCATCTACTCAAGCTTTCACCAAAATGTTAGGAGTGAAACAATGTTTCAATTCTCCATATCACCCTCACTCAACTGGAATCATCGAGAAGTTTAACGGTGATTTAAAGCATATGCTTGCTAAAGTCACGCAAGAGCATCCCAACAACTGGGACATATATTTGCCTGCTATACTTTTTGCTTATCGCGAAGTGCCACATTCTAGTACTGGATTCTCCCCTTTTGAACTTATCTATGGTGCCAAACCACGTGGCCCATTAAGTATCTATCATCAAATGTTAACTGAAGCCACTCCTTTACTTAAACCCATATCATCATACGTATACGTTACATCATTGCGTGAAAGAATCATCAAATCTTGTATAATTGCAAAAGAAGCACTAAAATTATCTGGTGCTACATATAGACAATATGCAGACAAAGGTAACAGTACAATAACGTTGACACCTGGACAGGACGTACTTCTTCTCTTACCTAGTGACAGACACTTATTGACTGAGTCTTGGCAAGGACCATTTAAAGTAATAAGACAGATTTCAGCTGTAGACTATGAGATTCAAATAAAAGACAAACACAAAATATTCCACATTAATATGCTAAGACCATATTACAACAGAGACAACGAACAGGACGATACAACAGCTTGTACAGTGATAATAGATCATGAAGATGACGAAGATAGTGACGAAATTCCAACACCTGCATTAGACACGACAAACTGCTTGAAAGAAATCAAAATAAACCCAAACTTAACTCAAGCAGAAACAGACAGCTGCAAACATCTCATACAACAGTACAACACCATCTTCTCCAACAACCCAGGACAAACAGAATTAGTACAGCATCACATCACACTCACTTCAAACACACCCATAAAATGCAGACCTTACACCATTCCATTGCATTACAAAGAAAACTTACATCAGGAAATCATTAGCTTAAAGAAAAACAACGTCATTAGACGATCCCAATCACATTTTTCATCTCCAATGGTCATGGTACGCAAAAAGGACAACACGATAAGACTATGTGTCGACTATAGAAAATTAAATAAAATAACACTTCTAGATCTAGAACCAATGTCCAACTCTGAAGATCTACTGACAGAACTGACAGACTCTAGATTCTTTACGAAGTTAGATATGACGAAAGGTTACTGGCAGATAACGGTAGACGAACAGAGCAGACATCTGACAGCATTTGCCACACCTTGGGGACTGTACGAATGGTGCAAACTTCCATTTGGGCTTGTCAGTGCCCCATGGACGACATTTGTGTTCACACAAAGACAATGACAGACCACATAAAGACATTACAGCAGACATTTGAACGGATCAGACAGCACGGACTGACGGTAAAGCCTACAAAAGTAGACATAGCCTATCAGGAAATATCCTTCTTGGGGTACAAAATATCTAATGGCTTTGTCACGACAGACGATAACATCGTGTCCAAAATACTGAAACTCTCACTTCCGACTACGAAAAAGCAAATCAGAAGTGTGTTAGGACTATTAAATTATTATAAAAAGCCCTTTAAAATTTATTACGTCAGGAGTACCTTCCAACCAAATGATAGCGCGCTGGTCTCTTAAGCTTCAAGATTACAGCTTTGAAGTTCGACATATCGCAGGCAGAACCAACACGATTGCCGATCTTTTGTCCCGTTGTCCGACCGACCCAGTAAGCACTAATGTATGAGTGCAGTGTGTTAAATACACTCAGACCAACACAGCCATCAGTGAAGTTTTTTTTCCACGAAAGCTGTGTATGTCTACTATGTGATGTGATAGGGTTCATTCCCACTATATATAGTTTTCTTATTTTATTATTACTGTAGTAAGTGTCTTGAATAATTGTGTAGCGTGTGGTAGAAAGCGAACAATATTAATTGTATATATATTACGAAACAAGAACAGTGCCACATTCGCTCTGAACTTACCTCAAGCGAACTATCCAATTTATCAGTGGTATCTGCGATTGGAACATATCCAGTGATATTTTAATCCGTGTATGAAAGAGTGAACTGAACTTTGACATTTACACCACTGCAGTCAATCGAAATCCAGAAGTTTTCCAGCGAAACAACGAACACATGAACTATCAGAACAGTTACATTCCGAATTGCTACATCAGACCGGAACAAGTGTGTTATAGAATTTTCAACATCAGCTGTTTGTGTGTACTTCCGGATAATTTATAAATTTAGACCAAAATTAGCAGACGACAAACAAAACCTTAAAAATTTATGACGCTTCTAAAAATGTATGAATCACCAATTTCGAATACACGAATTGTGTATTAATATTTTTTCAACTAGTGTAATCTTAGAATCATATCTTGATTAACTTATTCATACTATCGACATTTTTTCGCTAGTATGGAAAAGCATCAAGCGATGACGCTGAGAAATAGAAGAATAATTGTAATATATTAAATTTAAGATTTTTTGAAATTATGTCCCTTTCATTTAATTGTTATTACATTATTAAACCAAGGGCGGTAAATTGAAATGTATTCGAATGTGTGTTGTCTATAAATAGCCATGGTGTTGCCAGATTGTTAACACTCCAAGAAGTCATCAACTGGGCATGGTATAGGGTTACCGACGTTGCAGACCGACGGAAGAGCTCAGGGCCAAATGAGGTCAGAGCTCGAGCGTTGAATACGGCTTATATAAAGGCGTATTACAGTCTTACCCGATGTTTTTTGTTTCAAAAAGCATATTATTATTTTTTTTAAGAGGTTGCGAGGTAGTTGCTTTGAAAGCTGGTGCTACCGATCTGACTGGGTCAATATTGCAACTCAGGTGATCATCCATCGAGAGGATGAAACTTGGAAAGTGGTAAAGATTGAACACCACATGTCTTAAAATACAACTTGCATTTCTTATGTATTTCTATGCCAATATATGTATTCTTATGTATTTCTATACCAATGTATATAACAACAGAAAGGTCGATTCTGACATGGTTAAAATATTAACCCGGGATGTATATAGAGAGTATACATGAAAGATGAGATCTTTCATGAAAAAGCCCCGGGGGAGCGTGTCAGAATCTCGAATGTCTCCAACCGAGATGCAGGAACATCGTTACGCCCGCCAGGCGAATAGTCCCCAACCGGGATGCAGTAACATCGTTACGCCCGCCAGGTGAGTATTAGTTACCTGTCCGCAGGTTGCTGGCTGACGCGATAGCCAGCGGTCAGGCAAGGACAAAGCAAGACGCACGCAGTCCTCGTGAAGCCAATCCACAGAGGGCAAGCGCTTTGCGAGAAACAGACAGACAGCTTGGGTACTCGGACCAGACAGGACGTGTGGGTAGAGAAAGGCTTTGTGTAGTTCTGTGCCCGAAAGTCGAATGCTTGTACATCTTGTGAGATAGACTGTAAGCTGTGGGTTGTCTGTAAGTGTATTGATGTATAGTATCTGTATTGTAATGATCATCACATGCCAAACTAGATCGTATTGCATGTGACTTGTAAATAAATCCGTTGAACTTCGTGTCGTTGTGTCTCAAGTCCAATCATGTTGTACCTGTACTTGTCTCACATGTGTTAGGTATAACGAGCCAGGTTTAAGACCCTGACAGCTACCACATGCTACATACCTGGCTACCACGAGCTACATACCTGGCTACCACACGCTATATACCTGGCTACCACGAGCTACATACCTGGCTACCACACGCTACATACCTGGCTACCACATGCTACATACCTGGCTACCACGAGCTACATACCTGGCTATCACACGTTACATACTTACATACTTGGCTACCTTACGCTACATACCTGGCTACCACACGCTACATACCTGGCTACCACAAGCTGCATACTAGACTACCACAGTCTACATACCAGACTACCACATGCTACACAATAGTCTACCACACGCTACATACCAGGATACCACACGCTACACACCAGGCTACCACACTCTACACAACCGTCTACCACACGCTACATACCAGGCTACCATACGCTACATTCAAGGCTACGACATGCTGCATACCAGGCTACCACAGGCTACACACCAGGCCACCACACGCTACACGCCATGATACCACATGCTACATACCAGGCTACCACACACACACTACATACCAGGCTACCACACGCTACACACCAGGCTACCACACGCTACATACCAGGCTACCGCACGCTACATCATGAGTCATGTATTATTGATTATTTTTCTTGCGTTTTAATGTTTATTGTTCTTTTGTTGTCAAAGATTAACTTCATCAGTGATGTTGAGCGAAAGAATGAATGAGAGGAAATAAAGAAGAAGGGCAGAATGTCAGACAGGCCTGCGTGCCCAATTCTTAACCCTTTTAAAATAAAGATTGTTCGTTCGTTCATTCGTTCGTTCGTTCGTACATACCAGGCTACCACACCCCCCACACACACACACCGGGCTAACGCTACTAGACGCATACACATCTTGCATGTCCTTGGCAAGACGTTGCGGTAAACCCCAATTGGATTTTCTAGGTAATTGTACGTTCATTAGTTTGCGATTGATTGATGAAGTCAATGTGCAGAACCAGCCTAAATCCGGTGCGGGGGTTATACCCCTACCCCTCGATCAGCGCACCTGAAGTATTAGAGCGAGTGCACGTTTCTTTTCGGGCACGTTGACCTCTGCCCGACAAATTCGAGGGAGAAAAAGAACATGGGGTAAATCTCCCAGTCTAGCTGGGGTGTAGGATGAAAGATGCCCAACTTAAAGTGCACGCAGTTAAGTCAACCAGAACAGATTATTTTACTAATGAGTGTTACAGATATGGAAACATATGGCGCCGGAAATCCGTTTTGGCTATATGCCATTCCGTATTATTTATTTTACTTTTCCCTTAAACTACTCCACAAATTACCACAATGACAAAGCTGGAGTTTAGATCAGGGGTTTTCAAAATGTGCAGGTAGCGGCCTTCGTTCATTATAATTTTAATTTACGACGTGTGATGGAGAGACATTTAGAAACATGTATGAAGGTAAAGATCTGCATAGGACACGCAGGAGTCAGTTTTTGTAGAGTAAGCAGCGAACAACTGGGAGGCTACTGAGTCTGGCTGGTTCTTCTCAGGACCGGTCCTGAGAAGAACCAGCCCTCATCAGGACCAATCCAATGCAATAATGGAAATGCCCGGCAGCGTGAGCCCCATAAGATTCAACCGAACCCAAAGAGCAGAGAGGAGAACATATAAGCAGTCGTGTTTAGGATTAACTCGAAAGAGAACAAAGGAAAGAATATCAAAACTCACTAACAAAACACGGACTTCGATTAGAACCAACGCTGCAGACGCAGATTGAACGAGGCCGCATGTTTCTTTTCTTTTCTTAAATATTGGATTGGATTGGATTGTTACTAACATAAAAAATGGCGATATACAGAGTTCTCCGTGAGGGAAAACTGACAGATACATTTGAAATCTGAACAGGAAAGCGATGTTCCTGCCCCTACGCAGGTCTGTTCTCACTTGTATTGTTGTTACTAGCAGTAGACTGTACTTGGTTATCCCTTGTGTGAAGCCAAACGTAGCGAACTATCGCCTGTCAAGACGTAAGGTGCCAGTATACAGTACTGACTATACTATAAAGACAACATTAACTGATTGAGTGCAAAACAAAAAGTAGGTATGGACCAAACAAAAATGGATGGCGGAAGATGAGAAGTAAGGGTGTGTCACAGTTATGACGTAAAAGTTGTTAAAATGGCAACAGACATCGTTTGTCTTTTTTTTTTTTTTTTTTTTTAAATATCAAATTAAAGAGGGTTGCATAAGAAAACTACTGTATATGGGCCCATGGCAGATATGGGAGGTAGCTTACGACGATTCTTCATGCTATGGCACTGAATCAATTAACTACCGCCAGAAATACCATTCAGTAGACTCGGACGGTGCAGCTTGATGATCTGCACTTTGATGATCTGCACTTTGATGATCTGCACTTTAATGGTCTGCTCTTTGATGGTCTGCTCTTTGATAATCTGCACTTTGATGATCTTCACTTTGCAGACGCCATTGTCCTCCTGTCCCACACACGAAGTCAGATGCAGGCCAAACCACACACACTCGATGGAAGATCACAACAATGAGGTCTCATAATTCATTAGGGAAAGACAAAGATCATGAGAATAAATCAAGCAGATTATGACTAGATCTCCCTTGGTGAAGCCTCATTTCAAGAATTAGATTCAAACACTTATGTAGGCAGGAATGGAGACAAAGATTGGGCAACAACTACGAGGGTAAGTTAATAAGTAAGTCACAAATGGTTGTAGAAAAATAACTAAAAATGATAACAACTTGAAACAAGTTTATTTTTATATATACATTGCCCTTTTTTTCTCAACATAATTTCCACCAACTTTGTTGCACTTATCCCATAGTTTTATCTGTTTTCCCAAAACGACTGCATAGATCTGCGTGCCCTGTTTTAATTTACCTGCCATCCCACAGAACTGTGTGACTTACTTATTGACTCGCCCTGGTAACTTTTTCTACTCAACTATGCACCGCTTTACTGGAAATCGCTAGGAGCTAAGTCCACTGAAAACCCATTTTGGCGGGAGAAATTTCGCGAATGACGCCGAAGTTGAATGTGAAGTGAAAACGTGATTTAGAAAACAGAGCACGCAGTTCTCTGCAGAAGGTTTGGGAGAATTGATAAAACGATTGGATAAGTGCATAAATGTTGGTGGAAATTATGTTGAGAAATAAAGAGACAATGTATGTATACAAATAAACTGGTTTCAAGTTGTTATCATATTTAGTTATTTTTCTACAGCCATTTGTGACTTACTTATTAACTTACCCGCGTACATATATGGAGAAGAAAAAAGAATAACAGAAGCAAAATGAGTTTTCATTGCCCACGTGAACTCGCTGACAGACGAGAAAACCACAATATAAGAGAACTCTGTGACAGACGTGAACTCTGTGACAGACATGAATTCAGTGCCAGATGTGAACACTGTGACAGAAGTGTGAATCATGCCATAATTAGTTTCGTGACAGATGTTAGCACCGTGAGACACGTGAGCTTCGAGAGAGACGTAAGCTCCGTAGCAAACGTGATTAGAAGTGAGCTCCGTGACGGTTATGAGCTCCGTGACAGACGTAAGCTTCGTGACAGACCTTGACTTCATGACAGACGTGAACTCCCATAGCACAAAGAAATTTCGCGACAGACTTGAATGTCGTGACAAATGTGAGCTTCGTTACAGGCACCATCTTCGCTATAGACGTGATCTAAAAAAAAAAAAAAAAAAAACAGACGTGATCTTCGTAATAGAGCGGAATCTCAGGTCAATGATAAACTCCATGACAGACATGAACTCCGTGACTGACGGGAACTCCGTGACACACAATTACTCAGTGACAGAAAGAATCCTTTGACAGACGTGAGCTCCAGGAAAAATTGAAGTTCCATGACGGGTGTGAGTTCCCTTCCACATGTGTTCTCAGTGACCGACTGTTGTTCAGTGAGCGATCCCTCTAGCTACTGATGTCCTTCCATGCATCTATTCTATATCCACGATCCATGCTCATTTCAGGAGGAGCCTTTTGTTCAGAGAAAGCTAGACAAACATATGGAAATCGGAAGCTTGCAGTTCGAAGGATTTCTCATCGACATTCTCCTGGAGATAGTCAAACTGCTGAACTTCAAGTTCACCATCTCAGAGGTGAGTCCACACCTGAGCTCCGTTGATGTAGGCTTTAACACTGTTGTCCCGCCTCGCATTCATCATCAGAGATATCCAGTTTGTATTAGACACTCATGTAAATAAACATCATAATCTGGTGTCTCTTATTCATCGTCAGAGTTGTCCAGTATGTAATAGACACCTATGTAAATATGCATCATTATGTGTTGTCTCTCATTCATCCTCTCAGTTGCCTCGTATGTATTAAACACTCATGAAAGTATACATCATTATCTGTTGTCTCTCATTCATCCTCTCAGTTGTCCAATATGTAATATATACGCATGTAAGTATACATCATTATCTGTTGTCTCTCATTCATCCGGCTCTCCTCAAGAGACTTCCGGTCAAGATTTCGGTGAACGGTTGTTTTATTTTGTGACCGTTCCCTTTTTCGCGTAGGGGATTGATATTTTCATCTCTTGCTGTAATTTGTGTGCCAGGATGTATACCTGGTATACAGGAATGACATTGTAGCGCTCCAGGAGACAAGACTGAGTGATCAGCTACTCCAAATTGCCGGCTTCAATTGTCTCTACAATAGGCGATATCTAAGAATGGCGGTTCTCATTCGCGACAGTATGCCAGAGCTAGACATGTCAAGGTGGGACAATGACGACATACAAATACAAGCGTTAGAGTTTAATCCGGTCTACCATTCGTGTTAGTTAATGTTTATGCCCGTAACCCGAGTGTGGATTCCCAGAAGTGGCAGTGCTTAAGTGACATAATAGGTCACGAGAGAAATGTTATTTTCTGTGGCGATTTCAACGCTAAAGGTAGATCATGGGGAAACATTTCCTTCAACACACTGGGGAGGAGCTCGAGGCTGCACTTGAAACCATTGACCTGGTTTGTAACAATAGTGACCTTGTCATCAGGACAGCAAGCCGTCCATGTGACGAGGAAGTGCTATTGATCTGACGCTGGTTTCTCCCTCACTCACTATAGTATGTAGATGGTACCACGGCAGCGACCACCACCCTTACAACATATTGGTGGAGAAAGGCAGAACCAGGCAGCACATGTCAATGGTCAAGACTTTCCAGTATGACATTACAGGGCAAGATGTGGTGAGTAAAATAAGGCGCGACAAGCCCAGAAAGCTTCAGGGCAGGAAATAAAGCTAGGAGCAGCCACCTTGGTGGAATTTTGAGGTGGACAAGGCCTGGGTGGATAAGCGCAGTGGTGTAAGGAAATGGCAAAACGCCAAGAAGAACAGAGTTGCCCATCCTAGTCCCTGCATGCACTTAGAAAGAGAGATGCACACAAAAGTAAGCTATTAAAAAAAAAAACTGGGTAAGGTGGTTAAAAGTGAAAAATGGGCAGAAGTATGTCAAAGAGTAAGCACAGACAAGTCACTGAAATTATTCTGGCGACTACATAAAAGCATGAGTGGGGTAGTCAAGAATAAGAGAATTTCTTACTTCCAAGGTGCTGACCTCATGTAGCAGAGGACTGACGAAAATAAGGGCAAAGCAACCAAACAGACATAAGAGACCGAAATCTTGCCAAGGAGGTCACCTCAGACTAGTGCAAGGCCAAAAAAATTTCGGATGAAGACACAGTGACAGTGACAGAAATCATTCGACGATCAAAAAACAGCGCTACAGGGCCGGATGGCGTAAGATAAGACGACATGAATAGGTGTACCGACAGCGAGCTATAGAAACCAGCAGACATGTACAACAGTATAGGGAGTGCTAGCATCAAGGAGGAGTGGTTACACATTTATCTGATTCCCTTGCCTGGCAAAGACCACAAAAGACCACGGGATATCGAGTAATAACCATGCAGAATACAATAGGTAAGCTGCTGGAGAAGTTAATAGCCAGAAAAATATCAAGCACCTATCCTGGGAGACTACCGTCCAAAAGGAGAAACCTGGACCAATGCAGCAGTTTTTGCCCATGACCTCTATGAAGGTTTCCACTCAAGCATTGAAATCTTTGCTGCATCGATTGATTTTGAGGATGCGTACAACAGAGTACCATTGAATTTCTTAATGCTTCAGCTTCTTGAAATCAAGATAAGTCCCTTCCTGCTTAGTTGGATCGCTGCAGCCCTCTTCCAATGGAACGTAGCTTTTAGATGTGGCAGTTGGACTTCGGACCCAATAACAACAAATTATCCTGGCCAACCACAGGGATCACCATTATCTCAGGTGCTGTTAAACGCGTACGCTGTGAGAATCGCCAGCGAGCAGATCACAGGACCGGGGAGGACATTGTCATATGCCCACGATGTTTTAGTGTATCGTCAGGGTAAGGATAGCGATCAGTTTGCTGTGGAACTACAAACCGAACTCAGTCGCATAAGTACTTGGTGTGTTGAAGCTGGGGCAATGGTCAACCCAACAAAGCCAGCAGTGACTGGTTCTCTTTGAATAATTATATTGACAAAACTCCAACACCAACTGTAAATCTGTGTTCAGAGACTGTGGAAAGAACGCAGGCAATTACCTGGGGATACGTTTTGATCGAAGCCTTGCTTATAATGAGCACATAGACAAAGTGGTAACAAAGGCCAATCGGAGTTTGGCTGCGATGCGGGTGATAGCGGCAGCAAACTGTAAGCAGCGCCATCTATGTCTTCTATACGAGGGACTGGTCATGTCTGTTCTTGAGTATGCGATGGTGATCCTGACTCTCAGCTGTAAGCAGATAGAAAGGATAGAAAGGATACAGAACGAAGCTATGCGCATTATTCTTGGATGTACAAGAGTTAAAGCATGCCATGTCTAATCTTGCCAAGAAATCAACAACAGCTGAAAGATGCTGATGTTGACAGCTATGTCCTGTAAAGGATATGCGGGAAAAATGTATAAGAAAGAGCGTGGGTGTCTTCATCTTTGCCTTTCATCCCCCAATAGATTTCATCCCACCGTATGTATATGTTGTTTTGTTTAATTGTTTTCTGATGAAGGCTAATCGCCGCAACGTCCTATCTTTTCCATAATTGTGTTCTGTAAAGCTGAATTACTTGGCATTGTTTTATACTACTGACATTTCCACAGCTTTACGTCATTTCCACTCATTTCATTTGTCTCCCAATGGGGCATACGTCATCTACCAACTCAGGCCAAGCTCTTTGTATTCCGTCTTCATAAATGGTTGACTTTTCCAGCTTCAATTTTCTATGGGATTTCTTCTTCTTCTTTCGTTCGCTTGACAGTTATTGCATATATCTGACATGCTGTCTTTTGTATAAACCTCACTATTTTGTTTAATTCACTTAGTGTTCCATGGAGTTTATCTTCCACTGTCGTTTATCTAGGTCAGAATGTTTGCCTAGATATGTCGTATTCTGGGCAGCCTTCTACTATGTCATCTGCTGTCTGTGACGCCAATCAGTATGTAACCATGGCTGACTTGGTAAGATTTACAGGATGAGATAGCCAGTCGCACGAGCAATGTATGATTCATTGATTCACTTCGTGTGACATATAACTCTGCAGTAGTTACCTGACGAGATAGGCAAAATATGCCAGGTAAATCGTGCAATATTTGTTTGTCAACACATGGTCTCTAAATTCAGCACGGGCGTTATGATATGGAGAGGCATAACTTCATTTTACAAACTATCGTCTGTCAAGACGGCAAGGTGCCAATCAGACATATTGTGTGTGGTTTGTGTGTTTAAGTTGCAATATTGTCTAACGCAAACGTTGGCCCTGTCTGATTAGGTTCCCGATGGCAAATTTGGAAGTCTGAAGAAGACTGGCTGGACCGGTATGATCAGACAACTCGTGGACAATGTGAGTTTCCGACCATCTTTGTATGAGTGAGTATATGTTGGTGTGTTTGGGTGTGTGGGTGTATGTATCTGCGTGTGCATGTAAGTTTGTCTCTAAAAGTGTGTGTGTGTGTATGTGTGAATTGGTGTGTGTGTGTGTGTGTGTATGTGCGTGCGTGCGTGTGGCGTGCGTGAGCAAAAGGTATGCCTGTAAAAGTGTGTGCATATGTGTAATGCGCTATGTCATTTTCATTACATCAACGCTAGCCAGTAAACTTATAACGCAAGTATTTATTTTCTTGTCTGGAGGGGGAAAACTACTTTATGACGGTAAATTGATCATGCGTCAGAAACATGGCTAACAGCTACAAGAATTACAAATAAACTGCAAACTTTCACTAACTGGTACATGCGTAGAATAGTAAGAGTAAAGTGGTATGACAAAATCACCAATGTGGAGCTCATGGAGAGAACTAAACACATCCCAGTGAACCAAGATATGAAGAAAGGGCGCTGGCGTACGTGTTCATAATTGAGTAGGTTCTGCAGCTAAAGTTGTCTACTGCTTGGGGTAGCCAGTCTCATGTCAACCCTCCTTTATTGCCCTTTACGACACGCATGGTAGGTTATTGTGTTGCTCTTCTTTGCTTCCCTTGAGGACCTCGAGTAGCACTGGGTTAACAATAGATTAATCCATTTGTGTAGATATCAAATCTTGTAATGGAAGTAAACGATTATATAGCATGCTTACAATGCTTGCGTCATGCTGGACAGACGGATGCCACACAGATTTACATAATCTGCGTGGTTGATACGATAAGAGCGTTCTAGCTATTACATTTCCCGTGCGCTGTCGGCAGGGTAGCGGGACGAACCTCTACACCGGTCAGCTGGACTTCAACGCTGACTTCTCGTTCAGAAAGCAATGGCAAATTCCTGAATGTAACTTGCCTGGAAAATGTGCTTGAGGTCGGGGTTGATCCGAACGTTCTGCAAAGGACACGCAGCCTGAGATATTCTGACGAGGAGCCTGCCAGTAGCCAGCATGTTCGCCTGCCGGCCTGAAGGGAAGGGAGGGGGTGTCTCGGGTTTGAATCCCTGTCGAGATGAGGACTTTATAAAAATGATCTGGGCTGCCACACTGTCATAGCCTAATATATGTACCAGTACATAATCTGGGAATTAAAAGCGGCCGGCCTAATATTGCCGACATCACCCCTCGAGTGCCGATTGGTCTATTAAATTATGCGACTAGCCGCATATACCCAGTACGCCTCACGGTATGAGAGATCCCATTAGTACTTATTGACTTGTATATAAGGTAGTCACCCAGGAGATACTGCTGTTGGGGGGGGGGCGGCGGGGGGGGGGGGGAAGCTTTACGTCTTCACATGTTCTACGTCACGACATTTGAAGGGGGGTCTTTGTTTCCATTTTAAGACAATTTTCGAAAAAATATCCGGTTTCCAATGTTGCGAGGCTGGGTCTCGACCCCAGAGCTGCAGGGATCGCACAAAATGATCCATACATGGCTAGGGATTGAACCCAAACCATTGTCCTGCCAGGCAGGTGCCACAACTAGTATGCCGCTGCAGCTCCTCTACCTTTAAATGTGGATATAACCCGACGCCACTTGCTGTGCTACGTTGTTTGCACAGGATCAGTTAATTATCAGAATATTTGTGCAAATAGTTCAGATACCACGTGGCGGGTTCAACTCCTACACCTGACATTTGGAGTAAAACAGTGTTTCCCAACCTTTTTTGTGCTATGCCCCACCTAAGCCTTTCTACAATTCTTACCCCCCCCCCCCCAACATATATATAGTTTTTAATATTCAAAAATTGAAATGTTCACTCAAGAAACTTGAATTATAGGGTTTAGGAAAAAATCACTAGTATATTATTGAGCAAATACGGTAAGTAAATTTTCAAAACATATAATGGAGAACTGAAATTCAAGTACAAAATAATTTTCATGTAAGATTTTTCTATATTATTTTAATTATTAGTAATTATTTATTATTTAAATTTAGTGAGATCCTCGCGCTTGATGCTTGCTGCAAAGAGATTTTATGTCAGGTTCCAATTTAGTTAACTTCAGTCTCAAGTCTCCCCGTTTTGTTATATCCAGCTGATTTATTTTGTTTTTTAGCAGCAAATCATTTATGGCACTAAATCCGCATTCTGCTAAATATGAAGATGGAATCGGTAACAATAGTTCTCTTGCACATTTGGTTGCATTTTGATATTTGATTTCGGTTTCCTCACTAAGCCATGCCATCGCTCCCTTTATATTAGATGAAGTGTTAATTGACTCATTTTGCATTTTTGCGAGTTCTTCTTGATACTGCATATTTGAAATATCAGACAAATCCATTAACATTGGCTGCATCATCCAAGTTGGGAAATCAATTTGTTTCAAATCAGAAAATCTTTCTTTTAAATCAGCCGATAACATTTTCAGATGATCGACAATAACATATATAGCGATATCAGTACTTCACATTTTTGGAGCCAATGAAACTTTTCAAAATTTTTGTTGTAAATACATCTCTGACATAATTCAATAAAGGTAATGAAACCAAATATCTTCGCTTTTGCATCGACAAGAGTTTTATTTGTTCCTTGAAGTTGTTTCTTTAATATATTTAGTTTTTCAAAGATATCGGCTAAATAACTCACAAATTCCTTACCATCGACCGCTAACAGATTTTTCATTTCAGGTTTGTCGCTTAAAAATCACTAAGAGTATCAAATAGTCCCATAAATCTTTTCAAGCAGTTCCCTTTCGAGCGCCATCTTACTTCAGTGTGAAGTATAAGTCTCACGTGATCTTCATTTTGTTCTTCACAAAATAACTTGAAGAGACGTTCACATTTGACACTAGCTTTAATAGCATTGATACACTTTATAACTAAATTTAGTACTTCGTTTGGAGCAGGCGAAATGTTTTTAGCTACCAGGTTTTCTCTGTGAATAACACAATGCACAAGAAGCATTTCTGGATTCTCATCTTTCATCAATTTTAAGCAACCATCTCTCTTCTCCATCATATTAGGAGCACCATCTACAGCACAAGATGTTATATTTTTCATTGGTATATTATTGACATCTAAGTAATTTTTTTTTTTAGCTTACTATATATATCTTTGGAGGTAGTGGTGCTTTCTAATGATTTACAGAACAACATTTCTTCAACAAAATTACCTTTATCAATATATCTTGCGTAAGTTATAAATAAGTACGGCATCACTGTCTCTCAAAGTTGATTCATCCATTTGCACCGAAAATTTTCTTGTTTTCTATTTTTCAACAAGTTGTATTTTAATATCCTCACTCAATTCGTCTATTCTTCTGCTAACAGTATTGTTACTTAGTGGAATAGCTTTAACGTCTTTGTCATCTTTTTCCAGAACCGTTTTAAGAAATGCTGATATTGATGGTTTGATTAAATTCTCCCCTATATACTTCCGGTACAATGGCGACAAAATGACGCGTTACTTTCGGGGGGATGCTATTTAGTGTTTTCCTTTGGATTTCGTGTGATTTCCTATGGATTTCCTGTGAATAGTGTTTTCCTGTGGATTATGTGATTTTATTTTGTGTTCTTTTATTGGAAGTTTTCAAAAGAAGCCACGGAAGGCAGGTGGTGGATGAAAATTTGAGGGCAGCCGACAGATATTTGTCGATCATGGTCTTGAGTTCACGACGGCAGGGAGAGGAGCTCTTCTTGAGTCAATGGCTGCGGTCTCCGACCAGTACGGTTACTGCCATAGAGGAAAGCAACGGCAAACTACCTCTTTAAAAGTGCCTAGTATATCATGATTCGCTTAAAGACTTATCATCGCAAGACAAGGACAGAGACGTTAAAATTAGCAACATGGAACGTTAGGACGTTAAACGACGACGAAAAATTAGAGAACATAAAACAGGAAATTGAAAGGGAAAAAATTAATATTTTAGGTATGTGCGAAACGAGATGGACAGGATCAGGCATCAAGATAGATGAAGATTTCAAGATTATTTATTCTGGAGGTGAAGATCGTCATAGGGGAGTGGCAATTATTTTGGACCGGAAAACATCAAAATCTGTTCAAGGATATTGGGCTGTGTCGGACAGAGTTCTACTAGTTAAATTAAGTGGCAGACCTTTTAGCATAAATATTATTCAAGTATATGCCCCAACAGGAGAATCCAGTGAAGATAGTGTAGAAGAATTTTATAATGACATAGAGTCTGCCTTAAAGAAATGTAAACTTCAGAAATAAACATCATAATAGGGGACTTCAATGCAAAAGTAGGAAATCAAGGGGATAGATACACAGTAGGAAACTATGGTTTAGGAGAGAGAAATGAAAGAGGATACAGACTCGTGGAGTGGGCAAAAGAACAGGAAATGATTGTAGGAAACACCTGGTTTAAGCAACACCCTAGAAGATTATGGACATGGAGGAGTCCTGATAGCAGGATTAGAAACCACATTGACTACATTCTCATCAGCAGAAGATTTAGAAACGCGCTAACAGTAGCAAAAAAAGATCCCAGTGCTGATTGCTATAGTGACCACAGATTACTCACAGGAACATTGAGGATAAAGTTGAAGAAAGTCAAGTATATAACAGGAAACACTAATATTATTTGTGTACATTGAGTAATGACAAGGAAATACAAAACAAATTCAACATAGAAGTACAGAACAGATTTGAAATATTGTCTGATCTAGAGATATTATTCCAGGATGTGGATGATCAATGGGAAACGTTGAAGAATTCAATCAATGTGGCTGCAGAAACAACTATTCCAAGATTAAAGAATGTGGGTCGTAAGAAATGGATGACTGAAGAAATTTTACACCTCATGGAAACAAGAAGACTCAACAAAAATAATTCTGTCAAATATGAAGAAATTCACAGACACGTCAGAATATTATGTAAGGAGGCAAAAGAATCATGGCTTGAGGAAAAGTGCTTAGAAATTGAAAACCAACACAACAGTAAAAAATACCAAATTAGTGCACAAAAGAATTCAGGAACTTACTAATAAAAGAACAAGTACATCAAGAGGGTGTCTAAAAACTAAAGATGGCAAAATAATAATAGAAAAAGACCAGATTCTACATGTATGGACAGATTATGTGAAACACCTTTATGATGATAACAGAGACGAACAGTATGATATTAGATTTAATAATGAAGGACCGCCAATTTTGGAGATGGAGGTTCGAAATGTTCTTAAACATATGAAAGCTGGCAAGGCCCCCGGTGCAGATAACATCACAACAGAAATGATTAAAGCTTTAGAAGAATTTAGACTAGAGCAAGTCACCAGACTGTTGAACACATTATATGATACTGGAGATATACATCCTGAATTATGTAACTCTGTATTTATTGCAATCCCAAAGAAATCAGGAACCTTGGAATGTGATCAACATAGAACAATTAGTATAATGAGTCACATCACAAAGATTTTGCTAAGAATTATCATGCAAAGAGTGAGGAAGAAGATACAACCTGAAATAGGGGAAGAACAATGTGGGTTTGTAGAAGGAAAGGGTACAGTAAATGCTGTGTATATGCTGCGAACAGTTATTGAACGTGCTATAAAAGTAAACAAGGATAAACATCTTTGCTTTATTGACTATACAAAGGCTTTTGATAGAGTTAGACATGTCAACATGGTGGATATGCTTGCAGATCTACAAATTGATGGGAAAGATATTAGACTTATAAAAAACATATATTGGAAACAACAAGCTGCAATAAGGATTGATAATGAAGTGGGACAGTATCAGCCAATTAAGAGAGGTGTTAGGCAGTGATGTGTGATGTCTCCAGATATTGTTTCCCTATATAGTGAAAATATTTTCAGAAATGTAGAGGATATAAATGGAATCAGCATTGGAGGACGAAACATCAATAACATTAGATATGCAGATGATACAGTATTAATTGCAGACAATGCGCAGGACCTGCAACAATTAGTAGATGCGGTTGTTGTACACAGTGAGCAACTGGGGTTAGAATTAAATTGTAAAAAGACTCAGGTTATGGTCGTCACTAGGAAGGAATAAGTGCCACAATATAATATACAAGTAAATGGAAATATTCTTCAACAAGTGATTCGGTACAATTATCTTGGAACAGTCATAACATCTGATAGGAGATGCCTTGAAGAGATTAGAACAAGAATCGCCATGGCGAAAGTAGCCTTTAGCAAGATGAAAAACATTCTGACCAATAAAAAGATGTCAATTGAAACGAGAAAAAGAGTGCTGAGGGGATACATAGAGCCTGTTCTTTTGTATGGATGTGAAACTTGGACAATGAGCAGTCAAGCTGAAAAACATCTGATGGCTGCAGAAATGTGGTTTCTGAGGAAAATGCAGAGAATACCATGGACAGACAGAAAAACCAATGACCAAGTACTACAGGAGACAAATGAACATCGTAAACTGATTAGAGAAATTAGACGTAGACAGTCACAATTTTTTGGACATGTTATGAGAAGAAATGGATTGGAGAACTTGGTGACAACTGGCAAGATCGAAGGGAACAGACCAAGAGGAAGACCGAGAGGAAAATACCTGGATGGCTTGGCCACATGGCATGGACGAGACAGGAACACTGAGCTGATCCACGACACTGGTGGTCGAGTGAAATGGCGAGTCATGACCGCCCACGCTTTCCGGCATGGCACATGATTGATTGATTGATTGATTGATATAGTATGACTTTTCCCAGATTTAGTGATGAGTAATGCAATTTGATAACTAGCCTCGAGAGTATGATTGATATTTGCATTGTGAGGAGTAAATATACTTTAATGTTACTCTTTTTTCAAAATTTTTCTTTAAAGTTTGAAAGTAATTCAAATGTGAATTAATTTGAGGATTATGTTTCGCCTTCAAATGTGCCTCAAGACGACCTCGTTTCATTGATTCGTTGGTCAAGCATTGTTGGCATAAAAGACAAAAAGGTGACCGTTCGTCGTGGACAGCGGGTATGAAACCAAATTTTAAATATTCTACCGAATACTGACGAATTCTTTTCTTGCTTGCACCACTCATTTCATTATGGACTAAAATAAAAAAAAATATAAGATTATTTAAAAAACTAAACAAAAAAAAAATGAACTGAAGTAAATGTCGACTAAAAATGCATAGTTAAATATGTATAGCACATTTACCCAACCGTGGAAAAAAAAAAAAAAAAAAAAAAAACTTTTTCATTTGACAAATTTTTCTGGAAAACGATGCTTCTAAAACTGAAATTAATAAAATTTATCAATTGAATTTATATACCATTTATATATCACTTATATTTATACATTGTAAATATTTTTCTTTAAACAACGAGACTTTTACACCAATTTAACGGACGCTTATTTCAAATTAACACTAACGGTGAATGCTGAGCGTTACTGCGAAACACTACAGAAACTGAGATTCCGGCACTAAGCATTTCCCTCCATTCAGACCAAATAGCGCAAAATGCTTAGAGCCGGCCCAATATAACCAGTAGTTCAACGTCTAACAATGAAATCACTGCTACTAACATCGCGGACAGAAGTTACTTATACTGGACGTTTACCCAGCTCGAGTAGCGACAGAGAGTCGCCATACGGTTAAATTAAACTCTGGACGAGTTTATTTTCGAATTGCCCCCTCCCCTCCCCCTTTAACAATCGCATTGCCCCCCTCCCCCTTCCTGTGCGGCGTGGGCCCCACGTTGGGAAACACTGGACTAAAATGTTGACGTCTCGTCCTTGACCTGGGGGCGTAAATTACAAGTACTTCTGGAGTCGGAATAGGTTCGCCTGCTGCAGAGGGACATTGGTAATAAGGAAAGCTAATCCACACACATAAATCAATCCAGTACACTAGAAGTAGTAGCATGTGTACGGACTACGCTTGAGTTTAAAGCAAGCGAAAAAAACAATAACAACAACAACAACAATCTTAAATAACCAGTTTCAAAATCAAATATACAGTGCCATTCTACACGCTATATAGACCATTGGGCGAATTCTTCTAGGCCTATATTTGTAGAGACCAATCGGTGCTCGCTGCGTGACCTGGTCAATGACAGACCGGTCATCTGTACTTCTCATGTCACATCTTGGTGTCCATATGTTCGTCTGCGGTAGTGGTGTCGAACGCATGACCACGGGCCGGTAGACACGCCTTTAGCTACTACACTCCACAAGACCCAATTAGTGGAACAACAGTTCCAACATGTTTATCTCTTGTATTCTCTTCGTGATGGCAAGAAAGCGGACATCGCCCTAGCGCCATTCCAGATGTCCACGCAGCGGGCCGAAGTTGTGGATTTCACCAAACCGTTCATGACCAAAGGCACGACTGTCGTGGTGATGCGACCTGAGCCCAAGAACTGGGTGTTTCAGTTCCTCTCACCTTTCTCTAATGTGAGTAGTGTGTACCTTCACCATAATTATCATCATCACCATCATTATCGTCATTATAGCCATTATCATGATCATTATTATCATCATCATCTACACCACCAAGGATACGTCATCACTTTCTCGCTCCCTGACTCTGCTAATGCTACAATAATAACAACCAAACAGCACCAGACAAAAGAACAATAGAAACAACAACACAAACACTAACAACGTCAACATAAACAATGAGAGAAACAACTCAAACAACAACAACATAAACAACAACACCAACATAAACAACAACACCAACATAAACAACACCATAAACAACAACACCAACAAAAGCACCACCACCAACAACAATAGAAACAACAACAACAATAACATAAACAACAGCATAAACAACAACAACACCATAAACAACAACAACATAACAACAACAACAATAAAAACATAAACAACAACATAAACAGCAACAACAACAGAAACAACCGAAACAACAACAAAAACACCACCACCAACAACAATATAAACACCAATAACAACAATAACATAAACAACAGCATAAACAACAACAACAACAACATAAACAACAACAACAGAAACAACAACATTAACAACAACAACAACAACAACAACAGAAACAACATAAACAACTACAACATAAACAACAACTTAAACAACAACTACTCCCCTCACTACGGTTGTCACCTTGCCCCACGATGGTCATGTGTGCAATTCACCATCACCGCGGGGTTTCAAAATTCTCCAGGCTCCCAGACTGACCCAGCCTACACAGGGTAGCAGAAACCGTTCCGGGAGGTAACGGTGGCGGGACTGACCACAACCACGTCACCGTCGGGGGCCGACTGGCCTGTACAGCCAGCACCATATACCCCGAACACCTCCAGGCCTGTACAGCCAGCACCATATACCCCGAACACCTCCAGGACTGTACAGCCAGCACCATATACCCCGAACACCTCCAGGCCTGTACAGGTAGCACCATATACCCCGAACACCTTCAGGCCTGTACAGCCAGCACCATATACCCCGAACACCTTCAGGCCTGTACAGCCAGCACCATATACCCCGAACACCTCCAGGCCTGTACAGCCAACACCATATACCCCGAACACCTCCAGGCCTGTACAGCTAGCACCATATACCCCGAACACCTTCAGGCCTGTACAGCCAGCACCATATACCCCGAACACCTCCAGGCCTGTACAGCTAGCACCATATACCCCGAACACCTTCAGGCCTGTACAGCCAGCACCATATACCCCGAACACCTCCAGGCCTGTACAGCTAGCACCATATACCCCGAACACCTCCAGGCCTGTACAGCCAGCACCATATACCCCGAACACCTCCAGGCCTGTACAGCTAGCACCATATACCCCGAACACCTTCAGGCCTGTACAGCCAGCACCATATACCCCGAACACCTCCAGGCCTGTACAGCCAGCACCATATACCCCGAACACCTCCAGGCCTGTACAGCTAGCACCATATACCCCGAACACCTCCAGGCCTGTACAACTAGCACCATATACCCCGAACACCTCCAGGCCTGTACAGCTAGCACCATATACCCCGAACACCTCCAGGCCTGTACAAGGTCATCCAACCATTTGTAATAATTTAAAACAACGCTTTCCCTCAGGGAAGTTACACACAGAAGTCACACACAATACGCTACTCGTGTTTGAGCGAAAGTACAATTTATTGATTCACTTCATCTCATATATAACTGATTCAGTGCTAAACAAAGTGTAGGCTTAGACCAAACATGATGCACAAGCAAATGATCAAGTATTATAATGTACATGTTCATTCACTGGGCATTGATATTGCAGAAGATATCACGAAAAAACACAGATAACATGGTGACCCTAGTATGGCGATATATAGTCCTTCTGTCCAAATAGGAGGTCATACGTCGCGAAATATTATCTTTCGGCACTGAACCAATTAACTCTGCAGCACACACCTGACGAGATACAGCGAAATATGCCAGGCAATAAATCTTGCAGGACATTGTTTGTGGCTTCTGTGTTTAAATAATTTTAATCATCTTTATTTGTACACACTTGTTACGGCCCACAAATAATTTTATTTGTGCTCTCTCTGTAACTGTCCGTCTTACTCAATATATAACCAGTTTCTCGCCGAATGGCTCCAGTTCTACACGCCCCAGTAAACACTAAATAGATAGTTTACTTTTTCTCAGCTGTCTAAAGTTAAGCCTTACATCCATTCCCATCTTGTTCTCTACATCTCACACACATGATATATTTCTTCTTATTTTCTAATGTTTTCTAGTTCTTAAAAACAGGGGTTTAATAGGCAAGAATATCGACTTTATTGTATAGGGTTTTATTATATATAGCGCGGTTTCTTATGACCTGCCGAAATCGTCGAACACAGCACGAACTCCGTAGCTTCAGCGACCAACCCCAGTAGTCTCAGAGAAAAGTGCACTTGTGAACCGCATGTCGTAGCCTGGAATAGAACTCACAACCTGGGGGAGCAAGGCAGGCCATGGAGACTCCCTTTTAGTTCTGCAAACAACAAACAATACTGATATATGAAAGAACGTATCTCTCCCTCGCCGTTTCAGATCGTGTGGTCGGCCATATTTGTTGCCTTCGTGGGCACCAGTCTGATGCTGTTCGCGGTCAGCCGGTTCAACTCGGACCGACAGGCCAAGTACACGCACAACCTGCGGGAGAGCTTCTGGTACATGTGGGGCACCCTGCTGCGGGGCAGCCTCAACGGCAGGTAATACTTGTCCCAGTAACCACCTGACGTTTGTTTTCTGTGTCTCCATGGCTTGTTTAGAGCAACTATAGATTAATCATTTTTTTCCCGTTCGCATATCCTTTGCAGGACATCGCTGTCAACATCCGCATCTTTCAAATGATTGTTGATTTCTTGGCAAGATTACGCTCAGTAGTTTGCCATTGCTTTCTGAGCGACCGGCTCACATACCCCTAAGTTACCGACGCGGCTAGAACTGCCATCTATTCTCGCTCACGAGAGTATACGGGATTACGGAGAAAGTCGCTAATACCCAGGCCAGGGAGACCGGCAGATTAATCATAAGCTATATATATAAGACGGTGGAGAGATAATACATGTACAGACCTACAAGCACTTGGAATCAACGACTGGCAAGAGAAGGTCCACCAGAGAGACGAATGGAGACGGATTGTATTTGCAGCAAAGAACCTCAATGGCTTAGAAACCATATATATATATATATATATATATATATATATATATATATATATGCCATGAAACCCACACTTTGATCTACGTGCACTGAAGAGTGAGGAGATAAAATATAAATTCAACGTAGAGTTAAAGAACAGTTCTGATGTATTGTCCAATATTGGAAATATTCAAGATGTCAGTGACCAATGGGATATATTAAAGAAATCAGTCGTCCAAGCTGCAGAAATAACCATCTCAATAATGATGATTGGACGTAAGAAATTGATGACGGGAGACATCTTAACACTTTTGGAAATAAGAAGAAATAAAGAAAATTATGAAGAAATTCACAGGAATATTAGGAAATTATGTAAAAACGCAAAAGAAGCATGGCTTGAAGAAAACTGCAAGGAAATTGAAAACCAACACAACACCCGGAATGTCAAATTAATGCACAAACGAATTCATGACATTACAAACAAAATAACACACACATCAACGGGTTGCCTAAAAACCAAAGATAGCAAAATCATAATAGAAAAAGATCAGATTTTACATGCCTGGTCAGAATATGTGAAATGCCTTTATGATGATACAAAAGAGAAACCGAATAATATTCAGAATAATAATGATGGACTATCAATTTTGAAGATGGAAGTTAAGAATTCTCTTAACCATATGGAAACTGGCAAGACCTCGGATCCAGATAACATCACAACAGAAATTATCAATGCCTTAGAAGAAATGGAATAGACCAGGTCACCAGACGCTGAACACAATATATGATACCGAAGATATACCTCTTGAATGATGTAATTCTATATTTATTGCAATCCCGAAGAAATCGGGAGCTTTGGAATGTGACCAACATCGAACAGTTGGTATAATGAGCCATATCACGAAGATTTTCCTAACAATCATCATGCAAAAAGTTAGGAAGAAAATATAAACCGAAATAGGGGAACAACAATGTGGGTTCCTAGAAGCCAAGGGTACAGTAAAAGCTGTGTATATGCTGAGAACATTAATTGAACTTTCCTTAGAAGTAAATACAGATCTATATCTTTGCTTTATTGACCACACAACGGCGTTCGATAAAGTAGGACATTTCAACATGCGTGCAGATCTACAAATTGATAATAAAGACCTTAGACTTGTAAAAGAACATATATTGGAAACAACAAGCTGCTATAAGGATTGATAATGAAATATATCAGTATCAGCCTATTAAGAGAGGTGTGCAACAGGGACGTATAATGTCTCCAGATCTTATTTCCCTATGCAGTGAAAAAAATTTTCAGAAATTTAGAAGATTTGAGAGGAATCACCATTGGGGAACGAAACATCAATAATAATAGACATGCGGATGATACAGTATTGATTGCAGACAATGAGCAGATCTGCAACATTTTGTAGATGCGATTGTTGCACACAGTGAACGACTAGGGTTATAATTAAATTGTAAAAAGACATAGATTATGGTCGTCACTAGGAAGAAGTAAATACCATAATGTAATATACAAGTAAATAGGAATATTCTTAAACAAATGAATCGGTACAATTATCTAGGAACAGTCATACCATCTGCTTGGAGGTGACTTGAAGAGATTAGAACAAGAATTACCAAGATAGCCTTTTGCAAGATGGAAAACATACTGACCGATTAAAAGATGTCAACTGCAACAGGAAAAAGAGTGTTGAGGTGCTACATAGAACCTATACATTTTTATGGATGTGAAGCTTGGACAATGGGCACACTGGGGGGAAAACATTTAATGGCTGTGGAATAGTGGTTTCTGATTAAAATGCAAAGAATACCATGGGCAGACAGAAAAACCAACGACCAAATCCTACAAGAAACAGACGAAAATCGTAAACTAATTAGAGATATTAGTTGTAGACAGTCTCAGTTTTTTTAGACACATTATGAGAAGAAATAAATTGGAGAACTTGGCAACAACTGGCAAGATTGAGGGGAAAAGAATAAAGGGAAGACAAAGAAGTAAATACGCGGATGGCGTGACCACGTGGTGTGGTCAAAACAAGAAAACAGAGCCGATCCACGACTCTGTTGATCGCGTGAGATGGCGAAACTTGACCGCCCACGCTTATCGGCTTGGCACGTGATGATGATGATGATGAAGGTACCTCTACATCCCAGGGTAGAAGAAGGTAGACTGGACATTGCTGTTAGGTACCTCTACATCCCAGGGTAGAAGAAGGTAGACTGGACATTACTGTAAGGTACCTCTACATCCCAGGGTAGAAGGAGATAGACAGGACTGGACTGTAAGGTATCTCTACATCCCCAGGTAGAAGAGGACAGGACTAAACACGACTTTGGGGTATCTGTGCACCCCATGGTAGAAAGAGGTAGACGGGACAAGACTGTAAGGTACCGCTACATCCCATGGATGGTAAGGTTACTTTGATGGCCTCAGTGCTTCTCTAGTGTTGTACTGTACATGACGTAATGCAGTGTGTGTAAATTGTTGACCAGTTTCCCGCCTGCTCCTCCAGCCCACACGCCATCTCGTCCCGCATCATCTCCTCTGCCTGGTGGTTCTTCTGTCTGATTATGTCGTCAATTTACACGGCCAATCTGGCAGCTTTTCTCACCATTACTATTGGTGACATCGGGATCAACACTGCCCAGGACCTCGCTAAACAGGCAAGTTAAATGTGATCATCTGTTGTCTAGTTAATTAGTCAGTTAGTTAGTCTCTGTTCCAACTTCACGGCAAAGGGTCGCACTATTATACTCCGTTCCTGTGCCAGTGAATATCACACAAAATGCTCCTCACTGTCCCATATGAAAAGTGAAATAGACAGGAGTCTAAAATGATTGAGGTTACTAAACAAGCGAATGAAAGACAGAGACAGACTGAGACAGAGAGATACAGATATATATAGAGAAAGAGAGAAGTAGAGACATATATTACACAGAAATATCTATTGGGGAATCCTTTGAGGCCACAAAGGCAGTTCATAAATAAACACACATGTATTTATTGGCGCTGAAGGAATTGAGAAGAAGGAGGTGGAGCCTCGTCTCTACGTCCTTTTCCTCACTTCTGTGATCGCCAAACAATATATGTGTTTATTAATGAACTGCCCTAGAGACAGGCAGACAAATAGACAGGCAGGCAGACAGACAGAGAGGCATACAGGCAGGCAGACAAGCAGACAGGCAGATTGGCCGGCAGGCAGACAGACAGACAGACTGGCAGACAGGCAGACAGACAGACACTCTGGCAGGCAGACAGGCAGATAGACTGTTGGGCAGACAGACTGACAGACAAGCACGCAGACTGACAGACAGACAGACAGACAGACAGACAGACAGACAGACAGACGTTATCGTTTATATGTAACACAATGAAATCATCATCATCATCATCATCATCATCATCATCATCATCATCATTATCTTGTGCCCTACTAGCTGGCGTAGGCGTTCATGTCTCTCCACAGATCTCGGTCTTTAGTGTTCTGGATCAACTCTGCTGATGATATTCTTCCATGCCACCGTCTTAGTCCATACCGCATCATTTCTCTTGGTCTGCCTCTTCCTAATTTCCCACTGATTTTTCCTGTTGTCACCATATTCCCTAAAGCCTCTCTTCTCATCATAGGACTAAAAAAAAAGCTGATTGCCTCTTTCTTATTGTTGTATAAAATGTTCTAGGTTCACTAGCCTCTTTCAGGCAATTCCTTGTTACTCTGGTAGTCCAAGGAATAGGCAACATTCCTCTCAGGAACTACATCTCTGTTGCTTATAAGTTCTCCCTAATTGAATTCAGGTCGATTATTCACATCGACACAAACGACACATTTGTTACTCCCTGTGTTAAATTATTACTCCCTGAGTTAACTTGTTACTCACTGAGTTAACTAGCTACTCCCTGTGTTAACTTGTTACTCCCATTGTTACTTATTACTCTCGGTATTAACTTGTTACTCCCTGAGTTAACTTGCTACTCCCTGTGTTAACTTATTACTCCCTGAGTTAACTTGTTATTCACTGAGTTAACTTGTTACTCTCTATGTTAACTTGTTACTCCCTGAGTTAACTTGTTACTCACTGAGTTAACTTGTTACTTTCTATGTTAACTTGTTACTCCATGTGTTAACTTGTTACTCCCCGTGTTAACTTGTTACTCCATGTGTTTAACTTGTTACTCCATGTGTTAACTTGTTAATTCCTATGTTAACTTGTTACTCCCTGTGTTAACTTGTTACTCCTTGTGTTAATTTATTATTCCCTGTGTTAAATTATTACTCCCTGTGTTAAGTTGTTACTCATGGGTTAACTGATTACTCCCTGTGTTGACTTGTTACTCCCTGTGTTAACTTATTACTCTCGCTATTAACTTGTTACTCCCTGAGTTAACTTGTTACTCCCTTAGTTAACTTGTTACTCTCTATGTTAACTTGCTACTCCCTGTGTTAACTTGTTACTCCCTGTGTTTAACTTGTTACTCACTGAGTTAACTTGTTACTCTCTATGTTAACTTGTTACTCCATGTGTTAACTTGTTACTCCCCATGTTAACTTGTTACCCCTGTGTTTAACTTGTTACTCCATGTGTTAACTTGTTAATTACTATGTTAACTTGTTACTCCCTGTGTTAACTTGTTATTTCATGTGTTAACCTGTTACTCAATGTGTTAACTTGTTACTCCCTGAGTTAACTTGTTACTTCCTGTGTTAACTTGTTACTCTATGTGTTAATTTGTTACTCCCTGAGTTACTTGTTACTCCATGTGGTAACATGTTACTCCCTGAATTAACTTATTACTCCATTTGTTAACTTGGTACTTCCTGTATTGACTTGGTACTTCCTGTATTAAATTGTTACTCCCTCTGTTAACTTTTTACTCCCAGTGTTAACTTTTTACTTCCTGTGTTAACATGTTACTCTCGGTGTTAACATGTTACTCCCTGTGTTGACCTGTAATCCCTTGTGTTGAGTTCTGTGAGTTGACTTGTTACTCCGTGAGTTGACTTGTTACTCCGTGAGTTGACTTGTTACTCCGTGAGTTGACTTGCTACTCTGTGAGTTGACTTGTTACTTCTTGAGTTGACTTGTTACTTCATGAGTTGACTTGCTACTCTGTGAGTTGACATGTTACTCCGTGAGGTGACTTGTTACTCCGTGAGGTGACTTGTTACTCCGTGGGGTGACTTGTTACTCCGTGAGTTGACTTGCAACTAAGTGAGTTGACTTGTTATTGGTGATGTAACTTGTTACTCCGTTAGGTGTTTTGCTACTCTCTAAGGTAACCTAACGTTCACGTCTCTTAGCCAGACTTTTATCATCATTGCATCTTCACAGACCTCAATGTCACTATTCTTATCCTCATCATCTGAATCATCCTTATCGGTACCACAATCATCACCATCATCATCGTGGACAACTAGGACAAAACTGTCACATCAATTAGCAGTCCTCTCTCATCTCTCCCACAGGACCAGTTTGACTACGGTACTGTGGAAGGTTCTCAAACCGAAACGTTCTTCAACCACACCCAGATGATGCACTACTCCACCATGTGGAATTATATGTCCGTCCTGTCTCCCAGCTCAATGGCCAGGACAACAGACATTGGATTTGAGTACGTATATCTGTTCACAGTTCCGTATAATTGTTCACAGTTCTATACATTCGTTCGCAGTTCTGTATACTTGTTTACATCTTCATAAATTTATTTACAATTCTGTATATTTGATTTGATCCAAAGAACCTTCCTACATCAATCATCGAATCATCGTTTGTCCAAAATGTTGATCCTCAGAACTTCGACGCACATCAGACACGGAATCTCGTTTGCCCAGAACATTTGACAATAAAACCTCCTCCCACATGAGCCATCGAATCTCGTTAAGTCTTGAAAATTTGATCTATAGATCTTCTTCTCTCATCAGCCAATGAAACGTATTTTGCTCAGAACATTTGACCCATAGGACGTCGTCATCAACGACTACGTTCTGACGACGCTTCATCCATCTGTTCTATTTCTTTCATGCGCGTCAAGAAAAGAAAGATATGACTTTATCCATCTTTTCTATTTCTTTCATGCGAGTAAAAAAAATGACTTTATCTGTCTGTTATATTTCTTTCATGCGAGTCAAAAAAAAGGAAAACATGAATTTATATATATGTTCTATTACTTTCATGCGTGTCAAAAAAGGAAGATATGACTTTATCTGTTCTATTTCTTTCATGCGCGTCGAACTGGAAGATATGACTTTATGTGTCTGTTCTATTTCTTTCAGGCGCGTCAAAAAAGGAAGGTATGCCTTTATCTGGGACTCCCCTACGATTCGCTTCAAAATCAGCAATGACTGTGCCCTCATGGAAATAGGCTCGCCCTTTGACCTCAAAGGTTATGGATTTGCCCACCAAAAGAACGCGCCCTACGGAGACAGGTTGTCTTGGGCGCTGCTCAGGCTGCAGGATGATGGTGTTCTGTACAGGCTGGAGAGGAAGTGAGTACATCTCTGTTGTGTGTGGGGGCGTCTGTGTGTTGGTGGGTGTGTGTGGGTGGTTTTGAATATACGGCGTCATGCCTTTGAATTTGGTTCTGTGTGCTTACACGTGTTTGAGATTGTGTCTGTGGGTGTGTGTGTGTGTGTGTACTGCTTGAAACCTCTGAACTTGATTCTGTGTGCTCACAACTGTCTGTGTGTGTATGTGTGTGCGCGCGCGGCTGTGTGCGAACTTCTTATTATCCACACCTTATATATCCTGGCTCATGTCCTCCTTTTTCGCTTGCTCCTTCACTCCTCCATTTATTCTCTCTTTTCGATTGATACCGTAGCAGGCATCAAACTCTTAACTCCGGTGCTCAACGCGTAGGAGAGAAATACGGCGGATATTTAATCAGTCTGGCACATGAACGATGAGCATGGCCACTCATCGTTTTCTACTGAATAAAGGAGACGGAGCACCCGCGGGAATGTCCTGAGTGTAATACGCTAGATTCTTGATCTCATATTGTTGTCTAAGGTCCTCATGTGTGTTCTGTGTCTGCTTTGCTTAGTCCTTGATCTGTTGCCATCCACATACACTACTTAGAAGTAGGAGAAGTGCCTGGGGATTCATAGCGAAGGATAATGGACGGTGTTTATTGCAGGGGAGTCTGAGAATGGAGGTGGAGGCGGTCGCCATGGCGTACCACAGACTGGAGGATAAACAGCACCCACATGTCGTGATGTCAATGGAGTCACAGAGCATGCTGGGATATGTGAAGACATGCTTGCTCCGTGAAGGGTGGCATGCAGCAATTCAACAAATCAAAGACAAGGAGCATCTGTTAGATCTTTTACCCAGGGCATGCTGGTGTGATGGGAAACGAGTAAGCAGGTAGAGAGGCTGGGTCTGCACCTTTGGGTGAGGTATTGCTGTACGATGCGGCAGATATTGAGATCATGTGTATAGTATGTAAGAATAGATACACCATCATCGCATGGAGAGAATGATGTGGCAGATATTGAGATCATGTGTATAGTATGTAAGAACAGATACACCATCATTGCCAGGAGAGAACGATGCGGCAGAAAGTGACCAGAGGATCTGGCCGACGCTCACGACTCCGAGCGAAGGCCACACAATCAGAATGCAGCTGATATAATTAGTATTGCGACTCTTCGCTGGTTGTTGAATATAATGACGGATCAGATATTAAAATGTCCAAACTGCTGTCGGTCATTGACCCTACTCACCTTAACTCACCTCAGCTTCATATTTGCCAATCACCGTGTCACTCACTGCTCAGGCTTCCATTGTGCCCAGAGTCTGACAGACAGGAGAAGTCAGCAGGATGTTGTGGCAGTGTGACATAAAACAATTTGGTATTCCTCTGCAGGATCAACACATACCCAATTCATGTCTCGAGAGTGTGATTGTTTCCCGGTTCGTCTTTATTCAATCCTTCATTGCTGTTCATTCTTTATCTTCCGTGGTTCTCAACTTTTGGAGGACGTTCGGCAGCATGTTGTAATCCCGGTGTATCTGAGAAACCAGTGAACCGAGACGTGAAGACAAGACGCTGGCATAGGATCGGACATTCAGTCATGCACCCTCCATTCTGGTTGAAGTCTGTTAATCTATTTTTCTTAGTCTACCTTTATTCAGTCTTTCAATGTTCCTAATTCGTTCATCCTTGCCCACTCTTTCATCTGTTAGCTTACTTGTAGCCTAATTTTCGCCATATGGTTGTGTTAATTCTTGTCATGCTCACAAAGGGCAATTTAAGAAGCTCATTTGTATGTATAACTTCTGATAATGGTCACATCTGATAATGGACATTCGAGGTTGATTACGCCAGATGGACTTCCAAACACTGATGACCACCGGAAGTGACGTGTAGAAATACGAACCATATACTCTACTTCATGTGGGCTAGAGGGGTTTCCTGATGTGGGTATGTGAAGTGTTCGGACCATCAAATATCTAGGTCTTAGTCCACAGAGATAAAAGTGCTTAGTCTTTTACTGAGAAAAGATGTAATAGAAAACATGGTGGCGCCTGGAGATATCAGCGGTAGAAGAGGCAGGGGGAGACGGAGAGACATGTTGCTTGGCGGACCATCAAGGACCATGGTGGCCCGGAGGAATGTCATCAGTGGAATTGACACGGAACCCGGGACCCGGATATGTGAAAATGTATGAACGTTTCGCCAGTTGGCATTGCACATGAGATGATGATGATGCGTGGATCTGAATAAGTTTATGAAAACAAGAAAAATCATCTCATCTCATTGTGTTCCTCTTGTGCCTTGTAGTGTCGAAGCGAAGTATAAACAGCGGGAGAGTGCCCATTTATGAGCTTCAAATATCGAGTTTCTCATGGACTCTGTTATTCCCTTAATCCATCTATGATGTTATTAAACTTCCCAAGTACTTGAAGCTATTTACTTGTTTCAGGTGGGGGTGGGAGTGGGTGTTCTTTTAGATGAATCTTTATTGTTTTTGTTGTGACAACAGGAAAGATGGAGGATTATAGAGGTAGAGGTTGACAGGAAATATGGTGGATAATAGAGTCAGCGGTTGACAGGGAGAAAATGCCGAGCGGTTGGACACAGTGGCACTGAAGGCGGCCTATCAAGCATAAAGTGGACAGTTTGTGGAGGGATATGATCGCCTGCGCCGCCCGGCTTGACATGATGGGATTATAAGTGATCACTTAAACGGCTTTATGTGCAAATGCACGAACACAACATCTTTTAAAAGATCTCTCTATCACGCGAGTTAACGGAAGGACATTATAGAAACGGGTGTCGCTCCTGCTCGTTACCGCAATTATCTACGTTCTTCTGCTGTTAATAACATGCGTTGATGAATGGCTTTCGGACATCTACGAGATGTCACGAAAGGCGGATAAAAAGGTGACATTGAAGAGGAGGGACAACATGGAGTATCGGTTGGTGTGGATGTTAGGGGAAGCTAGCGTCTGTCGAGTGACTCGAAACATGATAAAACAAATATCGCACACAGAGGGTGGGAAAAACAAAAGACTCAGAGAGAGAGAGAGAGAGAGAGAGAGAGAGAGAGAGAGAGAGAGAGAGAGAGAGAGAGAGAGAGAGAGAGAGAGAAAGAAAGAAAGAGAAGAGAGGGAGAGAAGGAGAGACAAAGAGGGAGAAAAAGCAGAGAGGGACAGTAAGCGAGAGAAAAAGAGAGAGGGAAAGAAAGAGAAAGAGAGAAAAAGCGAGAGAGAAAGAGGGAGAGATAAATAGAGAGAGAGTGAGAGAGAGAGAGAGCGAGAAAGAGAGTGAGAGAAAGAGAAGAGGGGGAGAACAAGCGAAAGATAAAGAGAGAGGGATAGAGAGAGAAAGAGAGAAAAAGCAAGAGAGAAAGAGGGAGAGATAAATAGAGCGAGAGAAAGTGAGCGAGAAAGCGAGTGAGAGAAAGAGAGAGAGAGAGACATAGAGAGGGGGAGAGAGAGAGAGAGAGAGAGAGAGAGAAGAGGGGGATAACAAGCGAAAGATAAAGAGATAGGGATAGAGAGAGAAAGAGAGAAAAAGCAAGAGAGAAAGAGGGAGAGATAAATAGAGAGAGAGAAAGTGAGCGAGAAAGCGAGTGAGAGAAAGAGAGAGAGAGAGAGAGAGAGAGAGAGAGAGAGAGAGAAGTAATGCACGATCGATGACACTTTATTTTCAAGGGGTTCTGCCCTTCTTATCTATCTCTTTCGTACACGATTTCACCCACACACTACTTCTGAGGCTAACGAGAACAACAACAACAACACTATCAATATATGCATTATAAAGGCATGGGAAATGTGCAAAAATCATGCATGAGTGAGAGAGAAGAGAGAAGAGAGAGAGAGAGAGAGAGAGAGAGAGAGAGAGAGAGAGAGAGAGAGAGAGAGAGAGAGAGAGAGAGAGAGATTAATGTACAACGAGATAAAAATGTTTACAAGATATCGAAAATACAGAATTGACAGCAAGACTTAGGAAAGATAGGATTGATTACAAGATTGGATATAGAGATTGAAATGAATGCAAGATAAAGTAAACTTCTAGAAATGACTACAAAATATTGTCAATTCATTCAAATGACTACATGATATAGTATCTACCGCCTTTTATCAACAGTATATGAAGAATATGTCGAATTCCATGGAAAGAATGATAATCAAATATAGAGGTTCTAGAAAAACTGGGAATTAACAGAGAGTTTATGTGGAAAAAGAAATATTTCAGCCACGTTAAAAGACAAACCTTGATTGTTTTGTTCTGTCAGATTGGTGTTCGTCCATCTCTTGATGTTATCGTCCCACTTGTACTGTTGTCTACCTCTTGCTCGCTTGCCTTCAACCTTACCCTCCAGTATGGTTTTAATAAGAGTGTTATGTCTTAGCCAGCTCTGTGACGAAGGGGGTTACCATTGCACTTCGGAATCCCACATAACGCGTTCCAAACACAGCTGCCGGTGATTTTCATTTCAGTCTCATCCTTTCCACATACGCGTTCTCAATCGGTTCCCCCACCTGGTCTCACAGGCGCACGATCGATTCCCCCATGCCCATAAGTAATCTACCACCAAGAGGTGCATTCTCTGCCGCCTACCAGCCTGTTCATTTCCCCCACTACCAGGGCAGAAAATCCATACAATTCCCAAAATCTATGACCTCTGAAGCCACGATAGATATTCCACACGGAACATTCCTTTCTCCATCTTACTAAGCATTCTCCTTGAGTCCGTAATGAATGCAGTGTTTGTTGCAGTGGTCTCCTCTAACCAACGGAATGCCGCTGTTACTGCTTCCACCTCCATTCTCATGCTGGAGGTCTGTCGTGTCCTCCTTTACAGTGTCGTCCCTGGAGTGAAGAGAGTCGACACCCACATTATAATATTTTCCTCCTTTTTAATATTCTGGAGAATCCACCAGCTTCCGTCCAACACACTCCATCAGCCCGTGGACACCTTTTCCTATCACTCTCTCACTGTCGTACTATGCCCCCTTCTCATACTTCCCCAACGCAACATACTCAACAACTCTTGCCTCTAAAAATTAATAAAGATTAATTTATTAAAAGAAAAGTGTAACGTATATGAGACGTGTATGTGAAGAAAATGTGTGACGTGTTCTATAAAGTGTGTAGAATCGGACTCTCAGACAACAACCCAGTCAGCTGATCCCAGCAAGGATAGACCACAGCACGTTACGTCAGAACATGTGCATCTCACCCAGTGCCGAAACCATCCTGCTGGATACTGATTTGCCTCTGTAGACCTCTGGTAATCCCATTTCATGATCTTCCGAAATAGACACCGGTGGTATTAACAGTTAATCATGGACCGGTTGCACCCTACACAATGTCCGTTCCTATCGTTCCAAAAAAAAAAAATGCACAAGTCCTTTGTAGTGTGTACACAGTTATTAATGTTAATAGTCAATGTACTTCATTCTCACTCGTGTCTATCTAGCCTCAAGTATCATGTCTTGTGTTCTATTACACGAGATTATATCACACTAGGTAACTATTATAATTAATGTTCTCGGTTAGTTACTACTGTCTGATGCTGTGTGGTGCATCAACAATCATCACCCGTCTTTGGTGAATCATCTTCCTTCTAGCTTTAGTTACGTTCTGTACGAAACTTTATTGACTGTTCCACTGGTGTTCTTCCGAATGGCATTTGAACCTTTCCTAAAACCTTGTTGAGTTTCCTCGGATCTGGTAGGGAACCTAGGATAGAAACAACACATCTGGTGATAGTACTAGTCACTGATCCTATCGGCTGAGTGTAAGCCTATTGCCTTGCTTAATGATCGTTAGCTAACTAAACTTTGTCATAGAGCAGATTAGCTACCCACCTAGGGCCGAATCAGGCTATGACAAGGAAAGACCCATACAGAGTGCAAAACCCCAGCCGGCAATTCCCCCGTCTCCCAATTATCCATCATTACTCGATGCTTAACTAGCATAGCTTATCACCACTACCCTACTCTATTCTTAACTAGCAGAGCTAATATCACTATTCTACTCTAACTAGTTTCCACTAACAGTGCTAATCATCACACTATAGTTTTAACAAGGCTACAGTCTATATTAATTAGAACTAATAGACTATATTGACTACCTTATGCAAAACCGCCTCATTCCCGGGATGGCTACTACACTTTGCCATAACGACACATGCTAGTTAATGTTAAATTAATCTAACACTGTAGAGCTCTCCCACAAACACGTCCATCATAATCCACGGTTTTTGTCAACTCCCCATCTCCAATCATGGTTTTCTGGCAAACCCCTAAAATTGGTCACGTGATATGGGTGACATCCTGCAGGTGTTATTTATTTTCATATCAGCCATTGTCAAGAATCGATTCTCCCTTGTCTAGTCACTGTCAAAGTTGTCATCACTTGTTTCGACTCCCCCAACAAACTAACGAGTTACTGTATGATCCCAACAACAGTTTTTCCCAACAAGCTGCCAGTCTTCTTGATGTTCCGGAAACTAAGAATTGACAGAGGTACTGTTTACTTCCGTGCTGAGTACTTCCGTTTTCCCTCTGATATGTTATTGACTTGTCAAAGCGATGTATGATTCAGCGCACTCACTTCCTCTATACATCTGCCACTGTTAATTTTGTCCGACAGGTGATGGCCAACATCCGATTGCCCCTATGATCCCATGGCTTCCATCTGTATTCAAATGTTGATAAACTGTCAAGGCGATGCCGGGATTCGTCTCTACTGTTAGTTAAAATAGTTGTCGCTGGCAGATAGTCCGTTTAAATCAGAAAGCCTCTATAATAATCAACTGGTTAAACCCAAGGTTTTATTTTGTGACAAGGTCGTAATCTCATATGCCAGACCCTCCTTTTTCAAGAATCGTCCATTAGCCTTCGCAATGCCCCAACCACTACGTCTGTTTCTCACAACTGACCCATCGGTATAGGTCACTATGTCACCTTGATGTGTGTTACTCTCGATCAGTTGTTGCAGCTCACTCTCTGTGTGGCCCGCTGCCAATTCTCTGCACTCACGACCCAGTGTTACAACTTCATTGTGCCAGTCCGCCATGTCTTCCGGTACTTTAACCCACTCTCACGATAATAGTTTAATTAGAATTAAAATTGAAAGCCAGTTAAATAAACTCTTTGGAATGCATAAATCCAACGGGAATTAATACTGTTGTAGATGCCAGTATAGAACTTTGCTGACTTCCCTCTACACATCCGTATTTAGTTGTTTGCACACCTTCGGCTCCACATGTTCTTATTTGGCACCTTTCATAACTGAACTTCTGCGCCGCCTTCCTAGCATCTAGGTATGTGTAATGGTCAGGCAACATGTCACACCTAGGCTTTTTCTGTTTATGTTTTAACGTTATTAAATTTTCTAATTTCATGTTTTTCTGTAGATCTGCTTGTGTTGTTCCCGACGAAGATTATTATGACCGAAACGAGGATTCGTTGGGTCCTGGTATAATTTACAATGCTCAGAGATTGAAGGCTAAGACCAAAATTAGGAGGGTACTGATCAGAGAGTTGCTTTTTGCAGATGATGCTGCAGTTACGACCCACTCTGAGGAAGAATTGCAATGTCTACTATCTGCATTCTCCAATGCTTGTTCTGAATTTGGTTTAACAATTAGCAAAAAGAAGACACAGATTATGTCACAAGGTGCACATGGGGTACCATCAATCTTTATTGACGACGCCGAACTGGAGATAGTAGACCATTTTACATATCTAGGATCAGTGGTAAATAGCAAATTATCCCTAGATCAGGAAATCAACATCCGGATTGGTAAGGCAGCAACAACAATGAACAGGTTAAGAAAAAGAGTCTGGGAGAACAGGAAGCTTACTGCCAAAACAAAAGTCCTTGTCTATCAAGCCTGTGTCCTTAGTACTCTTCTCTATGGCAGTGAAACCTGGACAACTTACTCACACCAAGAGAACAATTTAAACAGCTTTCATATGCGGTGTCTGCGAAGAATTCTTGGTATTAAGTGGCAAGACAAAATCACAAATACTGAAGTATTGGAAAGATCAGGTTGTGTGACAGTTTATTCCATGCCCAGTCTTCGTAGACTTAGATGGATAGGACATCTTAGGAGGATGGATGATGGTAGAATACCAAAGGATATCTTTTTTGGTGAATTACAGATGGGTAAGAGATCTCAGGGTCGGCCTCTACTACGATACAAAGATGTGTGTAAGCGGGACATGATTGATACAGGCATTGATAACGCACATTGGGAGCAAGTCGCCGCTGAACGTGTTGCATGGAGGGCAAATATCAGAAATGGAATAAAGTCAAAGGAGAAAATTATTGCATTAAAGTCACACACCAAGCGTTTGAGACGTAAGATGGTGCATGATGGTGGAAATGACCACATGTTCAGATGCACTCACTGTGAACGGACATTTACAGCGCAAATTGGCCTTATCAGTCACACTCGCTACCGCCATAGTTAAAAGTTATTATGCCTTTTTAAAGCACAAACTATCGTCTGTCAAGACGGCAAGGTGCCAATGGGTATAATTTATTTGTTTATCGCATTATTTATGTGGGTTGTCATCGTTAATTTTTTCAATGTGATTAACGTTTGCCGTAGTGGGGATCATTGTAAGGTATGTACGCTGTGTCTGTCTTTATTATCTCTCAAGTTTTCACAGGAGTTACGCGTACTTAACTGTTTTTATTTTCTATTATAAACATGTTAATTTCTTTGGACCTGAAGTTTACACAAGTCAATACATCTCCAAGAGAACCATGAAGAAATCACGGTTGGAGAACCACTGTCAGAGAATAGCAAATGAGTAGAAGCGAGTAAGATTTGATCATTAATGTCGTAGTTGTGTCGAAATACGATTGTTAATGACGTAATTGTGTCGGGATAGGATTGTTACAGCGCAGTTCCATGTCGTGATGAGTTTAGTGCGGTTTCAGTTGTGAACAATGCAAAACGTGTGAGGGCATGCAACGGTCGATCTCCGTCGCGAATGTAAATAAATGCTATTCTGGGGGACGATAACAAACTGTTAGTCTATTCTGGTTGCACTGTGGGGCAGCTTGGTGCCACAACGGGTTGACTGCTGCCTTATTTACATATGTTCTGGCTGATGGCGTTGTGAGTAGGAGGCAGCGAAGATGTTGGGGAGAGAAAAAAATATGGGTAAGAATAAGAAAAAAGAAGACTAGCAAGAGCGTAAGGAGGAAAAGGTGGGAGCATTGGATGGAGAGGTAAGGGTAGGAAGAGAAGGCGGGGGGGGGGGGAGGGGAGAATAATGGTTGGGCAAGATTGAATTGTTGCATAAGAAAAAAACAAAACAAGGGAAAGAGGAGACAGAATAGTAGTAGGAGAGGGTGGAAAGAGAGGGAATATTTGAGGGTAAAAGTGGAGGAAAGAGAGGAATAGGAAAGTGGAATATAGGTATAAGAGGGACGATGAAAATAGTAATTTGTGTGGAAAAGGAGGAATAACATTGGGAGGAGAAGAACATTGGGGACAGGGAAGATGAAGATCATGAGGATGTTGAACAGAAAGATGACAGATATGCAAATTGGCATATGAAAGATGACAGATGCAAGATGAAAGATGAACTATGACAGATGAAAGATGACAGATGGATTATGACAGATGACAAATGAAAGTTGACAGATGACAGATAAATGATGACAGATGACACATGAATTATGACAGATGATAGATGAAAGATGACAGATGAACTATTACAAATAACAGATGAAAGATGACGTATGATAGATGAAGGATGCATTATGACAGATGAAAGATGGATTATAACAGATGACAGATGAATTATGACAGATGACAGATGAAAAATAACAAATGACATATGGCAGATCGCAGAGAATTATGAAAGATGACAGACGACAGATTCCGAAGAAGCGTCAAGCTTTATTTATTTACACATATACACAAGCTGATGCTGTGGCTTCGGGGCAGTGATCGCTTTTCACAGCCGCGGCGATTTAGAAGCAGACAAACTTACGTTGATTTCCAAGGTATGAGCGTCGGTAGTTCAGAAAGCAACGGCAAACTACTGAACTACCAATGTCTAGTAAATCACAAACAGCCAACAATGCCGGGATTGAATGTGACGTCCTGTAAAGGACATGCAAATACATTACACAATTGCTCGATCATATCTACCTGATCCCCAGCCTACCTACCCGGTTACCTACCTGCTTATGTACCTACCAGTCTGTCTGTCTGTCTGTCTGTCTGCCTGTCTGTCTGTCTGTCTGTCTGTCTGTCTGTCTGTCTGTCTGTCTGCCTGCCTGCCTGCCTGCCTGCCTGCCTGCCTGCCTGCCTGTCTGTCTGTCTGTCTGTCTGTCTGTCTGTCTGTCTGTCTGTCTGTCTGTCTGTATACCTAACCCCCTACCTGCTGACTGACCGACCAGCCAACCTACCTACATGCATAACTACCTATCATAGCGACCAACAGATCTGCCTACCAACTAATGCACCTACCAACCACCTTACTTACCTGCCTGCCTGCCTACCTACCTACCTACATACCTACCTACCTACCCACATACCTATTACATTACCTACCTACCTACCTTCTACCTTACCCACCTACTTACCTACCTACCCACGTATCTACTACCTTACCTACAAGCCTACCTACGTATCCTACCACGAAAGCTCTACAAATATGTACACAACAATTATCAAGGTAAGATAAAATATAACTAAACCATAAACTGAATAGATGACGAAGGTGATAACAGAATTTTAACTCGGGAATTGGAACCAGGCAGAAAGTATGAACACCTGTCACTAATACATTCGATAAGCGATGCTGTAAATGCCAGAACGGTGCTTATGATCACACATGCCTAAGTGATATTATATAACAGGCTTAAAAATGCTAATATGTTTCATAGAAGGTTTCCTAGCAACCTTGATGATTTCAGGCTGAAGTTATAAAGTCATGTACTCACGTTACGTGGCAGGGAAAACAGGCTTAAAGTGCACGTGTTAGATCTGGTATGTGTCTCAAAAGCTACCTGACGTGTTAAGTGTGAGCGCGTCCATATCTGAACACTTTGTCTCCCATCTCGGAAACACTTCTTTATTACCTGTATTATTTTGACATTCCATGAACGCAAATACGGTCTCGTACAGTTGATTGCTATATGTTTATATTCGTATAGTATGCCTTTCTTACACACGTGAAATAAAGAGTGCAGTTGTGAACTAATAAAGCTAGGAGTACGACAGGAATGTGGTTTGCCATAGTGTGCTGAGAGGTCCATAACAGTGTGAAATAATAGCAACAATTTAACATCACATATAAGAGGTGATGGGGAGGTTTGTCATGAGGTTGGCAGCTGAATCCCGTAGACAATTTTAACTGTACAATACAGACAATCATGTAACTGTACAATACAGACAATCATGTAACTGTACAATACAGACAATCATGTAACTGTACAATACAGACAATCATGTAACTGTACAATACAGACAATCATGCAACTGTACAATACAGACAATCATGTAACTGTACAACACAGACAATCATGTAACTGTACAATACAGACAATCATACACAAGTCTACACAAGGGGTTGACTGCTGTATCCCGTAGAAAACTATAACCGTACAATCCAGACAATCATGAACAAATCTACAAAAGGGGTTCGCGTGAGCTGGGCGAGGGACTCTGCTCCACTGGGAGGTGAAAGGAAGACGAATAAGAAGAAGGAGTAAGAAGAAGGACGTCTGAGTCAACCTCAGCATTTGTTCATTGCGATTTCCTGGCAAGTTTACATTCAGTAGTTTGCCATTGATTTTTGAACAACTGGTATTCATACCATTGTGTAAAGATCAACGCAAGGCAATCTGCTGCCAAATCGCCCGTAGCTGTGTTTTGAATGCGGTATGTGGGATTACTAACTGCGTCGTCGCCACAGAGCCGGCATAGGGCCGTGGCATGTTGTAGGGCTAATGCAGGCAGGGCTGGGTGGCCGGTAGAGCTGAATGCAGGCAGGGCTGGATGGCCGGCCTTTTCCTCTGTTGGCGGACGACGAACTCAGGTGTCGAAGCCTTCTCCGAAACGTATTCTTTGTTAACAAAATGCCTTGTTTGTTGTATGTCCACTCCTTCATTGATCGACATCTGTTCGCAGATTTTCCAGAATATTGACATCTGAAAAAGAAAAGAAAAAATGACATTAGAATGTCGTCCCTGGAGGGCACCATATGGCGAGAAATTGTTCAGCCTTTATTTTCTCTGTGACTGTTCCTTGTGGGATTGATGTTTTCACACCTGCTAAGTACTTGCCAGGAGGGACGACGCTGCGCGGTTATCTCACAGACAGGCGCTGCTGTAGGTAAACTATCTGGGCTGTGTGTTCAATCGGCGACGTGTCCCAAGAAATAACAAAACACAGAAACAAACATAAATAACACAGCAAATACCAAATTATGCAACATGCAACACTGTATAATATTGACGATAACATGCTGATCGGCTGAAGCAACAAACAAACTACATAAAGTGTGTCATAAATCTGGCACATAAATTTGTCAGCACACATGTACAGACATAATACGATTGATTGTATTATTATCTTGTTCATAAAATATTAACCACAAATATAAACATGTAAAACGATTGACTGTATAACAATCTTGTTCATAAAGTTGTAAGCACACATGTAAACACGTAATACGACTGATTGGACAATTATCTTTTTCATAAAGTAGTAACCACAAATATAAACAGGTAATACTATTGACTGTATAACTATCTTGCACATAAACTAGTCACCGCACATGTAAACAGGTAATTCAACTGACTGTATAAGTATCTTGCAAATAAAGTTGTAATATCTAATGTTAACAGGCAATAAGGCTGGCTGTAAAATTGCTCGTACCATGCACATAACGTATGACCTCAAATGTAAACAGGTAATACGACTGATTGTACAACAGTCTTGTTCATAAAGTCGTAACATCGAGGTTTAAACAACAACAAGTGCCGGTGTAACTCATCATTATCATCATCATCCATTGCCTTCTCCGCAGTGAAGGTTGACGTTAAGGAGTCTCCAGCTGTGGACATAGTGTTACTATAATGTATGTTTCCTCTATATTGTGCCGACTCCATGAGAGAGAGAGAGAGAGAGAGAGAAGATAGAGAGAGAGAGAGAGAGAGTTAAAGAGAATGTATGTATGAGCAAATGCTAGTGAGTTTGTGATTCGAAGTGAGTATATCCTAGTAGCTAGAGAGAGTGTATTTGTGTGTTATTGAGTGAGAGTGTGTGTAAATAATATATATATATATATAGGTGTGTATGAATGTGGGTATACACGTATGCGTATATGTGTGTATATATGTGTGTCTGCCAACCTGCCTGTCTCATAACATGATAATATGCATTGTTTGTGTTTACAACTTTCATTTGACAATGTTTTCCCCTATGTTAATGTAACATGCACTATAGATCATTGATGTACGAAGGTTGAGGGATTGGACGAGCTAAGACGGGCCTACGTGCTCAATTTGTGACCCTTTGAAAACAGAGTTCGTTCTTTCGCCCTATAAACCCCCCCCCCCCCACACACACACACACACACTGGGACATAGGCGCTCAATCAACTCACTCCAATCCGCCATATTCTTAGCTTCCCCTCGCAATTCTGTCATTTCTGTTTGCTTCTCTTCTCCGCCTCTAGAATGTTTACGCTTGTGACTATGGTTTGCATTCGCATTCTCCTCATGTTGGACTGCTGTGTATGGTTCCGTCGCCCTGCTACTGAGTAAGTGTGTGGCGCGTCACTGTGAGCTGTGAATTTCCTGTGGAATGCTTTTATATCTGTCCACGGTTGTTTGTAGCGTGAACTGCATGTTCGGAACGATGGCGGCTGGCTGTTGCTGAATTTACTGGTTTGCCTTTTCGGTTCACTAGTGATTTTTCTCAGCAGACTCCTGGGAGTCGTCGCCGGAGCTACGGAGTTCGTGCTTTGTGCGACGCTTTCGGTGGATCGGCCCGTGGAAAGAGACCCAGCCATATGGGATAACATCCGGGTCAATGAAGTCTTCTGGCGACTGCCGCTTTCATCGACAATGAACTATTTTGCGTGGAGGACTTTTGTGTTGACAATTTCTGACGACGGCATTATGCACAGCGTGCATGTTCGGGCTGTTGGCTTGCCGAGACTCCTGTCCTTTCCACTCTTCACACTGGACAGTGAGGAGCATTTTATGTGATATTCACTGGCACAGGAACAGAGCATAACGGGGACAACCTGTTGCTGTGAAGTTGGAACCGCGACTAACAAACTATCTGTTCTCCGCGTATTTTTGGATTTTTGTCTATAACTGTTGCCGTGTGTATTTCTCATGAAGGCATTTCTGGGTATACTATTTTCATATTTTCTCAAGTGTGTTCTATTATCTAGCCCCCCGATCAGGGTTACGTGAAGCCATGCGTGCAGGTGGTGGATGAAGATGAAGAGCAGCCGACAGATAGTTATAGGTTCTGGTCTCCACCTTCACGACGGTAGGCAAAGGATCTCTTTTTTGAGGAGACAATGGCTATGGTCACTGCTAGGAAGGAAAGCAATGGCAAACTACCTTCTTTACAGATGCCAAGAAAATCATCTTGTGTGGACTCATCGATAATCAGAGAAACGGCGTAAATGGGTGCTCCATAGGAGCAGCCTCGCCCGGTAGGGATAGTCATGCGCACCAGGTGGTTCCAGACCGTCAACAGGCTACTAGGTGCTTGAAGATCTACAAATTGATGGAAAAGACCTTTTTTTTTTTTTTTTCCGCGTTTCCATCCTGTTTCAGGATATTGCGGTCAACACCAGCATCTTTCAGCTGTATGTTGATTCCTAGGCTAGATTACGCTCATCAGCACGCCACGACTTTCTGAGCGACCGGCTCCATACTCTCATAAGTCACTTTTGCGATTCGAACCACTGCTAATTCTCGTCGCGTCACGTGACGAGAGTATTCGGAGTTAGCAGAGAAAGCTGCTAACTCCTCGGCCACGGAGCCGGTGGAAAAGTCCTTGGACTTGTAAAAAACATATATTGGAAACAACAAGCTGCCATAAGAGTTGATAATGAAGTAACCCAATATCAGCCTATTAAGAGAGGTGTGAGACAGGGATTTGCAATGTCTCCAGATCTGTTTTCCCTGTACAGTGAAAGTATTTTCAGAAATATTGAAGATATGGAAGGAATCAACATTTGGGAACGATGCATCAATAACATTAGATATGCAGATGATACAGTCTTGATTGCAGACAATGAACAGCATCTGCAAAATTTAGTAGATGCGGTTGTTACACACAGTGAACAACTAGGGTTAGAATTAAATTGTAAAAATACACAGATTATGGTCGTCACTAGGAAGAACGAAATACAACAATGTAATATACAAGTACATGGGAATATTCTTCAACAAGTTAATAGGTACAATCATCTGGGAACAGTAATAACATCTGATGGGAAATGCCTTGAAGAGATTAGAACAAGAATCGCCATGGCAAAAGTAGCCTTTAGCAAGATGAAAAACATACTGACCAATAAAAAGATGTCAATTGAAACGAGAAAAAGAGTGTTGAGATGCTACATAGAACCTGTACTTGTATATGGAGGTGAAGCTTGGACAATGAGCAGTCAGGCTGAAAAACATCTGATGGCTGTAGAAATGTTGTTTCTGAGGAAAATGCAAAGAATACCATGGACAGCCAGAAAGACCAATGAACAAGTCCTTCAAGAAACAAATGAAGATCTTAAAGTGATTAGAGACATTAGACGTAGACAGTCAAAATTTTTGGGCATGTTATGAGAAGAAATGATTTGGAGAACTTGGTGACAACTGGTAAGATCGAGGGGAACAGACCAAGGGGAAGAACTAGAAGCAAGTACCTGGATGGCTTGGCCTTGAGGCATGGTAGAGACAGAAACACGGAGCTGATCCACAACTCTGGTGATCGAGTGGCATGGCAGAATATGACCGCCCACGCTTACCGGCATGGCACATGATGGATGATGGATGGATGTTCTATCCAATGCCAGCTTCTTTTCGATCCTACCACCTTCCCTCCTTTTCTGAGTTCACTGGATCCCCTGATACCCCTTGATCACCAAGTGCTGCCGAACTCCGCGAGTCTCCGTGGCGAAGTAGTTAAGCCGTCTGACTCGGTCTCCGAAGGTTGTGGGTTCGATTCCGGGCCGGGTCGTTCGGTACGCGAGTGCACATTCTTCTTCTTCTTCTTCTTCTTCTTCTTCTTCTTCTTCTTCTTCTTCTTCTTCTTCTTCTTCTTCTTCTTCTTCTTCTTCTTCTTCTTCTTCTTCTTCTTCTTCTTCTTCTTCTTCTTCTTCTTCTTCGTCGTCGTCGTCGTCGTCGTCTTCGTCTTCGTCTTCGTCGTCGTCGTCGTCTTCGTCGTCTTCATCGTCTTCATCGTCTTCATCGTCTTCTTCGTCTTCGTCGTCGTCGTCTTCGTCTTCGTCTTCGTCTTCGTCGTCGTCGTCGGCGTCTTCATCTTCGTCTTCGTCTTCTTCCTCCTCCTCCTCCTCCTCCTCCTCCTCCTCCTCCTCCTCCTACTCCTCCTCCTCGATGTGTGTGTAGGTGGGTTATGTATGTGTGGTTGGTGGGGTGTATGGGTGGATGGGAAATGTGTGGGTGGGTGGGGAAATGTGCTTAGAGGATGTGTGTGTGTGGGGAGATGTTCGGGTATGGGGGAGTGATGTGTGTGGGTTAGAGATGTGTGTGTGGGTTGGTGCGGGATGTGTGTGTTTGTGACGGGAATGTAAGTGAGGGGTATGTGTGTGTGGGTGGGGGATTGTGGTTGGGGGGTGTGGATGGGTGGAGCATGTGTGTGGGTGAGTGTATGAGGTTTGGGGTATGTGTGTGTTGGTGGGGAATTGTGTGTGGGTGGGAAGCTGGGTGAGAGATGTGCGTGTGGGTGGCTGCGAGATGTCTGGGTTGGTTGGGGGATGTATATGTGTGTGGAGGGATGTGTGGTGGGTGGGGGATGTATGGTGGGTGGGGGATGTTTAGGTGGGTTGGGGATGTGTCACATAACATGATAATATGCATTGTTTATGTTTACCGCATTCATTTGACAATGATTTTTTTTCCTATGTGAATGTACCATGCACTGTTGATGTACGAAAGATGAGTGATTGAAAGGGCCGAATGTAAGACGGGCCTTCGTGCCCAATTTGTAACCCTTTTAAAATATAGTTCAAAAAGTTCAAAGAACTCTCCCCAAAACTCACATTTACGTTATAAATGACCACAATGAGAAAACGTGCGAAAGCAGCCAATAATTAGCCTGACCCACACTTCTGACAATATGTTGTCGTGTTTGTTTTCGCATTTGTGTTTGCGTATACTAATCTCTTCAATGTGGATATGGGAGCTCCACCCGACCCCAGATGATCCCATCATGCAACAAAGATTGCCATTAATGAGAATATAATTGCCCTATGACAAACTCAGACCACACCAGAGTTTCCTACCAGGATTGTTTTCTCATTCAGACCAAACCATCAGAAATTGGACAGATAATAAATGTGATCTGACTTCCCCTGACCATTCATGGAATGATCTTTTTATGGCCAACAGCGGATATAAAGTTCGGCTTGTGTGGCCAATAATCGCGGTATAGTTTGGTTTTATAGTCCATTCTGGCATCTGTACGGCTGTAGCTTGGCCCACGATGTCAGGATAGTGGTTGTTGTGGTCGGAGCTTTCACTCGTGGATCAAATTGAACTTTCATGCTTTCTGACTATTTCTGTCTCTGCCTGCCCCGGGACTTCTATGGAGGATACTGTCACGGCCACGCATCGCAAGTCCGTTGTGGGCCTTTGCTGGCTGCTGCTGCTGCATCTGCTGCTGTTGCTGCTACTAATACTATAACAACAACAACTACTACTACTACAATAGCAACAACAACAACTACTACTGCTACTACTTCAATATCAACAACAACTACTACTGCTACTACTATTACCGCTTCTGCTACTACTACTATAGCTTCTGCTGCTACTCCTCCTCCTGCTACTACTAAAGCTGTTGTTGCTGCTACTATTACTAGTACTACTGCTACAACTACTGCTACTCGCCCTCCTCCCACTACTACCACAGCTGTTCCAACTTCTACTTTTACTACTAGTATAGCTGCTACAACAAAAACAAAAACAACAACAACAACAATAACAACAACAACAACAACAACAACAACAACAACTACTACTACTACTACTACTACTACTACTACTACTACTACTACTACTACTACTACTACTACTACTACTACCTACTACTACTACTACTGGAGAGAGGAACAACAAAAACAAAAACAACAACAACAATAACAACAACAACAACAACAACTACTACTACTACTACTACTACTACTACTACTACTACTACTACTACTACTACTACTACTACTACTACTACTACTACTACTACTACTACAATCACTACTACTACTACTACTACTACTACTACTACTACTACTACTACTACTACTACTACTACTACTACTACTACTACTACTACTGGAGAGAGGAATGACATCTCTGCAACATAGTTCTCCTGGAGACGACACTCAGGTATGGGGTCAGAAGAACGGTCTCTAGAACAATCTCACTGCCAGAGATGCAAGTCCTTGTCAATGTCCAGCCGACAAAAGGGCCAGCACATCGGACTTGACAGTTACAACTCAGTCTTTCCAAGGAATCCCAGCGAAGCAATCAACCGACGTCATAAGGTCCATAAAAAGACACAAACACCTCGGTATTATAATAGATAAGTAGTCATGGCTACAGCAAGATATAACAATACAATATGAAACCAATTAGGTATGTGTGACTCCTACATAAAAGTCAGAGATAATAACACATACAGATTGTATAAGGGACGTTCAATTGAAATCCGTTCGTGCCGCACCGCGCGTAATTGCGTACGATGAACATGGTCATGTCATAGTCATGTGATAAGTACTGACCAATGAATAAATGAGCAAGTGCTTATCGTACCATGATGCATAGGTTCTGTTTCTTACCGTTGAGAAAATGGCTGGGTTGATCCCAAATCCGTCCAAAGAAGCTCAAAGAGCGGTGATTTAGTTTCTTTCATTTGAAGGATGTCGACCAGTGGACATTCATCGAACAAATGTGTATCGAGGAGAACAGTGACAGACTGGGCACGAATGTTTCGGAAAAGACGTCAGTTCACGACAGATCTTCGACGGCTGGGTCAAGTGCATATTGTTGCAAAAGAAAAACCATCGCCAAAATCGATGCAGCAGTACAGATGAACCGTTGTCGAAGCATACGTTCGCTAGCGAAAGAATTTGATGTGTCAATAGGGACAATTCGAAATGTCGTTCGTAAGAAACTGCAATATCGGAAAGTGTGTTCACAGTGGGTACAACGCATGTTGACCGACCACCAAAAAAGAGGAACGCATGTGATGGAGTTTGAACCACTTGTTACAGAGTGGAGGGTGATGCATTTCCCTTCCGCATAGTGGCAGGCGATGAATTATGGTGTCACCACTTTGAGCCGAGCAGCAAAAGAGAGAGCATGTAATGGAAGCATGCTGGATCTCCAAAAGCCAAAAAATTCATGTTACAGCTTTCCGCTGGTAAGGTTAGGCTGAACGCATTTTTGACCATGAAGGGCTATTGTTGGCCGACTTTAAACAACCTGGTGTCGACATCAACTCTACCCACTACTTGCAAACACTAGACAAGCTGCAAAAAAGCCATAAAGAATAAACGACCCAGCATGCTTTCTCGCGGTGTGATTTTGTTGCACGATAATGCTCGTCCGCATATCGCAAAGATTGTGCAGGAAGCATTAGCAAGGAAGAAGTGGGAAATTCTGCAACATCCAGCCTATAGTCCCGATTTGTCACCATGTAATTTTCATTTGTTCGGACCTGTAAAAATAGCTCTCAAGGGGCAACGATTTCACACAGATGCAGACGTAATGAACGCGGTAAATACTTGGTTCAGTGAGCAACCACAATCCATTTTATTTTTTGCGGACGGCATTCGTCACCTACGTAAGCAATGAGATGCTTGCCTGAATGCCTACGGCGACTTCTTCTGACAAAACTATGGTGCATAATTCATTTAAAAAGAATGCTTTGATTAATTCTACCACACCTGTTAATGTTTCTTTCATGCTTTTGTAATAAAGCCATTGGAACGGGGTTCAAATAAACGCCCCTAATAGTACTTTCCAGCGAAAGCAAATCCAGCAAACGGAAATCACAGAGTAAAAATAAGAATTATATTAATAAAATAAAAATAATGAATCAACGTTTCGATCTTAGTGATCTTCACAAGGAGCAACATAAACGGATGAAATTAGAACATTTAACTGACAATTTAAACTTAAATAGAAGAAGCATAGGTATCAAACGTTGTTAGGCCATTGCCTATGTTTTGTCGTGGTGTAGCTTATTTTCTTACTTTTACGTTATTAGTATCTTGTTATTTTTACACTATGATTTCCGTTGGCCAGATTTGCGTTTGTTGTAAGGTATGCACACTGTGGCTGTGTTTATTATATCTCACGTTTTCGCAGTTGTCACACTTACCTGTTTTCATGTTGTATTGATATGATGTTGCACTTCACGAGGAATCACCCAGACCTGTTTTCATATTGTATTGATATTGTGATGCTCTTGACGAGGAGTTCACCGCAACGAACGATCAAACGTAACATCAAGAATCGAACCTCCCATTTAGTTGACTTCAAACTTCCAATAAAGACCCCAACTCCGCAGGGTTCTCCATCTATTCTGCCCCGTCATCAATCATCCAGATTGCTGTAATTATGTCACATATGACCTTTCCAAGTCCAGGGTCTTCCTCCATTTTGTGTCAGACACGGAATATTTCCCTCGCAGCCCAATCTATCCAATTATCCCCCCTGGTCTAGCGTTACTAGCAAATACAGTTACCGAAGTTTATCACCCAGTTACTCTTGTTATCTAACGGATTAAATGCTCTACGGGCTGACTAATAAGTGTTCAGTCTTCGTGGGTTTGGCAGCCGCGGTAGCGTAGTAGCCCTGCCGACAAAATGCTGTTCGAAATGGGGGAGCGGGAGTGTACATAGAATACCCAAATAATACTAGGGACACAGCCAGAGTACCGACAGGAAAGTACTGCCATAACTATGATGCCGAAATTGAGGCAATCAAGATAGCAACAGAGAAATAACTAAATACCAGCAATGGTACACAACTTGTGGTGCTACTGACAGATGCAAAATCAGTACTCGACGCGCTCCTGTCTGGGAAATTGCCAGTACTAAGGACACTACTTTCTGAACTTAGCAGTCAGCATAAGGTCACCATACAGTGGATACCATCCCACTGTGGAGTACCCGGAAACGACAGAGCTGATCAATTGGCTAAGGAAGGAGCCAAAGAAGAACAGCCTGATGTGCCCGTTACATACCACCAAAAGAAAAGAATTATCAAATCAGTCAGACAGCCACCAAAACCTGCTCAAGATGACTACCACGTTATGGATAGACCAGAACAAGTCATTATTCTGCGCCTCAGAACAGGACACAATAGATTACGCAACCACGTGTATACAAAATTCAAGATTGGTGAAACAGCCATGTGCACATGTGGATTGGCGTCGCAGACAGCAGAGCACATACTCCAAGACTGCCCAAAATATAACATAACTAGGCAAACCTTCTGGCCTAGAGAGACGACAGTGGAAGATAAACTCTATTGACCACTGTATGAACTGAAAAAGACAGTTCAATTCATACAAGAGACGACATCGCAGATATAGACATATTTCAAGCGAACGAAAGAAGAAGAAGAAGACTACGCATCACAGCGGATGGTTACAATGGACCTGGTCTGCCGGTTCTATCGAACCTAAAACATGCACAAGGAAATATATGTGGCAGTAAAGGCGGCCAGTGAGACGCCGACCACATCAGCCAGCGAGCGTCGATTGGTCTGTACAAATATGCTTATAGTACCACATATCCAATGCAACATCATCATCATGTGCCATGTCTACAAATGTTGGCGGTCATATTTCGCCATCTCAAACGATCACCATAGTCGTGGATCAGCTCTGTGTTTTTGTCTCAACCACGCCATTTGCTCAAGCTATACATATATTTATTCTTTGCCTTCCCCTTGTTCGTTTCAACTCAATCGTGCCAGTATTTTACCAAGTTTTTATGTTTATTTCTTCTCATAATGTACCCCAGAATGTTGACTTTCTATGTCTGATTTCTCCAATCAGTTTACGGTTTTAACTTGCCTCTTGTAGAACTTGCTAATTGGTTTTTCTCTCTGTCCATGGTATTCTTTGCATTTTCCTTAGAAACCACATCTCCACTGCTATTGGATGTTTTTCAGCTTGTCTGTTCATCGTCCACGTTTCACATTCATACACAAGTAGATATGTAGCACTTCAACACTCTTTTCCACGTTGCCAATGACATATTTTTACTGTTCAGTATGTTTTCCATCTTTCAGAAGGCTATCTTTGCCCTGGCGACTTAAGGCACAATAGCAGTATCTAAATGGACGTAAAATGTTTGAGAACATGCAATATTCCCCTGGCAACACGCACCCGTGAGTTAGAGTCTGTCCCACTTAACAAAATATAATACTCCATCGATCGATCATGTGCCATGCCGGTAAGCGTGGGCGGTCATGTTTTGCCATCTCACTCGATCACCAGAGTCGTGGATCGATGAGTCCACACAAGATGATTTTCTTGGCATCTGTAAAGAAGGTAGTTTGCCATTGCTTTCCTTCCTAGCAGTGACCATACTGGTAGTGACCGTAGCCATTGTCTCCTCAAATAAGAGATCCTCAGCCTACCGTCGTGAAGGTGGAGACCATAACCCACAACTATCTGTCGGCTGCTCTCCATCTTCATCCACCACCTGCATCCATGGCTTCACGTAACCCTGATCGGGGGACTGAACGGGTACTCCACTTTGCCCAAGGGTGTCCCGTAGGTTAGCGGAGGGAACGAGGCACCTTACTTCTCCTTTGATAGGGAATACTCCTACCTCGCAACCCATAATAAAAATAAATATAATACTGGCACTTAAAAAACTTAACTTCTACAGAAATATTCCCAGAATGCCGTGGAACGAGAAGAAGAAGAAGACAGATGCGGAGATTCTGCACGAGGCGAACATCGAAATAGGCTGGCTCATAGACAGTATTCCAGTCCATAATACCATTACCCATAGCCCGTTCAACGTCAGAAGAGAAGTTATATTAGGGTCCACCGCCTGACTCAGATTAATAATCTCGTGACCGATTCAGCCACAAATTTGGATATAAATTTGAAGATGATTGTTGTCCAATGAGGATAACGAGTCTAATAAGTATCATGTGCCAGAACCTGACATACCTTGGCCACAGAACGGCAAAGGAGTTTGCAAACATTAAATAATGGAGTGCGTTGTTCTTGGAAGATTAGTCAAGGGTCAGCCAGCGTTAGGGTGGACATTACAGACACCTTTGGTACGACAGTCCATGCGACAGGGGTCGACCAGCGTTAGAGCGGACAGTGGACATTACAAACATCTTGAGTACGACAACCCATGGAACAGGGGTCGACCAGCGTTAGGGTGGACATTACAGACACCTTGAGCACGACAGTCCATGTGACAGGAGTCGACCAGCGTTAGGGTAGCGGTGGACATTACAAACACCTTGATTACGACAGCCCATGGGACAAGAGTCGACCAGCGTTAGGGTGGACATTACAGATACCTTGAGTACAACAATCCATGGGACAAGGGTCGACCAGCGTTAGGGTGGACGGTGGACATTACAAACACCTTGATTACGACAGCCCATGGGACAGGAGTCGACCAGCGTTAGGGTGGACGGTGGAAATTACAAACACCTTGAGCACGACAGTCCATGGAACAGATGTCTACTGCCACAGAGCAGGTGCCCAGATTACGTCATAGAAAGGATGTGAAGAAGTCTAGAAGACAAAAGTGCAGAGAAAACTAAGGGACACAAGTTGATAACGGGAAACTTCACGCCGACGTAATCTGGACAACAAAAAGATACGCTGTGGGGTTATCAAGATGAAAGGTCGTGCATTGGAATTCTTGAACAAATTTGTGTGGCTATCGAATGGTTGGCAATTTAGCAGTGGCTATCAAGTTAATAACATTACATTTAATAACAGCTAGGAGTATATCACCGAAGATTAGTAACGCCATGGATTCAAGAACGACGGGCAGAACCTAGACACGATCGGATGGATAGGACAGCAAAGACAGCCGGTGGGAACGAAAGAAGGAGAAGTTTGGAAGAGTAACGACAAGGACGAACTTATAACAGGTTTGAGTAAATCATCTTAGTGTACATATAACTTAAATGCCGCCCTGGCAAAAACAGGCCTTTTAAGAGTACAGTAGAAGATGTTTATTGTAACTGTGTCAGCTGCCGGATTAAAGCAGTGTTCGCTTTGTGAACTCAGAGGTTGCTTCATCTTTTAAAGTTCACCATTGGTTTCATTGACTGTTATCTTCACTCCGTTATAGTGAGCCTAATACCTACTGTTAAGTTCAAGAATATATACATGGCAAAGCAGAATGAAGAGGGACTTACAGTATGGCATCGACCAGCGTTAGGGTGGACATTACAGACACCTTGAGCACGACAATCCATGGGGCAGGGAACTGATAAATGATCAAGACTCTTTCCAGCAGGCGTGATGTGAGCAACGCTCGGCAAGGACCTGCTTCACGATAAATTCTGTCTGGCCCGTCCATTTGCCTGGTTCATCCATTTGTTTGGTTCATCCATCTGTCTGACCCATCCATTTGTCTGGTTCATTGATACCAGCCGGTCTCGCCCATACGTCATCGGCATCCTTCATAGAAGGGCAGAGACGATTTGGGAACATTCCAGACAATATACAAATTACAAGATGTTGGAACACGGGTATTTGAAGTCTTTCTTGAGAGAAACGACTTCAATACCCAGAGCGTTATCCCATATGGCTGGGTCTCTTTCTTCAGAGCGACCTGCTGACAGCCTTCCACATCACACGACCTCGATGCTCCAGTGACGACCCCCGGGAGTCTTTGAGAAAACTGCACGCATGAACCCAATGAACGAGTCTAGATTTGAACCCAAACCTTCGAAGCTCGAGAGATCCCCCACCCCCCCCCCTCCCCCCTTTCCTCTTACTTCTCCCTCTCCTCTCTCCCTTCTAACATTCCTCTCCTGACGCCACTAATATCTACTTTACTTTACTTGTATGGAAGACAATCAATCCAGGCGACTTAATTTTTTTACTATAATAAGCAACAATCACAACGAAACGAATATTAATACACAGTGAAGGCAATTTCACTGTTTATTCTCTCCAAACAAACAACACCAACTGATGGCGTGGCACACATGAAATCGTAGTGCTGTTACATTTACTCGGTGTGCCGGGAAGGCAAATGAAACCATAATCTGGAATTAAATCAAACAATTGGGCCCAGCTCAATGTGCATTATCTCCCCGTTTTAAAAGAAAATCTAATTGACTGGGGCGGTTTATTTGATATTTAATACTTGGCTGTTTGCTGTTTGTGTTGGCTGAAATAATCATGATATGGCTTCTTGTTTTGTCGATTAATAGAATTTCTATGATTGAATTTCGTTGCGATTTTGGCTATGTTAGAGTTTGTTTTTTTTTCCATATCGTTTACAGGACATCGCTGTCAACACCAGCATTTTACTGCTGTTGTGATCTTTTGGCAAGTTTACGTTCAATAGTTTGCCAATTACTTTCTGAACGACTGGCTCCCATACCATTTCGATAAAACCCAGCGCTACGTGGTCTTCTGCCAAATAGCGCACAGTTGTGTTTCGAACGCAGGTAAGCGGAATTGCGATCCGCGTCCGTAACGCCTTTGCCACGGAAACCGACCTCTGTTAGTTTAATAAACTAGACAACTAGCTAGCTAGTTACTTAGTTAGATATATAGCTGGTTAGTTAGTTTAGTTAGTTATTCAATTAGTAGGTTAATTATTTATTTAGTTAATTAGTTAGTTATTTAGTTATCCGTTTGTTAGTTAATTATTTAATTAATTAGTTTGCTAGCTAGTAGGTGGTTAGTTAATTAGTCAGTCAGTTAGTTAGTTAATTATAGTTAGCTAGTTAATTAATTACTTAGCTAGTTAAATAATTAGCTTATTCGTTAGTTAGCTAGTCAGTTAGTCAGTCAGTCAGTCAGTCAGCAAGTTAGTTAGTTAGTTAGTTAGTTAGTCAGTTAGTTAGTTAGTCAGACAGTAAGTTAGTTAATTAATTACTTAGTTAAATAATTAGCGTGTTCGTTAGTTAGCTAGTCAGTTAGTTATTTAGCCAGTCAGTCAGTCAGTCAGTCAGTCAGATAGTTAGGTAGTAATTCAGTTAGTTAGTTAGTCAGTCAGTTGGTTAGTTAGTTTGTTAGTTAGCTAGTTAGTTAGTTAGTTAGTTAGTTAGTCAGTCAGTCAGTCAGTCAGTCAGTTAGTTAGTTACTTAGTCAGTTACTTAGTTAGTCAGTTAGTTAGTCAGTCAGTCAGTCAGTTAGTTATTTAGTTAGTTACTTAGTCAGTTACTTAGTTAGTCAGTCAGTTAATTAGTTATTTAGTTAGTTAGTCACTCACTCAGTTAGTCAGTTAGTTAGTTCGTTAGTTAGTCAGTCAGTCAATTAGTTAGTTAGTTAGTTAGTCAGTCAGTCAGCCTGTCAGTTAGTTAGTAGGTTAGTCTGTCAGTCAGTTAGTTAGTTAGTAAGTTAGTTAGTTAGTTGATCAGTTATCAGTTAGTTTAATTAGTAGATTAATTAGTTAGTTAGTTAATTAGTTAGTTATTTAGTTATCCGTTTGTTAGTTAATTATTTAATTAATTAGTTTGCTAGCTAGTAGGTGGTTAGTTAGTTAGTCAGCCAGTTAGTTAGTTTATTATAGTTAGTTAATTAATTACTTAGCTAGTTAAATAATTAGCTTATTCGTTAGTTAGCTAGTCAGTTAGTTAGTCAGTCTGTTAGTCAGTCAGCCAGTTAGTTAGTTAGTTAGTTAGTTAGTTAGTTAGTTAGTTAGTCAGCCAGTTAGTTAGTTAATTAATTACTTAGTTAAATAATTAGCGTATTCGTTAGTCAGCTAGTCAGTTAGTTAGTTTGTCAGTCAGTCAGTCAGTCAATCAGTCAGTTAGTCAGTTAATCAAGCAATTACTGGTAGCGAGTTTCTGATTAAGTATAGATAAAGCGATTCAGTTCTGGAGTCTCTGTGGTAAAGTGGTCAAGCCGTCTGACTCGGGCTCCGAAGGTCGTGGGTTCGATTCCGGGCCGCGTCCTTCGGTTTCCGAGTGCATTTTTCCGGATATTCCCGATTGTCGTCGCTGAAGCTACGGAGTTCGTGTTCTGTGCGACGATTTCCGCTCTGCGGAAAGAGACTGAGCCATATGGGATTTAAAAAAAAAACCGGTGCAATGAAGTCGACTTTTAAGCGACTTCTTTAAGCGATTCAATGCTGAACACTAAGTAGATTTAGACCAGACATTGTACATAATCAAATTAACAAGTATTGTAATATTACTGAGCTGTGAAACTGGGGAACATATCACGAAACACAAATAAATAACACGATGAGCTTAGTATGGCGATATATCGTCCTTCTGTCCAAACAGGAGGTCACATATTCCTTCGACACTGAATCAGTGAAATATTTAAATGCCCTTGCCCATCCCATGCCACACTGACCAGCCGGTTCCTGTGTGTGGTCGCCAGTCCTGAACAACGCGTCGTGTATTCTAAGACACCGGGGCAAGCCAGGTTGTTTTTTGTTTTGATTCGTTCTCTCGCTTTGAACTCAAGCGTAATCCATACACATGGTACTACTTCTAGTGCACTGGACTGATGTTTGTGTGTGGATTAGCTTTCCCTATTACCAATGTCCCTCGCCACAAACCCACTCTGACTTCAGAGGTAATTGTAATATACGTCACCAAGTCAAGGACGAGAAGTTACCATTTTAGTCCAACTTACCGCTGTATGGGTTGAACCCGCTACCATGGCTTCAGCACACCGGAAGTGTAAGAGCGAGTGATTTTATCCATTCGGTCATGATGACCTCATGTGGTGTTTGAAAAGTTGTTGGTGATATTCAGGACCAACAAGAACACAAGGCTGCCACATTTAAAGCTGCATTCGTTACCAGAACAAGAGCTGCATGGCTACAGTGGTTAGCCCTCTTGCCTATCAACACAGTGGTGTGGGTTCATTCCCCAGTGGAGGTAGGTCTTGTCGTCTTTTGTAAGTCAGCCCCCCCCCCTCCCCCTCCCTCCACCGATAGTATATCACCAATCCTCTTCTACTTGCTCTTTCTCCATTGTCTCTAGCTAGTTACTGTCCATCCTGATAGTATATCTTCAAGCGTCTTCTATTTGCTCAATCTCTATTGTCTCTAGCTCGTCACTGCCCCTCCTGATGGTATATCACCAAGCCTCTTCTACTTGCACAATCTCCATTGTCTCTAACTCGTCACTGTCCATCCAGATAGTATATCGCCAAGCTTCTTCTACTTCCTCTGTCTCCATTGTCTCTAGCTAGTTACTGCCCCTCCTGATGGTATATCTCCAAGCCTCTTCTATTTGCACAATCTCCTTTGTCTTTAGCTAGTTACCTGTCTACAGAACGTTACAACAAATATATAATTTTACTGCAATATAAAAAAAAAAACCCGCAACTAATGTTGTTTCCGCCAGTGAAAGAAACCATCAATTTTTGTGTTGATATGATATGAACGCGACATTTTGTCAGGCACTATCGCAAGCGGTAAAATTAATCCGTGCCGTTGTTTGGCAAAACATAAAAATCTACAAGGTATCGGATGCAGGGGTTCTCACCTTGTGTGGTTCGTGGTGCCTATTTTGGGATCAATGATGCATGTGGCGTCCACGCAGCCTCCCAAGCAGTTTATGAGGTGCTCGTTTGAAGCGGAGCTGTGAAACTTTCACCATTCAGCAGACACATCACTACTTTACTTTCAGTACAGCATTTCATTTCACACTTCATTTCCTAAACTCTGACAGTAAATATTTGTCTGGATAGGTATAATAAAGAGATCTGTTACTCGCATTAGAAGAATACAAGCCACAATCTTTGGACATGACAAAAGAAGGTGAAAGCTGGAGTATGTAGTCACAATGGGCAGGCTGGAGAGGAAGAGAGGCAGGGGGAGCCCAAGAGAGAAGATGCTGGAGTATGTCGTCACAATGGGCAGGCTGGAGAGGAAGAGAGGCAGGGGGAGCCCAAGAGAGAAGATGCTGGAGTATGTCGTCACAATGGGCAGGCTGGAGAGGAAGAGAGGCTGGACATTTTGACATGGCATGAAGGAACATCGGTATCAGAAATGATTGGCAGCACACGAGACAGAAGGCTGTGGACAGACATGATCACCAATGTCACACGACACGGACTGCCAGAAGGAGGAGATAGTATAACATGTAACATATTTATCAAGCTTTATAAAGCCACTGTATTTTCACAAATTCCCAACTGCCAAGGACTAATTAAAGAAAATCCCATGACATATACGATCTGTCGCCCTAATTATAGAAGACTAGGCACCCGATCCGCTACCCAAAGCCTAGGAAGTGTATGTTATGCCCGGACAGATGTGAAGAGCTTGTCTGAATGGCATTAGCTCTCAGTGAATAATGACACACTTACTACAGCGATTGTAATGAACATAATTGTCTTATTAATGGCAACATGAATCAACTTGTGCATGTCCACATCAAAATACCAGCTAGTCAGCATGGCCGAATAGATATTAGCGCTCGCTCTTAAACTTCTGGTGTGCTGATGCCGAGATAGAGGGTTCAACCCCTACACCGGTCATTTGGACTTAAATGTTGACTTCTGGTTCTTGATTGTGGACGTACATTACAATTACCTCAGAAGTCGGTGTAAGTCTGCATGGTGGGGAGGGACACTGGTCATAGGAAAGCTAATCCACACGCTAATATTAGTTCAGTAGACTAGAAATAATACCACGCGTATGGACCACGCTTAAGTTCAAAGCGAGCGAACGAAAATAAACAAAATCAAAAAACAAACACCAAAATTCCCCCAGTGGCAAACAACTTATAGAGAAATCTTTGTGCTGTCTATACTTTCCATTGAATAATGGCGGCCGAGTCAAGGGAACCAATAACACCATGTGTTGGAACAAACATACAGAGTTGTTTATGTGCAGCATACTTGTGAAGAAGAAGGGCGATAAATCAGGTTCTGAAACAATCAAACCCAGCTTAACTTTTAACCTTTTGTATAAAATCAGGCTTGTCCATGGGACATATTTTTCTGTCGCATCCCATCCCATCCCATGGTAATTTATACCTGTCCCATCCTATCCCATTCCATGGGAGTCCCATTATAATATTAATATGGAATATAGTTCAAATAAAATTATGAAATTTATGAAAGTTTAGGTTTAGTGTCTACTAAATAGGACTACATGTACAAAGAGACATGTAAAACTACAGAATTTATTAATTTTAATATTCAAGAGTATTTTATTTAAAATAAGTTTAATCTAAATATGACAATTCAGTGTCATTCTGACACTCTCATTCTGTTTCTGAGTCACTTTGCTAATTCAGCACATTATCAATTTCCTGCTGATCGACTGTTTCTAATAATTCAGTTAATCTAGGTAATCCCTGAACCATTTTCAAAATTTTCATCTTACATGCAAATCTGATATACACAGAGTGTATAACGAGAGCTGGTAACATCCGTTTTCGTAACTTAGTTAGTCGACAGATCATCCTCGTTGCACATCGGACCATTCAGTCCATAAGTGCTCGGATCCCCTCCTCAGCAAATCCCGCAGCGTGTAGCGGCTAACGACGCCAGTTCTGTGTTGGTTTATCAATCTTCTTTGGCTTCCTGCGTAGTGTTCTTGTTTGGCCACCCCTCTTTTAATTTGCTGCTCTCGCAGTCTGGCCATTGTTGTAGATTCACAGTCATCACTTGGTTCTTGCAAAAGTCTCACTTCTCGTAGAGCATTCAGAATGTCAGCCTGGTCCATGGCGCGTCCGCCCTCAACAGTAGCCTCACCTGCGAGCTTGTCAGCCCGCTCATTTCCTTGTACTCCCGCATGCCCTGGCACGAAGATGAAACTAATCTTTGCCAGCCGAGACCGCTTCAGAGGCAGCAACCATTCTCTTCGGATCGACCCCTCCTCTATCCTCTTGATCATGTTCATTGAGTCGCTAAGGAAACAAGCCCTAGTGAATGTCTGTGTCTCGAGCCATGTTATTGCTTTACTTACTGCCATGATTTCCATGGTCAGGCTACTTGTGGTTTCAGTGAAAGCACCAGAGTCCTCCTTCACAATTCTCCCTCCGGCCCGAGCTGTAAAGGCCCATGAGCTTCTCACATGTCGGATGACCGACCCATCTGTGTAGATGACCGCGTCACTGTCTAGCGAATTCTCGAAAATCAACGCTTGTACTTCAGCCTCAACAGCAGCCGGATTTTCTTGTCTGCATTTTCTATCTAGTTGGATGCAAACTGAAAAGGATGTGCAGAAGTCTGTTGGCACTTGCACCCACTCCTCGCCAGGTTCTAAGTCCTCAAGTGAACACACCTGTTGAAGAATGTCCTCGGCTTGACCCATCCACGACCGTCCTCTTTTTAACCTGCTGCCCTTCACCTTCCTAATTTCACTATGCAGTGGATGCTGTGTGTTTGCGTTAATTCTGAGGTAGGCGCGTGCCCTGCAAACTTGCATTCTCTCTTCAATGGTTGGAAAATCAAGAAGGTAGCGCATCGCCCTGCATGCTGTATCTCTTGTACATCCAAGAATAATGCGCATAGCTTCATTCTGTATCCTTTCCATCCTTTCTATCTGCTTATGGCTGACAGTCAGGATTGCCATTGCATACTCCAAAACAGACATGACCAGCCCCTCGTACAGAAGACATAGATGGCGCTGCTCACAGTTTGCTGCCGCCATCACCCGCATCGCTGCCAAACCCCGCTTGGCCTTTGTTATCACCTGGTCTATGTGCAAATTATAAGCAAGGCTTCGATCAAACCGTATCCCCAGGTAATTCATTGCCTGCGTTCTTTCCACCGTCTCTGAACACAGCATTACAGTTGGTGTTGGATTGTTGACAATATGATTATTCAACGAGAACCAAGTCACTGTTGCCTTTGTTGGGTTGACCATTGCCCCAGCTTCATCACACCAAGTACTTATGCGATTGAGTTCGGTTTGTAGCTCCACAGCAACCTCCTCTCTATCCTTACCCTGACGATACACTAAAACATCATCGGCATATGACAATGTCCTGCCAGGTCCAGTGATCTGCTCACTGGTGATTCTCACTGTGTAGGCGTTGAACAGTACCGGAGATAATGGTGATCCCTGTGGTAGGCCAGGATATATTGTTGTTGGTTCCGAAGTCCAACTGCCACATCTAAAAACTACTTTCCGTTGGAAGAGAGCTGCAGCGATCCAACTAAGGAGGAATGGACTTACGTTTTGTTCAAGAAGCTGAAACATTAAAAAATCCAGTGGTACTCTGTTGTATGCGTCCTCAAGATCAATCGCTGCAGCAACGGTTTCAGTGCCTGAGTGGAAACCTTCATAGACATCATGGGCAAAGACTGCTGCATTGGTCAAGGTTTCTCTTTTTGGACGGTACCCACCCAGGGTAGGTGGGAAAACACCTTGCCTCTCTAGTTGGCTTGATATTTTCCTGGCAATTACCTTCTCCAGCAGCTTGCCTATTGTATTCTGCATGGTTATAATTCGATATCCCTGAATTTTCTTGTGGTCTTTGTCAGGCTTCGGCAAGGGAATCAGATAGCTGTGTAACCATTCCTCCTTGATGCTAGCACTCCCTATACTGTTGTTGTACATGTCTGCTAGTTTCTCTAGCTCATTGTCGGTAAACCTATTTATGTCGTCGTATCTTATGCCATCAGGACCTGGAGCACTGTTTTTTGATCGTCGAAGCACAGCCTTGATTTCTTGCACTGTCACTGTGTCTTCATCCGAAGTGTTCTGGGCCTTGCATCTGTCTGAGGTGACCTCCTTGGCCAGATTCCGGCCTCCCATGTCTGTCTGGTTGCTCTGCTCAAGGTAGCGTTCAAAGAGGGCTTTGCCCTTGTCCTCGTCAGTCCTCTGCCAGATGAGGTCAGCACCTTGGAAGTCAGAAATGCTCTTATTCTTGACTACACCACTCATGCTTTTATGTAGTCGCCAGAACAATTTCAGTGACTTGTCTGTGCTTACTCTTTGACACACCTCTGCCCATTTTTCGCTTTTAACCACCGTGACCAGTTTTTTGAAATAGCTTACTTTTGTGTGCATCTCTCTTTCTAAGTGCAAGCAGGGACTAGGATGACCAGCTCTGTTCTTCTTGGCATTTTGCCATCTCCTTACAGCACTACGCTTATCCACCCAAGCCTTCTCCACCTCGAAACTCCACCACGGTGGCTGCTCCCAGCTTGTTTTCCTTTTCTTCCTGCCCTGAAACGTTCTGCGCTTGTCACGTCTTATTTTACTCACCACATCTTGCCCTGTACTGTCATACTGGAACGTCTTTACCTTTAGCTTGTGCTGCCTGGTTCTGCCTTTTTCCACCAATATGCTGCATGGGTGGTGGTCGCTGCCATGGTGTCCTAGGACACCCCATCTACACACTGTAGTGAGTGAAGGTGAAACTAGCGCCAGATCAATAGCACTGTCCTCATCGCCTGGACGGCTTGCTGTCCTGGTGACACAGCCACTGTTGATACAAACCAGGTCGATGGTGTCCAGTCGTAACTTACTCAACAACAATCCAGCTGCACTAAATAAGTGCTCTACTGCTGCTAATGACACTGGTATGGCCAAAACAATATTCGCACTTGCTTGTAGCAGTGGAAACCTATGTTCATTTTTCCAATAGTTTAATAGTTGGCGACTTCATCTTCAAGGAATTTGTTTCTGGGAACTTCAAACATAAGTGCTTTGTTTGATGGAGAATTTAAAAAAAAAAAGTCAAAATCACTTTCGGGTTTTGTTTTATAATTCCTGCTACAGCAGAGGATTCAGAAGAAAGATTTAAATCCTTGATGAATGAAATAACAGTTGGAACAACAGACTTAGAAAAAGCGATCCAATCATTTGCCCATTTATTGGTGTCCACATTCCCTTTCTTCTTAGTAACAACTGACTTCAACATGTCTTCTATTTTGGCTTTAATATCAACTCCAGTAAGGAATGCTGCAGTAACTGCCAGAGAACTGCCGCAATATGGCCAAAGTTTTCTCCAATAATTTTCTGAAAGTTCTGACATTATTTCTTCACCATGCTGCTGGAAGTTTCCTCGTCAATATCAACAATAACTTTGTACAACTGATAGTCTAGGAGGAAGTATAACAGCAAAATTAAAAGAGATGTGGCACCATCAATTTCTAGTTTGTCAAAAAACGTTTTGAATGTCTCATGTATGTACAGCATTCCTTTAATCTGAGCTTTATTCGGAATGTAATTTAAGAATTCTTCATCATCTTCATTAAAGTAATGTGAGTAATTTTTTTTTGTTTAAATGGGCATTGCAACGTTGGTAATATGATCGCCATTTACGTGTTACAAATTTTGAAGGTATGGAAAATGGCAGCTGTGATGCCTTTGCCTGACGTGTATTGTAATATGTTTCAATAAATGAAAGGTGATCCATGGACTCATCCAGTTAAGAAATCACGCTTCTGCTGAAGCTATCAGTAATGCATGTTGATAACCTGTCCTCAGTTCAACCAGATCGGTGCATTTCTGTATCGGTATCAAACTGTCCTTCAAATGCTGCGGTCATGGTTGCTGCATTATCAGTACACACAAACAATGGACTGGAGAATGGGGTAAATTAGGCAAGAAATTCACGTGCAAAAAAAAAAAACTGCGCGTAAATTGTGCAGTATAGTATTGATTACTATCAATGTTTATAAGAGACAGAGGAAAAGTAATCCATTCCCAGTTTTGATCTAATCCACATGCAATAATTCCCCCATATGGCAACATATATGTTTATCTTGCAGACAAAAAGTCAACTATTCCCGAGATTGCACATTCTGGATCTTGTGCCATATTTGAAACAATTTTTGAAGCTGCAGTTTGGCCAATTTTCATTACTCCAAAATAGAACGAGTTACTGTTCGCCGTGATATAGTGTAATTATATACCTTGTTTGCATCGTGAGTAGATCTTGCAGCAAAGTTAGCAGCATCATATATAATGTAACATCCAGCCACAATGGATACTGTTGGATGTGATGTAAATAGTTCAACAACTGTTTTTTGATGCGCATTTGACAATGTTGGTGGTGGTTTTGTTACTTCCCGCTGCCTGGCTTCAAAAACTCTTTTGGTGTTAGTAGAACCACCGGAACCACATTTCATGCTATGTTGTATTGCAACTCCATGACTGTCAACAACTCATGTTTCAGGCATCATCGGATTACTTCTCCCACACCATACAAGAGACTTGCAGTCGTGTGCGAGGAATGAAATGGTACATTTTATTGCCGTTGGCTCTTTACAATTGCAAAACAGTCGCTATCTAATCACACATAAAGTCACAATATTCTCTATCAATAGTTTTCCTAACCCCTATAGCTATTCTCTATCTACTAGGCTACATGAAAACACATATCTATTCTATACGATGTGAACACTACAGAGTCAGTCCCCAGTCTGACTTGCTTCACTCGCGTTGCTACACGCCTCGCGGAAGGACCTTCATACGCCCTTCGGCTCCCTGCGTGCTAGGTCAGTTAGCACGCCCCTATTAGCTGGCTTTGCTTTGAGTGCTAATCGTTGCTATCACGCAGGCGTGATTCTGTCGTGACCAGTAGTGCTAACTATCTGGTCAACGCCTTCGTGTGAGGACTAGTTAATAGTCCCCCTTTTCTCTCATCTATCCTGCCCTGATCCCGGGCACTATGTTCATTCAACTCTATCTGAGGTTGACCCCACGTCCTGGTGGTGTTCTATCTTGAGGCAGTCTTTGACACACACCCACCCCTCTTGTGTTGCGTCATCAACTTTGACTCATTGGTTGTGACGCAAGAGGTTTCTAAAACAATTAGTGTGTCTAATTTTTTTGTCAAAGACTGTAGATAACCGGCTTTGGGCTACTCAATAGACCTACTGACTAATGTCACAATGTAGCATCACTTTACTTGGCTACTGGCAATCGCCACAAACTTGTCTGGTTGGCGTGAGCCCTCTTTTCAACCGCAATATTATATTCATTAGAGGTATGTCTGAACCGGACCGTTGTCTTATAAGACCTGCCCTCAAATAGTAAATTAACTCACTACCCATACAAAGTTGACTTTCTGAAGGTCAACACATGAATTGCTTCATGTCCCCCATATAATATTAAACAACCATTACACAAGCTGTGAGCGACAGGCTTTACCTATCTCGCTTCCGCGTGTAAAGTCATATTTCACTGTTAAGTTAGTGTTTCGTTGTCTATTATGTCCCCTGACCCGGAGTTATCTCCCTTTGATCTAATAAAAGTGTATGCAATTTATATGTTTGTTTTTCTGGTTGTTTGTGTGTTTGGATGTAATTAAACGTATAATCTACCCTCTAACATGTGTATCTAACTATCATGTGTATGTAAGTTAGTTTTTAAAGTGCCATAATACATTTAACTGTGGTCACAAACATGTGTATAATACAAATCTGTGACTACGTTTCTGTCTTATGAGACTCAAAATACTTTCACTACGATCCTAAACTAAAATACTCAAAATACATTCATTACAACACATTTTCAACATTGAAACCAACATTTGACGGCAACAAAAATAAAAAAGTCTTGTTGAGCGGCAGAAAAAATCCGCTGAATGTTCTCACTCTCTCCTGTATATTTTACATTTGTTCTCACTTTCACACTTCTGTCACACATCTTTAACATTCGCTTATGTCACACTTCTTTTACACTCACTATTGGCACACATCTTTTACCCTCATTTCTGTCACACATCTTTCATCCTCATTTCTGTCACACTTCTTTCATCCTCATTTCTGTCACACATCTTTCATCCTCATTTTTGTCACACTTCTTTCATCCTCATTTCTGTCATACATCTTTCACCCTCATCTTTGTCACACCTCTTTTACCTTCATTTCTGTCACATAACTTTCACTCTCATAGTTATTTAAAAACCTTGGAGTGACACTGTACAAGCTTGGCTCAGTTTGACAGAGTTGAGCCTAATGACTGTGCATCACCCGTTGCACACGTCAAGTATTTACAACATATTTACATGTAAGAAAAACGGGTTGATGGTTTGTACCCTGGTATTATTAACCACTCTATTTTACTGAAATATTATTCTAAATACTGACATACTAATACTAGTTCTATAAATATACATTTAATGCGTTGCCTATTTTAATCTATCTGTCACATTAATCCTAAAATAAGCTTACATTACTCCTAATATTTATCTAATTTAAGGGATGGAATTTATCTATGTGAAATGAAATTGATGTGAGATGAGTTATGTCCCTTTGTGAAATGGGTGATGTGAAATGTAATAAGTTACGTCCCTTTCTAAACTGGGTGATGTGAAATATAACATATTCTAACTAATGTTACATGAAACAAACTATATGATTGATATTCTTATTCTATATGGTGTAAATGATGTATCTTTACGTGTATAATACTTCTATTCTATTCTGGTAACCTAATCATGCTACTAAATGATAACGTTTGTTAAATGGATTGGTTAAGATGGAATGAAATCAAATGAAATGAAACAAAGTGAAATATAACAAACTGAATGATACTATTCCTATCTACAATTCTTATAATTAGTTGTCATGTTTAAATTACTATCCTAATCTACTTTTAAAGCTAAATAAATATGTAAATTAATAATCTATCTAAACTAAAATGACAAAGTATTATATTATCTAAATCTAACTATAAATTAAAATGACACAATCTATCTATATTTTATATATCACTATATTAAAACATTATGATACATATCACATTAAGTTTATATATACATGGCTTTTAAATACCTCAGGTTAGTCGTTGCCATTAATATTCAGAAACATGCTTTCATTGGCATAATATCTCTACAATTGTTCTGGGTATTTGAAATCCATTACACAGTCATATTTGCTCTATGGATATTGCACCTGTAGAGTTCGTTTGTAGACCACTGTTCTCGTGTCTGTATGTATATAATCATCTGACACTGTTTTTCTCTGTTTAACACAACTACTTCACTGGAACATATTTGGAGCTTAGCAAGTAATAAGCTGTCCTAGTTCACAAAGTGATATATTTGTTCCCAGAGTAAAGTTCTTACTTTTGATGTCTAAGGACACCTAGCAGGTCAATGTTTTTGGTGCTTAGTTCAGCACATAATATTCATGTATTTCTAACGTATTTCACATAGAATATTTGACTGTACTAAAATAACATATATTACAGTATACTCTTATGTGGAAATTTCTGGTATTGCTACATCAGATGGTCGACTAAGGGTATCAGCCAAGATGTTATCTTTCCCCTTAATATGTTCTATACTAAAGGTGTAATTTTGCAGTATTAGCGACCACCTGTATATTCGGTCATTTCGATGTACACCACTCTGCATGACCGTTATTGGGGAGTTGTCAGTCTGGACAATGAAGTGCACACCGGACAGAAATCGATGCAGCTTTCTCACCGCATAGATGACGCTTAGGGCTTCCAACTCGGATATGGAATATCTGGACTCGGTGAGTGTGATCTTACGGCTCACGTAGCAAATCGGATGGAAGATGAACTCATAAAATTGGCCTAGTACTGCAGCGATGGAGATCCTGCTGGCATCTGTCCTAAGATAATAAACGAGCCTCGGATTAGGCAAGCGGAGGATTGGAACATTACTAAACAAAATTTTCAATTTTGACAATGCAGAAATTAATAATGCATCTTTAACATCCAATTTTACAGAAGCTTTTAAAACATTGGAAAATACACTTGTAATCTCCGCTAAATTTGGAATAAATTTACTATAGTAATTCACCAACCCCAAAAGACTTCTGACCTGTTTCTTGGTGGTAGGCATGGTCAGATTCATAATTTTAGTAATAATTTTCTGGTCAGTCTTTAGTTGACCTTGAGAAATGACATGACCTAAAAACTCAATTTCTTTTAGGCCCAATTCGACTTTGCTCGGTTTGACAGTGAGCCCGAAGAGTCGCAACCTATTAAATACATGTCTCAGTTTCAGTAGGTGTGTTGTCCAGTCATCGGTATGGACATATATATCATCTATATAGGTCACTGTATTCGTCACTCCATGAAGTAGATCTCTAGTTAATCGTACTAAAGTGGCAGGAGCTTTTCGAAGTCCGAAAGGAAGAAAACGCCACTCGTATAGTCCTAAAGGTGTTGAGAAAGCAGTAAGATGGATGGATTGAGACTCCATAGGGACTTGCCAATATCCCTTAGTGAGATCTAATTTAGAAAAGATTTTGGAGGTGGACATGTCAAGAATAAGATCTTCGCAGGAAGGAATTGGCTCTGCGTCGATCTTGGTGACGTTGTTGAGCTTTCGATAGTCCACGCAAAGACGAATTGTAGAATCTTTCTTCTTAACTAGAACAATTGGAAAAGAGTACTCCGAGGTGGATTTCTGGATGATCCCACTAGCCTCTAAATTCAGAATTTCCTTATTTAGATTTTCCCTATAGCTTAGTGGGATTGAGTACGGCCTGCACTTAATCGGCTTAGAGTCCGTAAGAAGAATGGAGTGTTCGATTCTGTCCGTCCTACCTGGAATGTCAGAGAATATGTCTTTGTATTCCGTCACTAATTCTACTAATTGTCGTCGTTGACTGTCTGTTATTCCCTGTTCTATATGTATGCTATCTAATGTAGCAGTCTTGTCTACAATAGGAACTGGTAGTTCCATTCCGTCGTCGTCTACCTGATTCAGTACGGTGGTGGTGCTAAGTGTGTATTCTGTATTCTCGCTAAGTGTATGCTCGTCGGATATGCCAGTCTCGCTAACTAGTGTAGTTGCGTTGTGTATGTCTGTCGTCTGATCACTTGGTGTGGGTGCACTGTGTTCGTCTGTCTCTACTTCTGTCTCTTGTCGTGAATAGTAAGGTTTCAACATGTTGACATGGAATATCTTTAAGTTTCCGTTTATTGATATTTCATAGTCAACATCTGAAATTTTACGTACCACCTTGAATGGCCCTTGCCATGAAGTCAATAATAAATTTCGTTTGTCAGGAAGCAAGAGAAGTATGTCTTGATCTGGTTCAAGTTCAATTGTTCTCGCCCCTTTGTTGGCATATTGGCGGTAGATTTGACCCTTCCTCTCCAAAGCTGCCTTAGCTATAATACACGATTTCATGATGTTATCTCGTGTTTCAGTCACCATTTCATAAGGTGTTTTTGGTTCGGGAATTTGAATAGAATTTGTTATTGCCTGATGATAAATGGTTAGGGGTCCACGTGGGTTAGCCCCGTACACTAATTCAAACGGTGAGAAACCCGTGCTTGAATGGGGAATCTCCCGATAGGCGAACAGCACTGTTGGTAACAGTGTATCCCAATCAGCTGGGTTTTCTGCTGTTACCTTAGCCAGCATATGCTTAAGATCTCCATTAATTTTTTCTACTATACCATTGCTGGCTGGATGGTATGCTGTCGTGAAATGTTGTTTAATCCCTAACATTTTTGTAAGGGCTTGCGTTGCAGCCGATATGAATTGTGTTACACGATCGGATAAAATGGTCCGTGGAAATCCGAATCGTGAGAACAGGTGTAGAAATACATTGGCAACATCTTTGGAGGTGATGTACTTCAAAGCTACTGCCTCAACCCACCTAGTACATAGGTCGACCATCGTCAATATGAAGCGATTTCCTTTGCTGGACACCTGATTCAGGGGTCCAACAATATCTACCGCCACACTCTCAAATGGCCTAGAAGCCAGTGTAGAAGGTTGTACTTCAGCTGTAGGATGTTTACCCTTTCGTACTAACTGTTGACAGACATTACACGAACGACAAAATAATTTAATATCATTGCAAAAACCTGGCCAATAAAAATGAGCCTGAATTCTGGCCCTGGTTTTGTCATATGCAAGATGGCCAGCAAACGGTGACTCATGTGCAATCTTTAGGACAGTTATGCGATGTTGTACAGGTAACACCGTTTGCTGAATCTCATGGTTACCAGTAGTATAATATCTAGTAAGAATGCCATTATTTAATCTGAAGAACCATGAAGCGTTCTTTGTCACTTTTGCTCGTTCTTTCAACACTTTTAAATAAGGAGACAAACTAGGATCAGCTTTCTGCTGTTCTATGAATTTTTGTCTGTTGGTATCATCAGTGCTAGATGGAGAAAGCACCAGTAGTCTCTCATCTTGAAGCGTGTCTTGATGTTTTATAGTGTCTGCTCTGGTTGTTGCATTAACTGCATTCAGTTGGTTCCATGCAGTTATTTCATCGTTAGTACATTGTTTTAGCTGGGGTAGGCAACCCAGAATTAGATCAGTACAAGGATTGTCAAGTACAGCACAAGTAAATGTACCCGAAAGGAAAGGAGTGTCAATACGGGCTTTGGCCAAAGGGTAAATTTCAATGTTACCCGAAAAGGTTCAGCATTTGACAGAGTCACCTGTATAATCCTCTTGACTCACCAGTTCCTTTCTGAGACCAATAAGGGTACTCCCGCTGTCCAGCAAACATTGGCATGGTCTATCATTGACCATTGCATTGTGGAACTCTAAATTGCCTCTGGAGGCTAAGGCTGCATTCACATTCTCAGATGAGCATGGAACTGTATGTCCACATTCTAATTTTCCGTCAGCATGAAACTGGTGACATCGCTCACAACTGTCAAAACTCAACATATCGTTTACACAACACACCTCTTCCGTTTGGTTAACAGGTAATTCATTTTCAACATCACACTCAGTCTCACTACCACTATCAGAAGATGTATCAAGTAAAATAGCATTGTTGGCTTTCATACGTTGGCGGCCAAGGCACTTATTTGAATAGTGGCCGTAGCTGGAACAAAAAAAAAACATTTAATGGCACGCCGGTATGCAGATCTTTTGTTCTGCTGCTTCTTAATAACATTTTCAAGATGTGCCGGATAACTCGGCGATTTGTCACACATTGAATAAGTGTCATGTAAAAGTTGACAGTGGATACATTTTGAAACTTTCCTATCTTTCTTGTCAAATTTATTAAATGGTTTTCTATTGCTCTGATAGTTTTTAGATTGATCGTTTGCAAAGGAAACTATTTCAGAGTCATTTGAAGTTTTAAAAATATTTCTGTTTGAAGAAAAATATGCCGACCCTTTCTTTTCAAACTGTTCTATAGTTTCAATGTCTGACTGCTGCAAAAATTTAGCAAAAGAGGATGGTATCGTGGATATTAACTTATCCATAGTTATTAAGTTTTTTAATTTATCAAAGTCTTTTCCTATGTTAGCTGCTTTAAGCCACCTATTTAGTACACTTTGAACATTTGAGACGTAGTCAATGAAAGTCTCAGTAGGTTTAGGTTTTAAAGTTGAGAACTGCACCTGATACCCAGGGGCATCAAGTAAAAAGTGTTGCATAATTCTATCACGGATGTATTGGTAGTCAGATCTAAGATCGGTTGGTATAGATTCTATTACTTTAAGGGGCTCACCACTTAGGTTCTTCATATAAATCATAGCCCACATCTCTAAAGGAACCTGGTGATATTTAAACTGATACTCGACATTTTCTGTCCAGGCAGAAATTGAATCTTCTTTACAATATGCTTTGATAATATTTTTGTATTTGTTGAACTTATTTTCTTCTTGTTGACTTTTAAGTTTAGTGGCAGAGATCTCTGCGTGTGAGTCTACATCCATCTCTTTCATTTAACTGTGTCTCTGATTCTACTTGTATTTGTTTTTCCTTAACTCTTGCCATTTCATCTATCTCCTTTTGCTTTAGATCTAATTCTCTTTGCTTTATTTCTCTCTCCTGATCTACTGTCTTCTGCTTTAATTCTAGTTCTTTCTGTTTAATTTCCTTATCATGTTCTAATTGTTGTTGTTTAATTTGCACTTCTTTTTGTTTTGTTATCTCAGCTAGTTGTATCTGGTGTTGTCTTTCTTGTGCGCGTTCATCTCTCTCTGCATCCTTTGCTTCTTTAAATTTTTGATCTGCATATTGTTCTAGCTCTTTACCTGTGTATTGTAATTCTTTACCTGCTTTAATGAAGTCAGCTAGAGTAGCCATGTTGTTGGGTAATTGGCTCGCGTTGACCTAAACTGACTGCTTCAATTAGTTAATTTTCTTTGATATGCTATGTTATTTAATATCTGAGCACCACAAATTGTACTCTTTGTTTACAATCTGGAAAATTGTATTCTCCACAAAATTAGAGCACAAAGTCTGTTCATACAATACACGCTGAAAAAGAGATGCACTATTAATCACAATGCATGCCAAAAACGTAGGTTTTACTCAACTTAATGTTCCCCAGAACAAGGAACAACACGTCAGCAACACCGGTCCCGTTGTTTGGCACCCCGGAATACACACGAGTTTTCTACTCAGGTTACCCTGTTTGGCACATCGGCACACACTCACGTTCTTACTCAGCTGTTGTTCGCCCTGTTTTACAGAGCAGCAAAAATTACCAACTCGTAAACGAAAAATAGATTTTTGACAAATTGGTACAATGACACAAACATGCCCACGAACAAACAGAACATCGATTACTTAATATTTAATGTCACTGTCCTGTTTTCGTTCTACCGTAATATGTCTTTCGTTACTAACCTAGTTTAATCTATAGAAGTATCGTGCAGACAAAATCTAATTCGCACAGCCGAAAGTAGTGCGTTCGTGACGGTAAACAAATAGAAAAGTACGAAAAAAAAATCAATAACTGCTTTTAAATAAATATAAATATAATAATAATGTGTAAATAAATAAATATATTCATTCTTTAACTTAAATAAACAAATAATAGTTAATATATCGTAAAGATTCAGGCAGGCAGCAGCTTGCCAGTATGTAAACACTGATATGCTGATTGCAAATGGCGAGGCCCAACTGTTTGTCAATCGGGCCACGTCACAGGCGCAGCGCTATTTTTAGCTTGCAAAAATCAATACTGTCGCTGACCTTTGTATTGCTCCGCCATGAATCATTTTTGACGATTATTCAAAAACAAATAAATAATTACATAAATAAATGAAAGAAGAACATAATATGCATACTTACAACTTTGAAAAACATATTATTTAAATATATAACATTCTAATAAGCACAAATAAACATTATTTTATCACGATAGGCACAATTCTGATGGCAACTCGATCTAGTCTGCACACGTCATAGTCACTGACACAAATTAAACATTTAATCTTTGTAATCTCCTATCCGTAAACCTAGTCTAGAGCCGTGGGTAAGTGTATATAGCTTGAACTCAGGTTCAAGCAGCACTTCTGACACCACATTTAATCCTATTGCCTGTCAACAACTCATGTTTCAGGCATCATCGGATTACTTCTCCCACACCATACAAGAGACTTGCAGTCGTGTGCGAGGAATGAAATGGTACATTTTATTGCCGTTGGCTCTTTACAATTGCAAAACAGTCGCTATCTAATCACACATAAAGTCACAATATTCTCTATCAATAGTTTTCCTAACCCCTATAGCTATTCTCTATCTACTAGGCTACATGAAAACACATATCTATTCTATACGATGTGAACACTACAGAGTCAGTCCCCATTCTGACTTGCTTCACTCGCGTCGCTACACGCCTCGCGGAAGGACCTTCATACGCCCTTCGGCTCCCTGCGTGCTAGGTCAGTTAGCACGCCCCTATTAGCTGGCTTTGCTTTGAGTGCTAATCGTTGCTATCACGCAGGCGTGATTCTGTCGTGACCAGTAGTGCTAACTATCTGGTCAACGCCTTCGTGTGAGGACTAGTTAATAGTCCCCCTTTTCTCTCATCTATCCTGCCCTGATCCCGGGCACTATGTTCATTCAACTCTATCTGAGGTTGACCCCACGTCCTGGTGGTGTTCTATCTTGAGGCAGTCTTTTGGTGTTAGTAGAACCACCGGAACCACATTTCATGCTATGTTGTATTGCAACTCCATGACCACCTTGATTAACCCATGTTTCATTAATCAACTTATACCAACTGTATAGCGTTTCGCACTTTGCACGGCAAAAAAATGGTGCTGAAATACCTTCAGATATTTTAACTGCTTTCACATCAGCTGTTGAAGACTTTACATGTTCTTTTTGAACATCAATCAAGTGGCATTCTCCCTCACGTAGCATCTTAGCAACAACAGTTTTAGTAAGATCCTGGAACTCATATTTGTGGTTGGCCATTTAGGCGTACTGTATGATTTCACAGCCTACAATCAGTAACGCCGTGACTTCAAGTGACTGCCTTCACAAATTATTTGAAATTAGGATTATTTTATATTTATAGACTATAAATATATCACAAATTATTTGAAATTAGGACTATTACATATTTGTAGATTATACATATATAGTAGTCCTTTTTTATAGCACCTAATATTCAACCAAATAAAAATACTGCTATCCAGCAACAAAATAACTTTGATTACAACAGATTAAAACTAGCTTCGCATTTACAAATCGCAAAAGACGCCAATCAACAACCACAGCAACAATGGTTGACTAGCAGAGCGCATGCGCAATGTGTCAGTCTGGCACGGTTGCCGCCTGCCCGGCAATGAATATGTAAACTTCACTCAGACAATGTTACCAGCATTTTAGCAAGCAGCGTGATCATCAAAACTACCCAACACAGATAGTCAAAATTCGGTAACTGTTTTAATGAAATGTTACATTGATGTATTGCACTATTACAACCCGCCCAAAATTCCACGCACGCTACCAAACCTAGTAAAAAAAAAAAAAAAGCATCCCGCCAACACGTTAAGTTTCCGGCAAACAGTCCTGAAAAGTAGCCCAATACTGCGTGAAATCTGCCCAACTGGCAACACTGCTTAGCAGTGCGTATTACGTATTTTTGCTAAGCAGATCAGTGCTTTGAAACCTTTTTCGAGTCATGTCACACATTTAAAAAATTTTAATTGCTGGTGACGCACCAAAATGTAATCTTATATAATAAAAGGCCATGTGTATTTATTTATTTATTCGGTGTCGCTCCACAAGATAAAGAATAGATACAAATATATAAAGAAAAAAGAAGGATAAAAAGCTTTAAAAAGGTAACAAAAAATAAGCGTAACTCTGACGAAGATCAAGTTGCTGTGACATGGCTACTGTCCCAAGGGAAATACAAATGTGTGCTGTCCCATCCCATCCCATCCCAAGGGACCTTCCCCAAGGGATTCCTATGGGAATAACATTCCCATGGCCAAGCCTGATAAAATTCTATCACTGAAGCGCTATACCAGGTTCGACACTAATCAATCCTCCAATAACAAGGTGCTCCGCTGTTTTAGAAAACTGTAAACCTATATAAAGATTCATCAAGCGCATCATTTATTTCCGTGATTGAAAATTACATTATTTGGGGTTCGCTATCTTTGAACTCTAGCGTAGTTCACACACGTACTAGTATAATTAGTTGTTACTATTGGTGAGTCAGTATTTCAGCATTGCTTTTGGGACGACTGACGCTTTCAACATCGGAATCAACACAATGTAGTTTGTTTCCAAATCGTCTAGGGCTAATTTCGAACTCTGGACTCGGTGTGTCGGGGCATTGTGAAACTTTGCCTCTAAGCCACAGTGCCGGCAGTCGATGTACTATCACTTGTCAAATATGCACACAAACATGTCTGTTATTGTTGCAGCAAGGCGAGTTATACCAGAACAAAAGAAAAAAAAGAAGAAAGAAACACTTCAGCCGAAGTTCAGCACACATACATTTTGGTGTCATTTCGTGTAGTGATCTCACCATGACTATGTCCTGATTCTCAGGTAGAGACACCTCTGACTGCAGCCCTTTAGAAACGTACCCTGGCACATTACCGTCTTGACAGACGATAGTTAGTTAAAATTGTGCTTCGAAAAAGGTATAATAACAACAATCAGACAAAGGTTGGAGTTATACCTCTCCATAGCACAAAGCCTGGGCTGAATTGTAGAGACCATGTGTTGCCCATGCAGCATGATCCTTCTCTCGGCCTGCCTAGTTCACTCAAGAGGAAAGGTAACACTAATACATATGGAACAAGACAAGCTGCAGAAGCTGTCGTATCAGAAAAGCAGTGCTCTAATTGTTCGCCTGTTGGATCTTCGATCCTAGACCAGGTGCCGACCAAAGCTTAGGGCCTGGTCTGCTCTGCCACGACATATAGTCTTTAGGTTGCCTTTACTCACACTGGGATAAGGCTTGTACCTTCCCAATTGCGCTTATCCGTCTGAAGCCGTTGTCACAATGTGGTGTGTTGAGTTTGGTGAGCGCCACCCAAAATTATGCGCTAATAGAAAGCAAGTAGTACCATCTACTGTCATATTGTAGCTCAGATATATCTGACTAAGACCTGACAACGAAACTTTAGAAACTATCCAGGACCTCCCTGACGTGTTATTTTGGGAATCACTGATCTGGGGTGCAAAACTCACTAGTGGAAGGTTTTGCAATTTAACCAACAGCATACGTTGCACGCTGTACTCACATATGTCAAGATTATACTATCAGGCACTGTGCAGGGGTAAACATGTGCTTGTTGTAAACAATTCTGATTTCTACAATGTTTTTGTTCGCATATTTATCCTTCAGCTTCCTTTGTTTGTGGTAATATTACCATATCTTGATAATTTGGGCGGATGTGGAAAACTAAACGTATATATCGCGGATTAATACACCTGTAGGTAATAAAAACACAATGCCTTGTTAAAAACAATACTTAAGGGGAATGTGGAAGGCAAACGTAGAAGAGGATGACAACCGTGTACATGTGAGGAAGACAACAAGAGATCGAGTAGAGAGAGATGACACCGTGTACTTAGCATTATCAATTATTCGTTGATACGCTGTATTTTTGCTTAAGCATTGTACCCATTTCTTTGTCTACACTTAATCTGTATCATTCTTGAACTTGAGGAGCGGCTGGCAAAACGGCTAGAATGCTGGATTCACATTCGGTAGATCTAGGTTCGAATCCTCTGTAAGGTGTGGGTATTTCTGTCGGGCGCAAAAAGAAAAACCCTAACCTGCACAGTTCGCGGCGACTGCACTAGCCAGGTGGCCTTTATTCCTCAGGCTCAAGACCGCCCCCCCCCTCCACCACCACCCCCTCCTCCTTCCCACCCCCTCCCCTCCCCCTGCCATACACCGCAAGGTACTATATTGGAAGTAAATGACAGTATTTTTGTGTGGGCAGTTTGACGGTTCTAGAATTTCTGTATCTGCTTGCTTGTAGAATTTCTTTATTTAAGTCTCATGTTTTAAATCCCCCCCCCCCCCCCTCTTACGTGGTTGCTGCAGAGATATGGTTTTAGAGAAGAACGATGAGAAAATCATGGCCATATAAACAGCGTAATGAAGTGAACAATCAAAGAGAACTGGTCACTCGCATCAGAAGGAGAGAATCATCATTCCTCGGGCATATCATGAGACGGGGAAAGTTGGAGTACGTCGTGACGACGAATAAGTTGAGGCGAGGAGAGGCGTCACTGAGACGGAGACCGAAGATGCTAGACAGTTTGACATGATGGCATGAAAAAAAACATCAATATCAGAAGTGAACTGCAGTACAAGAGACAGAAAGCTGTGGTAAGATTTGATCACCAACATCACAAGTCAATGACTAAAGACGAATAACTCTATAGAACCAGATATGTAATCAGTAACTTAGATTGATCAAGTATAGACTCTATCACCATACAAAAACATCGAGGGACACATAAAGAAATACACTAGTATACCCCGTGACTGTACAGGACAACACCTGAATGGCATATTTAATTACTTCCTGAAAAGACCCAATTGCGACAACCAACAGGTGGCGGCAGCTGCAACAATACACCCAGACACGTACCCAGAAACATACCCAGAAACATATCTAGAAACATACCCAGGGACATACCCAGGGATATACCCAGAAACATACCCAGGGACATATCCAGAAACATACACATGACATACTTAGCGACATACCTAGAACATACTCAGGGATATACCCATAGACATATCCAGAGACAAATCCAGAAACATACCCAGGGACACACCCAAAAACATATCCAGGGACATACCCAGTGACATACCCAGAAATATACCCAGCGACATTCGCAGGGATATACCAAGGGACATACCTAGAAACATACCCAGAGACATATCCAGAGACATATCCAGAAACATACCCAGGGACATACCCAAAAACATATCCAGAGACATACCCAAGGACATATCCAGAAACATATCCATTGACATATACAGGAACATACCCAGAAACATACCCAGGGACATTCCCAGAAACATACCTAGGGACATACCCAGGGACATTCCCAGAAACATACCCAGGGACATACCAAGGGTCATACCCAGCGCTATAACCTTACACAGCACGGGATCGCCAAGCGGTGACCGTGGAGGTCATTGCAGATCCAGGGGAGTGGACCGGACGTTGGATCAGTTGTGTGCTCCAGTCAAGATCCGCCTTAAGTCCAGCAGAAAAACAAGGTGAACATAACACGCCCAACGCCCACACAAACATCTGCTGCCACAATACCAAACTGTCTTATCTTGTTTACAGCTCCTGCACTTGCTTCACTGTAATACTATCTGTCAATTATATTCAACTTGTTTTCTGTAATCACGACCACACGCACGCACACACGCTCGCTCGCACGCACGCACGCACACACACACACACACCCTTTCTCTCCTCCCCCCCCCCTCCGACCCCACGGGTTGCTTACAGGGATCGTGGTGTGTGTGAGGAAGTGGGAAATAAAACTCGCTATATTTTCTTTGTGAGATGATCGACTAATTCCGTTTACTACGAATGCACGAGTCACGTTAACTAGGCTACCCTGAGATATTTCTGAATTAGTTCTGTATTAGTTCTGTCTGTAGGCAGAGCAAGTCTCCATTCCCATTTCTTTCTTGATCCTTAATTAGAATAATCTTCTGAATTAATGAGCCATATTGAGTAGACTGTGGGACTTGTAGAAACCCGAGAACTCTGTCTTTAGTTTATGTTTCTCAGCAGCGACACACTTGCTACTGCTGCTTCCCTGCTATTGTCTGCCTATCATTACTACCACCACCACCACCACCACCATCATCATCATCATCATCATCATCATCATCATCATCATCATCATCATCATCATCACATCATCATCATCAGCACCATCATCATTATCATCATCATCATCATCGTTATTATCATCATCATCATCATCATCATCATCATCATCATCATCATCATCATCATCAGCATAGTCTTCATCATCTTCATCATCATCAGCACCATCATCACCATCATGTGCTGCAGAACTGCTTATGTTCTTAGGAGTTCATCTGGGTCCTAGATTATCTGACACAATTCTATTGATGATAGCCCTCCAAATTACCGCCTCACTTCTCCCTCCACACCACCGCCTCACTTCTCCCTCCACACAACCGTCTCACTTCTCCCTCCACACCACCACCTCACTCCTCCCTCCACACCACCGCCTCACTTCACCTCTCAATCTGCCCCTGCTCTTCTCCCGCCGATCTGTCCAGTGTTCACGATGTCCTCCAATGTCTCCCTCCCCATCACATGCCCAGAGAACATCGTGTGTCTCTAGCTTATAACTGAAGATAATGACCTGCTTTCACTAACCTCTTCCAGGCAATCGCTGCTAGTTATACATTCATTGGCACCTTGCCGTCTTGACAGACGATAGGTTGTTTCATTGTGCTTCTAAAAGACATTATAACTACAACCCCTGGCGGTAGCGAATGTGACTGATAAGGCCAATTCGCGCTGTAAATATTCGTCCACAGTGGATGCATCTGAACACATGGTCATTTCCACAATCATGCACCATCTTACGTCTCGCACGCTCGGTATGCAGCTTATCTGCAATCATTTTCTCCTTTGTCTTTATTCCATTTATGATATTTGCCCTCCATGCAACACGTTCAGAGGCGACTTGCTCCCAATGTCCGTTATCAATGTCTGTATCAGTCATGTCCCGCTTACACACATCTTTGTATCGTAGTAGAGGCCGACCCTGAGATCTCCTACCCATCTGTAATTCACCAAAAAAGATGTCCTTTGGTATTCTGCTATCATCCATCCTCTTAACGTGTTCTATCCATCTAAGTCAATGAAGACTGAGCATGGAACACACCGTCACACAACCTGATCTTTCCAATACTTCAGTATTTGTGATTTTGTCTTGTCACTTAATACCAAGTATCCTTCGCAGGCACCGCATATGAAAGCTGTTTAAACGTTTCTCTTGGTGTGAGTAAGTTGACCAGGCTTCACTGCCATAAAGAAGAGTACTAAGGACACAGGCTTGATAGACAAGCAATTTTGTCTTGGCAGTAAGCTTCCTGTTCTCCAAGACTCTTTGTGTTAACCTGTTCATTTTTGTTGCTGCCTTACCAATCCTGATGTTGATTTCCTGATCTAGGGATAATTTGCTATTTAACTCTGATCCTAGATATGTAAAATGGACTACTATCTCCAGTTCAGCGTCGTCAATAACGATTGATGGAACCCCATGTGCACCTTGTGACATAATCTGTGTCTTCTCTTTGCTAATTGTTAGTTATACGGAAAAGAACAAATGCATCCACACGACAAGAGCTGAATATTAAAGACGATAAAACAAAGAAAATTGAAATATTGTGGTCACTTGAAACATTATGAAAGCTTGAAGAGAGCAATAATGGAGGAGTATATACCCGGAAAGAGAGGGGAATTATGGTCACAAAGAAGATGGATGTAGGATATGGCAGATGATCTCCAGATGGGTGTGTCAGACGCGGGATATCTTGGTTATGACTGAGAGGTTTTCCGGAAGGTCGTTATGGGAGCAAGGTTATGCAAGGGACATGCTACTGAATGAAGGAATGAATGAATGAATGAATGAATGAGCGATTTATAGCATTCGTCTCAGAAGTCGTGTATCTGTTGCTTGCAATGGTTCCTAATTCGTTCGTTCACATGATAAAATTGACAATCATATAGCAGAATAGGTTTGACATGGACCGACTGGTGTGTAGTAGAGTTTAGAGGTGTACAAACTGGAGAAGGTAGGCCTTTAGCACAGCGTGGCTCGCTCACACAGCAGTCTGACAGATGCTGATAATGTATTCACAACAACTCACGGCAGCAGTTGACATAGTTTATTCACTAATGACACACAGCCAAACAATCTCCACAGCCAGCTGAGTCACTCACGCTTACTTATGTTCTCGGAGTTCTCATACACTGTCCACTGTGGACTGAATGCCTGCTGGCCATTCTACCTCTGTATATGCAGCGTAACGCTCGGCATGCCTTCGCCTTCGACACTACAATCTCAATCTCTCTCTGTCGCAGCCTAGTGTGGTGGCAAGAGCTGGTATTTAACCGTCATCATCTATATGTGGAAACATAACTCGCTTTTGGAGTACCGCTGCTAACGATCACTGTACATGTAAATATATTTCTTACGTGTCTGCTTGTCCTTCTTCTTCTTCTTTCGTTCGCCTGAAATATGTCTATAACTGCAATGTTGTCTCTTGTATTAATCTAACAGTCCTTTTTAGTTCATTCAGCGGTCCATAGAGTTTATCTTCCACTGTTGTCTCTCTAGGCCAGAAGGTTCGCCTGGATATGTTGTAGTTTGGGCAATCCTGGAGTATGTGCTTGTCCTTTTAACGTGTTATAATTGTGGCTGAAAAAAAATGTCTTGTCGCCAAGCAGTCCTGTGCCTGAATTAACACGTCATTTCACCTTCAAGCAAGCACTTTGGACGTCAGCGTTTCTCGTGCAATCCCAATTACCATCACAGTTAACTCTCTCTGGACTATGACATGTTTCTATATAACAGTTCAGTCCACCTGACATTTACTGAAAGTGTGGGGAAGTTGTGGAACCAACACTGTTCACACAAACCATAAGTCACGGCATGTCACATAGGACAGCAACAATCACGACACAAAAGTCACGGCATGGCACATGTGACGGTATCAATGTGAGGATACCAGTTACGTCCACCTCTACGAGGGTCGCCCGCTCGATCACAGTAAAAATATAGACACCGTGGTTCGTGATGCTTCAATGTTCATTAATACAACTGAAAGTTAGGCATCGCTTAGTTATTCTGCCACAAGGATTACTGACATATTGTTTGTAAGCTTATTTGTGCCACACTTGATGTATTTGCGAGTGGATCCATGATCGTACAGTGGTTGTATATCTGCCACATCTGTGCTGATTCTGGCTACTATTTGCGTCGTTAAAGCCCCAGCCACTCTTCTCCCTTCCTCCACTGCTTACTCTGGGTACCTACTTTTACTTACATCCCTTAGTCTTTTCTGCCCCCCCCCCCGGTGTCTTAACCCCCCCCCCCCCTGCGATGGAAGGTTGCCTATGCAACTCGCTTCTTCGAGATTGTTCCAGTGATAGCAGTGCGCTCTGGAACCTGTTACCTTTCTGACAAGGGTGACGGGATGTTTGGGACTCGCGTTCCTCGGTACTTCCCACTTACTGATGTATTTATTGCTACTGACTGAGCATAGGAAACTGTGTGACCTGCCGTACTCTCATATATTTTTAGGTCTTGCTATTAGTTTGCACTAGCCAGGTTCCTCAGGCTCAAGACCCCCCCCCCTCCTCCCCGCCCTACACTGAAAGGTACTATATAGGCAGGAGATGATAGTGTTTGTTTTTTTAAATTTTTATTTTGACAGCTATTTGTTCTTTGACCTGACCCCATAGTACTGGTTGACCCAGGTACCCAACGATCTGTTACAAGAGTAACTCATCACATTAGTTACAAAACGTTAGTTGTATATCCTTTTACGGGACGTCGCAGAAAACCTCAAGATTGTTTGCTGTTTGTAATCTCTTGGCATGTCTACTTTCAGTTGTTTGTCTTTTCTTTGTGAACGACCGGCACCCATATCATTTCGTAAAAAAAAAAAAAAAACTAACGCAAGGCGGTCTGCTGCCAAATCGTCCTCGAGTATGTTCGTAAGACCTTCACCACGGAGCCGGTCAGCACATAAGACACATTAAATTTATGACATGCAGTCTTTGTCTGGGATACTTTGCCCTGACTCTCTGTCACGCATCTCCCATCTGAAGTGCGGATATTTGAATGTATTGATTTCATGAACCATTCTCCCATCTATAATCCTATCACATTTTGGTGTTGTGTTTTCTTTGATATGACTATTATTTCAGTTTTCTTGAGATACCAGGAAAGCCATTTTTGTTCTCACACTCTACTACTACCATGGCTGCGATGTGTCGCAGATCTCAAGCGTTTTCAGCAATCCAAGCTGTGTAATCGAGCTAGAAATATTTGCCCTGACGACGCACTGAAGGAAGAACTAAACACCCTTCACCAGACCATGAGATCTAATGGTTATCCAGCTTACGTCATTAGGCGTCACTGCCGGCCACCCAAACCCACCCCCATAGAATCAGCGGCAACCAAACTTCAAGTTGTTCTTGTACCGTATGTTTGATAGCATCACTTACTTCTTTTAGTACAGATTCACTTGTGTATTACTTTCTTCAGTTCATTCTGTTGTTTCTCCATTATAATTTATATGACTCATATATATTCATTCATCTCTTTATTGTGGCTTCTCCTTCCAATAATACCTTTCCTGTCTCTGATTTAAAGCATCATATATCTACCACATAATGTAGGGAGACTCCGTGGCCGAGTAGTTACGCCGCCTGCCTTGCCTTCCAAAGGTCGTGTGTTCGATTCCGGGCTATGTCGTTTGGTTTACGGGTGCAATTTTCTCGGAGACTACTGGGGGTCGTCGCTGGAGCTAGGAGTTCGTGCTTTGTGTGATGCTTTCGGCTGGCCGTCCTGTCGAAAGAGACCGAGCCATATTGGATAAAACCCGGTTCTTCTTCTTCTTATTTGCGTTCATCCGGAGTGTTTTTTCAGATGTGATTGCGGTGTGTCTGGTTAGGCACCCATGGGCCGAAACCCGTAGGCCAACACATCCGACTTTTAGCGTGCATTTTTGGCCAGGTTAGCATTCCTGGGAGACTCTCACTTTTGTGGTACTGTCCACCTCCCAGCTGGTCAAGTTGGAACAGTCGAAGACTGCACGGTAATCCCTCAAATGAAGGCAGGGACAGTCCATAGCATTTTCCGCCATCCTGGGTGGCTTCCATAATTGCAGAGCCGGCACATAACGCTCTGGTACTGGGCTCACCGAGGGAATCGTCGCGTCCTGCTCATGGCTGCTTTAATTCCTCACTTCAATATATTGGACATTTCGTTCGCCCCGGGCCGTTCCCGCACAAACCAGACAGGTCTGCAGACCGTATCCACTCAGCGAGTTTTCGGACATGTGCTTGTCGTTGCGCCCGTCAGAGCTGTTCCAGGCACGACAGACATTCGGAAAAACTACCTAGTCAGAGCTGTTCCGACCAAGAGCGGCATTCGGAAACTAGGTAGTCAGAGCTGTTCTTAGCACGAGAGACATTCGGGCGAGACATTTCACTCGGACGTAAATGTGTAGTGTCAATTTTTAGTTTGCCACCCGTAGGAAGGCACTTCCGACTTCAGCAGGCATTTTTTAATGAGGTTAGCTTCTTCGGGTTTCGAGGCACGTTAGACGTATTGTTGTGATGTCGCCCACATCCCAGCTGGTCAAGATAGAACGATCATCGACATCACGGTTATCCCTCAAGGGAAGGCAGGGGCAGACCATGGGCCTATCCAAGGCTATCCAAGGAGGCTTCCATAATTGCAGAGCCGACAAATATTGCTCTGAGACTGGGCTCACCCGAGGGGTTGCCTCGTCCTGCTCATGGCTGCTTTAGTTCCTCACTTCCATGTGTTGGGCATCTCGCTTGCCACCGGTCGCTAAATCACATACCAGAAACGGTCAGTCTGCAGGCGATATCCACTAGATAAGCTTTCGCTTCGGACTACGCAATGGATTCGCTAGCCGTGCGTTCCATTTCGTGTTGAGACATTTATCCACCTTGTTTTTCCACCTTTGTCTACACTCTCTATGAGTTAGATGGTCAGTTTTCGTAGCCTTTCATTCGACTGGGGCACTTCTTCAACCTTTTTGTTCTCGCTCACGAGGTAGGCTACATGTGCTGCCGGCTCAGCACCTTACCTCCGTACAGCAGTGAGCGAGAAACGGGAGGCCCTCTCATCCGGGGATCCCTCATATCCCCCAGCTGAGAGCCTTCGGACTTGTATCTGAACTGGGCATGTAGCGTGCTCAGTACCTCACCTCCGTATTTCGGTAGGTGAGTTTTCGGCCCGGCTCACTCATCCAAGGGTAGTAGCTTAGAGGCGTCCAGCTACATCTCTCAGACGGTGGCCTTTGTGTAAGTGTCTAGACCAATTTTGTGGCTTCATGCGCTTGAGTTTAAAATCTGACTGCTATCCTCAGTCTACCTGCAGAGCAGCAGCTGTGTCTCTCTTAGTCTGGTCCCTATCCCATGAGCTGTCCGATATGTAGTTTTTCATCCATCGACAAGCACATGGGTTCGATGGGACACGCAAGCTCCCCCACCACGGCAAGGTGGAGACACATCGGGGGAGAAACCCGGTTCAATGAAGTAGATCCCCGTGTCTTTTACACACTTTAAAAACATATTTCCCAAAGTCGAGACGGTCGATTCCATCGCACCGGGTGCTACCCCTACCTGTCCTTGTCTCTCACCTCATACCTTCTTGTCTCTTGCCGAGAGCATCGCAAAAAGCAAGAACTCCGTAGCTCCAGCGATGATCCCCAGGAGTCTCCGGGAAAACTGCTCTGTTTCTATATTCCCCAGTTTTGTCCGCTCGTCGATTGGTTGTCAACATAGCGAAATCGATTACACTGAAGTATCGTCACGTTTATAGTATCGTAATCCTACAATTGAGCATGGCGATACCAGTCGTTTATTCTTTGGTGCAGACGAGGTAAGCGCGGGATATAAATGTCGCACATCGGCTGCTATCCATTGCGCCTTGATGAATCTTTATGCCAAGAAAAATAAAGAGGCACAGGGCGTAGATTTTAAGTAGTTAGATAATGCCCCGGGTATATCTGTCTGGTTAGTCTGGCTGGGAGGGGCATACCAGTCTTTTCTTATTCTGTATGTATGAGTGTGTGTGTGTGTGTGTGTGTGTGTGTGTGTGGTGTGTGTGTGTGTGTGTGTGTGTTATATTGTCAGCCACTGTCTGTCATCTACTGCCCATAGTACTGTGCGGTGTATGACAGGGGGTCTTGAGCCTGAGGAATTAATGCCGCCAGGCTATTGCAGCTGCCGCGAACTGCGCAGGTTAGCATTTTCTTTTTGCCCCCGACAGAAAAATATCCGCACTTTACCGAGGATTCGAACCAGGGTCTCCGGATGGAGAGCCCGCCGTTCTTAGCCACTCAGCCAGTCGCTGCCCACACTCGGCCAGCCGCTGCCCGTTACATTGTAGAGGTTAAACAGTATTAAGAACTTATGTCCTAACACTATCAATGAGATCACAGTACAGTTGTTGACAGCATCTGTCCTGTAGCAACAGGTGGATACTTTTTTTTTTTTTTGCATATCCTTTACAGGACATCGCTTTCAACACCAGCATCTTTCAGCTGTATGTTGATTTCTTGGCAAGATTACGCTCAGTAGTTTGCCATTGCTTTCTGAGCGGCCGGCTCACATACCCCGTAAGTTACCGATGCGATTCGAACCACTGCTGATTCTCACCGTCATCACGTTACCTACGAGAGTATACGAGATTACGGAGAAAAGTTGCTAACCTCTAAGCCAGGAAGCCGGCATGTGGATACTAGCCATGGATAATTTTGCAATCATTAAAGAAAACAATCGAGGCTGGTGAACTTGCATGGTACAAACCTCTTCTTAGAATACCGGGTTCCCATAGATGAGCAATTCTGAGATTCTACATCTGGATATGGCACAACAACGGATCTTTAACGGCCTTAAGTCTGGGAAGCTGAAACACGTTCGTCGCATTAAACAAATCAGTGTCTTGGAAATGGCAGTGGCTTGGATGTGGCTGTGGTTTGGATGAAACTGTGGTTTGGACGTGGCTGTGGTTTGGATGTGACTGTGGTTTGGATATAACAGTTGTTTGGATGTGGCAACGTGCATAGTTCCTGGAAGAAAAGACAAGGGTCTAACATAACCAAGTTGGGCACGTGTCATTGGGGAAGCTAAGTTGTACCACAGGAATACAGAGAAGTAAAACATGCGTGTTATCTTCCCAATGTGTATATTGACTAGTGTGTCGATATATCTCGGCTTCTTTCTTCTACTTCTATGAGTTGCCAATACTATCTGTGGATTTATTTCTCGTGTGATATAATGAAGAACATCACATGCCGAGAATCATTGTCATCAGAAGTGAAGAAAACACATTAAATTGCTTTGGTTGGGAACTCTCCACAATGAGTAAATAAGGTAGAAATTGTCCTGAAGCCACAAAATATGGTTGGGTAAACTTAGGGAAAAAATCTTTACAATTACAAGTTATCGGCAAAATTAGCGCTATAAATGTAGTGTACATGATAAATAAACCAGTGAAACGTGTTTCTGGCATCAGATTTGAAGCAATCAACTTTCTTTGATGATATGACAAGAGGAAAAATTAAGAACAACTGATAATTTGAGTGAAAACAGACAGATGACGGCAGGGCATGATTACTGCACGATGTAGCAAGACTAGATGCCTATACAGACACACGTGATTACACACGGCTGTACGGCCCACAGTTACGGGGAGGTAATCGCCATAGTCAGCTGGCACGACTATTGAATGGGCATACTTGATTACAACTAACTGTATGCACATATCTATTGTATAGAAGTCTACAAATATAGAAGTATAGACGCTTAGAAGTATAGAAATATAGAAGTATATAAGTCTAGAAAGCTAGAAGTAACAGTAGCCTGAATATAGATGTCTAGAAATATAGAAGTATAGAAGTATAGAAAGCTAGAAGTATAGAATATAGAAGTCTAGAAGTATAGAAGTATACAACTATAGAAGTATAAAAAGTCTAGAAGTATAGAACTATAGAAATATAGAAGTATAGAAGCCTAGAAGTATAGAATTATAGAAGTCTAAAAGTATAGAAGTCTAGAATTATAGAAGTTTGAATGTCTAGAAGTATAGAACTATAGAAATATAGAACTATAGAAGCCTAGAAATATAGAAGCCTAGAAGTCTAGAAATATAGAAGTCTGGAAGTCTAGAAGTATAGAAGTCTGGAAGTCTAGAAGTCTAGAAGTCCAGAAGTGAATGCCTAGCTAACTTACACGCACACGTAGAACACACTATTTGTAACATACAGACATGTCCCGTGTTGGGGACCCCTTGAGTGCACAGATCACAATATTTGTGACACACAGACACATCTGTTCCTGAAATGTCAATTGTTAGAGAACCCCTGGAACCCATAAAATAGCACGGGACATACATCCACAGGAATTGATGGCGCAGATAGAAGTAGAGGACATAAATAGAAATTAGAGGACACACACTTTACTCTGTTTCTGTCATTGTCTATCTTTACGTGTGAATTTATTGCTGATGCTGTTTCAGTGTCCCTCGCCATCAGGTGAGCCCACTCCCACTTAAGAGGTACTTGTAAATGACGTCTGCGACCCGTGGACAGTAAGTCAACGTTAAGTCCAACTGACGTGTATGTGGAACACAATAGAGATGACTCAAATACTGTCATTACTGTCATCTACTGCCTTATAGTGCTGGATTCGTGGCGAAGGCGTTAGGGAAGCAGTTCGTAATCCTGCATACCGCGTTCGAAACACAGCCGTGGGTGATTTGGCAGCAGACCGCCTTGCGTTGTTATTTTTTGTGCGAAATGGTATAGGTGCCGGTCGTTCAGAAAGCAGTGGCAGACTACTGAACGTAAACTTGCCAAGAGATCACGAAGAGCAAAAATATGCTGGGGTTGACTGCGACGTCCTGTAAAAGATATGCAGCTAACTTTAACTTAACAACTAACAATTCCAACACCTTACAGAGGGTTCGAACCCAGGTCTCCCGAAGGAGAGCCCGGCGTTCAAACCGCCGGGCCAGACGACCCTCAAGTAAAATACTGTTGACCGGAAATGCTAGACAACTGACAGACATGCGCAGAGAAGAAGTTAAGCAGTTGAGTGTTGTAATTGCTGAACAAGACTGATAACGATCGGACGGGAGATAATCCCTCGGTGCAGGAGGAGATAATCCTGCGATGTTTGTTCCAGCAAAAGTTACGAACATCAAAGGATGTGTGATTGCTCACTCAAATAACTTGCCAGACAAATTACAGAGCTCGAGTATCATAATACACACACGACTAGAGCCAAACTGAGCCCAGCTCTGCTACAGACGTGCACTACTCACCCTTAATATAAACACACATGAGGTAATATTGAGGCGGTTTGTATTGTGCCCAGAAATAACGTTTGTGAACTTTATTGTTGGAGATTGGAAACTGAGTTTGATGAAAGCGAGTTGTCAGATGGCTTGATTTCTGCGTCTAGACGCGTTATTTTACCGGAAGCTGGTAACTACTGGGGGAGACTGACTTGTGTGTTGTCCGCAGAGCTCCGGCAATCGTTCCTCCTCTATCTGTATTACCTCCGTGGCAGGTATTGTTGCTTCTGTCGTCTCAGGGCCTTTTGATGAAACCTGGATGTAATCAGTTGTTTGTTCGTTACTTGTGTTATTGTGTCGTTCCCAGCTGTGTGTGTGTGTGTGTGTGTGTGTGTGTGTGTGTGTGTGTGTGTGTGTGTGTGTTGTGTTTCCTGGCTTCTCTCTCGCTGTTTTATTTAGGGATACTGAATGGGTTAGGGGTCGACGTGGCCGAAAGGGATGAGAGTGCTCGCTCTTATACTTCCATGGTGCTGATGGTGAGGAAAGCGTTTCAAGGTCTACACCGGCGTTAGACTGGGCTTAAACGTTGACTTCCCCTTCAGAGAGTAATGGCAAACTACTGAACGTATAATCTTATATATAAATTGCGATCTCCGTCTGTCTGTCTGTCTGTCTGTCTGTCTGTCTGTCTGTCTGTCTGTCTGTCTGTATGTCTGTCTGTATGTCCGTATGTCCTTTGTGCGCTCGCGAACGGCCCATCCGATTGAGATGAAATTTTCTACACGCCTTTCTTTCATTCCAGTGCAGCCCACTGTCATATTTTTTTAGTGTGAAATCGCATGCTTACCCAGTATTATTTCATTTTTCACTTTTCATCATAATTTAATATATTTCAGGGGACCTAACTCTATAAAAGTTATTTCAAGGGGCATAACTTTTCTGTATAACTTATAGTCATATTGTGGCATCGTTTTCAAAGATTTATAAACTCTTTGTCCATAGTTATGTACCGGCATATGAGTTATAATAAATAATGATACAATCTGTAAGGCATTTTCAAAGTTTTCATAAAAATAATGCACAATGCATAACATTGTAACTCATCTTTTTTTGCTTAAGAAGTTACTGTAGTCATGCAGGTGATTAGAAAGCGTTTTCATTAAAAATAATGGATGGTGTGTAGAAGGGCATTTTTTTAAGTTACTTTTTTTGTTGTATGAATTTAATGAGACGCTACACTCCAGGAGCTGGGCGAAGTCACGCCGGGTCAGATAGATAGACAGACCCACCTTTTCGCTGCAGTTGTCTACTCCTCCTTTTCCTTCTTCTGCTGATGCTGCTGCCGCCGCTCCATTTACCCAAGTTAATTGTTGGGGGAAGATGTAAAGATCTTTCAAGTGCTCTTTCAAATGCTTTTTGTAAGTTGGTCTTCGTTTATCTAAGGTTGTTCTAACTGCAACCAATAAATGATTAGACAGACAGGCAGACAGACAGACAGAGAGGGAGGGACGGACAGACAGACAGACAGACAGACAGACAGACAGACAGACAGACAGACAGACAGACAGACAGACAGACAGACAGACAGATAGTCGGTAACGGGAACGGGAACTTATATGACTACTTATATGAATTAAATTAGATGCTCCCCACCAAGGACTGGGCGATGCCGGGTCAGACAGACAGACAGACAGACAGACAGACAGACAGACAGACAGACAGATAGTCGGTAACGGGAACGGGAGCTTATATGACTAATTATATGAATTAAATGAGATGCTCCCCACCAAGGACTGGGCGAAGCCGGGCCGGGTCAGCTAGTGGCTTATAAAATCAACCATGGGGTCCTACAAAAGACATGCAACATTTTAAAAATTACAATATTCAGGTAACATCATGCCTTTTATTGATTGATTGACTGACTGATTGACGATCTTCTAGAGCAGTGGTTCTCAACCTTTTTTGGTCCGTGCCCCCCTTCACCATATTTTCAGAACGTCATTCCCCCCCCCCCCCCTTTTTCGTATTTCCTACCTAAAAATCCCTCCCCGGCCCCTACACAGTATACATAATAATGGAAGCTAAATTTAATTGCACATACTAAAACAAATCTAGACGTCCACATAGATCATGATTTGTGGGTCTGCTTACTTTATAAATTGAATTTTAGAAGGGTGAGACGTACAGAACCGTACAATATGAAGGTAAAAACAATATCAAGTAATGGTTCTTGTATTAACGCGATTTTGAAATAATCTTAATCCCCCCCCCCCCCCCTGGAAACCCTAAAATCCCCCCCCCCCCCTCCCATGGGGGGGGATTCCCCACCGGTTGAGAACCACTGTTCTAGAGAGAGAGAGAGAGAGAGAGAGAGAGAGAGAGAACAACAGACAGAGAGAGAGAACAACAGACAGAGAGAGAGAGAGAGAGAGAGAGAGGGAGAGAGAGAGGGAGAGAGGGAGAGAGAGAACAAAGGGTTGTTAGAGATAAAGAAGCACAGATGAAAACAGCATATTATGATTTGTTGAAGTAAATAGTTATCACACGATTATATGCTGTCCTGGCTGAATACTTTAGTTGTCTCTGACCCTGCGGTCTTGTCCCGTGCTACATCTGGGGAGTGCTTGTTGTTGTTGTTGCCTTAACCGTTGAGTGTTTTTCTCCTGTATTATGTGATCATGGATGGTGTGTGTGTGTGTTGGAAGTTATCCATGACCACGTGATCAAGCCATCTACCCCGCGCTCTGAAGTTCTTGGTTTCGTGTCCGGACTGCGTCGTTCTAATCATGATTGTAATATTTTCGGAGACCTCTGATGGATCATCACTGGAGCTAAGGAGTTTGTGCCTTGTGCAATGCTCTTGGCAGGCGGCCGAGTCAGATGGTGTACAGTTTGGTGCAATATGTCGATCCACTCACTTTACAAACACTTTAGGCGGTTGTGTTGTATTTCATGTACTATTTGATCCTATTGTGTATTTGTCCTGAGATATTTGATCATCAAGCTAAGCTGCAATGAATTGGGTGGAGTCAAGAACAGACATCAAAGTGATTGGGACATTCCCATACGCGTTCCGTCCTCAACTTCAACAACGAGGGAAGAGTCCCAATACCATTGGTACCAGTAGCAGTCTGATTATGTGTCTGTCTGGCCTTACCTCAGAGTACAGAGTGTCGGTCAGATCTTCTGGTCACTCTGTGCCGTACCATTCTCTTCAAGCATGATAGATGATCTGTTATTCTATACTATACACACATCTTGCTCTTTCGAACATGCGTGTAGATGATACCGTCGCGACGTATTGTGAATCAATTGTTGCACCTCCTATTCAGCGCAGCCTGCCGGCCAATCCATACATTCGGGGCCCAACGTTATTTTGACCCTGCGTAGATCTGACTTTTCCTCTGGCATTCTGATCCACTCCTCTCCTCTCCCAATGTTCTCAAGCATGCACACTTCTCTGACATGTGACCTCTGCTTGAGCCATCCATGATTGTCCTCTGTTCAACAGCAGGAGGTATTTCCGTCTCCAGTCACTGGGAGACATGACTTAGCCTGCAGGCATTTTGAGCCAGCCCGCAATCCTTAGCAAATCAAGAGTCAAATGTATGCTTTTCGACCAACCACTGTGTTCATCAAATGGTAACTGGCCATCGAATATGTGTGAAGACGAACGAAGAAGAGAAAGAAAGAAGGACGAACGGAAGGATTAACCAATATAAGAACAATTAAAGTTGCTATGGTAACTATTTTAACCCCACGACAACATCTGATACTGACTATGCGAAATCATCCCCAGCATCATCATGTGACAGCACGCAATGCATGTCCCACTTGTAATCAATGACAACCGGAAATTCATAGACTATCCCAGAATGGAGTTGTGCTGCGCGTGAGGCGCCAGGAAAGCTGAGGTCTAAGCGAAACTGGTTAAAATACATCAACTTGATTAGCTTGTCCAGCCGAGTGTGAGAAAAATGGGATGCCCGTGGATTTCTGTGGAACCCCGCAGGGTCCCGGGTCAGAGGGTAGGCTACATTGTTTACACTGCGACGTGATGAAAGCCAGGCTGAACTCAGTAAACACTGTCAACGGTTCATCATGGAGTCCTTGTTTGTCCGATGTTGTTGGGGGTTCGGTTTTATTGTCTGATATTGAAGCATCTATTCTATTGCCTTGAGTTTTTTCATGCAGTTCATATGCTGGCGATTTGATTTTAGCGGTTATGGAAACATAGATGCCCAATAATTAAAGTGCCGTCTCCACAAATAAGGTTGATCCAAGGTTCTCCCTGGCAGGCCCATTAGTGTAGTTGATCGAGGGCTATATTGATGACGTCACGACGGGGACTATACGAGGGTTCCACGCCTGCGCTCGTCGTCCGCCAGCAGAGGAAAAGTCTGGGCATCTATCGCTGCGTGTATGCAAATCTACAACATGTGTTGACCCGATTACAGAACATACTTATAGCAAGTTCCTAATTTGGGACATTTAAACACATAAAACCCTTGTCTCCAGACGCCATTTTGTGGGTCCAATTGGGGTGCAGACCTGGCTAATGCTGATCCATGTTTCATCATCATCATCAAGTGCCGTGCCGGCTGGCGTAGGCGTTCATGGCTCTCCATAGATCTCGGTCTTTGGTTCTCTGGATCAACTCTGCTGCTGATATTCCTCCATGCCACCGTCTCAATCCATCCAGCATCACTTCTCTTGATCTACCTCTGCCTCTCTTCCCCTCGATCTTTCCAGTTGTTACGATGTTCTCCAATGCCTCTCTTCTCATCACATGACCGAGGAAAGCTGTTTGTCTCTGTCTTATTGTTGTATATAATGTTCTAGTTTCATTAGCCTGTTTCAGGCAGTCGTCGTTAGTTACTCTGGCAGTCCAAGGAATTCGCAACATTCGTTGATCCATGTTTACCCGGTGATTAACTGGTTCTACGTGCATGACCAACTAGACACCCCATGTAGATACATTACAAAAAAAAAAAAAAAGCAAATGAAGACACCTTTTCTCTAAGACATATCTAGTTGGTCATGCTTCGAAGTATGCGTGTCCCTGCAGCGAAGCGCTGCTGTCATTTCGAGGCGACAGTTTCGAATCCCGATGTAGTAACTATAGCTTTCAATTTGTATGTTGTCTAGTGTGACCTCTAGTCTCTCCTTCTTTCGTCTACTTCTAAGAGCGTCAAACACTACTTGTGAATGTATTTCTGTGCTGTCTGGTGACCTCAAAGAGTTCCCCAATTGCGATGTCAATGTATGACAGCTTATCAGAGAGGGCCCGCCCGCATCATCTGATGGCTCTTCTAACAATTAACAAGAACACCGCGGCGCTACATCATCTACTGGAGTAGGTCATACACTATAAGTCCCCGGAGATCACCGGCCCGATTGTGGGTCTGAATCTCTCAATGAAGATGACAAATTGCCTGCTTCAGATTGTGAATCTCTCGTTACATGGCCATTCTGGGAGTTTTCTTCAGTGACGACGGGTGGTGATTGAGGTCTGTGTGTCGGGGTTATGGTTATGGTGACATCGTTACGAGGGTGAACTGGAGAGACATTTGTGCAGAATTACGTACAGACTTGTCGCTGTAATACGTCGGTCGTTATATCATTGTTGAGCACAGAAATGTACATCATTGGACAATTTCGTACCGCTCTCTCTCTCTCTCTCTCTCTCTCTCTCTCTCTCTCTCTCTCTCTCTCTCTCTATCTCTCTCTCTCTCTCTCTCTCTCTCTCTCTCTCTCTTTTTTTTTTCTCTCTCTCTCTATCTCTCTTTTTCTCTCTCTCTCTCTCTCTCTCTCTCTCTCTCTCTCTCTCTCTCTCTCTCTCTTGTCTCTGGTTAATGAGTGGATCTATAACTGAGAGTTTGTGTAAATGATGTATGTTTGTATGTATGCATGAATAAGTGCAAGTATGTATGTGTTTGTTCATGTTTGAGTGTCTGTATCTGTGTGTGTGTGTGTGTGTGTGTGTGTGTGTGTGTGTGTGTGTTTTCCTGCCTGCCACATAACAGGGTAATATGCAATGTTTAGGTTCACAGCATTCACTTCATAGTGTTTGCCCAATGTGAATGTAACATGCAAAATAGATAATTCATGTTCGAAAGATGAGTGGTTGGAAGCGCCGAATGTATTAGTAAGACGGGCCTGTGTGCTCAATTTCTGATCGTTTGCAAATAAAGTTCGTTCATTAGTTCGTTCGTTATCTCTCTCTCTCTCTCTCTCTCTCTCTCTCTCTCTCTCTCTCCCTTATGAGTAAGGGTATGTGGTTAAGGGATGTTTGGTTGGGGGATGGGTGGGTAGAGGATGTGTGGGTGGGTAGAGGATATGTGGGTGGGTGAGTGTGTGCAGGTTAGGAGATGGTGGGGGTTGTTTGTAGGTGCGGGCTCGGGATCTGTGAGTGGGCTGGGGGAGATGGGAGATTATGTGGGTGAGTGCGGAATTTGTGTGTGGGTAGGTGCGGAATATGTGAGTTGACGGGGAGACATGTGTGTGGCTGAGGAATGTGTGTTTGGTTGGGTGGTTGGAGGATATTGGGTGAGTGATTGTTGGTGGGAAATGGGACGGGTAGAGGATATGTGAGTGGGTGGGGAGATGTGTGTAGGTGGGGGATGTGTGGGTTATTGAATGTATGTGTGCTTGGGGTGTGGGTGGATGGGATGTGTGGTGGGTGAGAGGTGTGTGTGGGTGGGGAGATGTGTAGGTGTAGGGATGTGGTGGATGGGTGGGGGAATGTATTGTATGTGTGTGTGGTTGGGTGGGGAAGTTGGAGTGAATGGGGGATGTGTGGGTGGGTGGTGGATGTGTCTCATAACATAGTAATATGCATTGTTTATGTTTACAAAATTCATGTGACAATGTTTTTTTCCTATGCACTGTTGATGAAAGAAAGATGAATGATTGGAAGGGCCGAATGTAAGAGGGGCCTACGTGCCCAATTTGTTACCCTTTGAAAATAAAGTATGTTCGTTCGTTCGTTCGTTCGTTCGTTCTCTCTCTCTGTCTCTCTGTCTTTCTCTCTCTCTTCTCTCCCTCTCTTTCTCTTTCTGTCTATTTATCGCTTTCGCTGTCTCTCCGACTGTCTGATATATGTCTGTGTTTGTCTCTCTACCTATTTCTCGCTTTCTCTCCCTTCTCCTCTCTATCACTGGCACTCTCAGAGTATATTGCCTATACTATTATTTGTTGGCTCAGCTGTTTCAGATTTTCACCCCTTTTCCATCTATCCTTGTCTCTGTTGTCTAGTACATTCCCCGCGTAAGATTAATTAATCTACCCTTTTCTACTCTGTTCTAGCCTATTGATATACCTACCCCCTCAATTTTATTCGTCTCTTTCTTGCGGTTTTAATCAATGATCTTATAACGCGTGCAGATTTCAATATATTAAGATTTTGTTTCTTTTCTGTCCACAATATTCACAGCCCTCGTCACATATTCTTTCCCCCATTTCAGTCACTACTTCGCTCACAAACATCAAACTCGTTTGTACAATACAACATGTTGCTCCATGTCTGTGCCATCATTAATGACATGAATATATGAAACATGTTGACCCATTTCTGTGCCATCATTAATGACATAAATATATGAAACATGTTGCTCCATGTCTGTGCCATCATTAAGGACATAAATATATGAAACATGTTGCTCCATGTCTGTGCCATCATTAAGGACATAAATATATGAAACATGTTGCTCCATGTCTGTGCCATCATTAAGGACATAAATATATGAAACATGTTGACCCATGTCTGTGCCATCATTAAGGACATAAATATATGAAACATGTTGCTCCATGTCTGTGCCATCATTAATGACATAAATATATGAAACATGTTGCACCATGTCTGTGCCATCATTAATGACATAAATATATGAAACATGTTGACCCATGTCTGTGCCATCATTAAGGACATAGATATATGAAACATGTTACTCCATGTCTGTGCCATCATTAATGACATAAATATATGAAACATGTTGACCCATGTCTGTGCCATCATTAAGGACATAAATATATGAAACATGTTGCTCCATGTCTGTGCCATCATTAAGGACATAGATATATGAAACATGTTGACCCATGTCTGTGCCATCATTAAGGACATAAATATATGAAACATGTTGCTCCATGCCTGTGCCATCATTAAGGACATAGATATATGAAACATGTTGACCCATTTCTGTGCCATCATGAAGGACATAAATATATGAAACATGTTGCTCCATGTCTGTGCCATCATTAAGGACATAAATATATGAAACATGTTGCTCCATGTCTGTGCCATCATTAATGACATAAATATATGAAACATGTTGCTCCATGTCTGTGCCATCATTAATGACATAAATATATGAAACATGTTGCCCCATGTCTGTGCCATCATTAAGGACATAGATATATGAAACATGTTGACCCATGTCTGTGCCATCATTAATGACATAAATATATGAAACATGTTGCTCCATGTCTGTGCCATCATTAAGGACATAGATATATGAAACATGTTGCTCCATGTCTGTGCCATCATTAATGACATAAATATATGAAACATGTTGCTCCATGTCTGTGCCATCATTAAGGACATAGATATATGAAACATGTTGCTCCATGTCTGTGCCATCATTAAGGACATAAATATATGAAACATATTGCTCCATGTCTGTGCCATCATTAAGGACATAAATATATGAAACATGTTGCCCCATGTCTGTGCCATCATTAAGGACATAAATATATGAAACATGTTGCCCCATGTCTGTGCCATCATTAAGGACATAAATATATGAAACATGTTGCCCCATGTCTGTGCCATCATTAAGGACATAAATATATGAAACATGTTGCTCCATGTCTGTGCCATCATTAAGGACAAAAATATATGAAACATGTTGCTCCATGTCTGTGCCATCATTAAGGACATAAATATATGAAACATGTTGCCCCATGTCTGTGCCATCATTAAGGACATAAATATATGAAACATGTTGCTCCATGTCTGTGCCATCATTAAGGACATAAATATATGAAACATGTTGCACCATGTCTGTGCCATCATTAAGGACATAGATATATGAAACATGTTGCACCATGTCTGTGCCATCATTAATGACATAAATATATGAAACATGTTGCTCCATGTCTGTGCCATCATTAATGACATAAATATATGAAACATGATGCTCCATGTCTGTGCCATCATTAAGGACATAAATATATGAAACATGTTGCTCCATGTCTGTGCCATCATTAAGGACATAAATATATGAAACATGTTGCTCCATGTCTGTGCCATCATTAATGACATAAATATATGAAACATGTTGCTCCATGTCTGTGCCATCATTAAGGACATAGATATATGAACCATGTTGCTCCATGTCTGTGCCATCATTAAGGACATAAATATATGAAACATGTTGCCCCATGTCTGTGCCATCATTAAGGACATAAATATATGAAACAAGTTGCCCCATGTCTGTGCCATCATTAAGGACATAAATATATGAAACATGTTGCTCCATGTCTGTGCCATCATTAAGGACATAAATATATGAAACATGTTGCCCCATGTCTGTGCCATCATTAAGGAAATAACTATATGAAACATGTTGCTCCATGTGTGTGCCATCATTAAGGACATAAATATATGAAACATGTTGCACCATGTCTGTGCCATCATTAAGGACATAAATATATGAAACATGTTGCTCCATGTCTGTGCCATCATTAAGGACATAAATATATGAAACATGTTGCCCCATGTCTGTGCCATCAATAATGACATAAATATATGAAACATGTTGCCCCATGTCTGTGCCATAATTAAGGACATAAATATATGAAACATGTTGCACCATGTCTGTGCCATCATTAATGACATAAATATATGAAACATGTTGCCCCATGTCTGAGCCATCATTAAGGACATAAATATATGAAACATGTTGCCCCATGTCTGTGCCATCATTAAGGACATAAATATATGAAACATGTTGCTCCATGTCTGTGCCACCATTAAGGACATAAATATATGAAACATGTTGCTCCATGTCTGTGCCATCATTAATGACATAAATATATGAAACATGTTGCCCCATGTCTGTGCCATCATTAAGGACATAAATTTATGAAACATGTTGCTCCATGTCTGTGCCATCATTAAGTACATAAATATATGAAACATGTTGCTCCATGTCTGTGCCATCATTAATGACATAAATATATGAAACATGATGCATGTCTGTGCCATCATTAATGACATAAATATATGAAACATGTTGCTCCATGTCTGAGCCATCCTTAATGACATAAATATATGAAACATGTTGCTCCATGTCTGTGCCATCATTAAGGACATAAATATATGAAACATGTTGCTCCATGTCTGTGCCATCATTAAGGACATAAATATATGAAACATGTTGCTCCATGTCTGTGCCATCATTAAGGACATAAATATATGAAACATGTTGCTCCATGTCTGTGCCATCATTAAGGACATAAATTTATGAAACATGTTGCTCCATGTCTGTGCCATCATTAATGACATAAATATATGAAACATGTTGTTCCATGTCTGTGCCATCATTAAGGACATAAATATATGAAACATGTTGCTCCATGTCTGTGCCATCATTAAGGACATAAATATATGAAACATGTTGTTCCATGTCTGTGCCATCATTAAGGACATAAATATATGAAACATGTTGCTCCATGTCTGTGCCATCATTAATGACATAAATATATGAAACATGTTGTTCCATGTCTGTGCCATCATTAAGGACATAAATATATGAAACATGTTGCTCCATGTCTGTGCCATCATTAAGGACATAAATATATGAAACATGTTGACCCATGTCTGTGCCATCATTAAGGACATAAATATATGAAACATGTTGCACCATGTCTGTGCCATCATTAAGGACATAAATATATGAAACATGTTGCCCCATGTCTGTGCCATCATTAAGGACATAAATATATGAAACATGTTGCTCCATGTCTGTGCCATCATTAATGACATAAATATATGAAACATGTTGCTCCATGTCTGTGCCATCATTAAGGACATAAATATATGAAACATGTTGCACCATGTCTGTGCCATCATTAAGGACATAAATATATGAAACATGTTGCACCATGTCTGTGCCATCATTAAGGACATAAATATATGAAACAGGCTTTCAAGCTGACCGTTTCTTTCAAAGATTGTATGTACCCAATGCTGGGGTACATTTTGAGAGAGGCTAAGTCACAAAGCGTGGACATTGGACAGACAAGCTGAAACACTTCTGATGGCTGTGGAAATGTGGTGTCTGGGGGAAATGCAAAGAATACCATGGACAGACAGTAAAACCAATGACCAAGTACTACAAGAAACAAATGAAAACCGTAAACTGATTAGAGAAATGAGACGTGAACAGTCAACATGTCTTGGACACGTTATGAGAAGTCATACATTGGAGAACTTGTTGACAACTGGCAAGATTGAGGGGAAGAGAACAAGGGGAAGGCAGAGAAGCAAACACCTTGATGGCCAGACCACGTGGTATGGTCGAGACAGGAACACTGAGCTGATCCACGACTCTGGTGATCGTGTGTGATGGCGAAAGAGTACCGCCCACGCTTATTGGCATGGCACATGATGATGATGAAGTCACAAAGACAACATATCACAAACATCAGAAAAAAAAGTCATCATTTTTAGTCACATTATGAGGAGATACAAACTGGATAATGTTGTGACAACAGGAAAGATTTGTGGAAAGAGAGATAGAGGAAGACAGCGTGAGAAAATCCTTGACAGTCTTGTATCATGGCACGGAAGGGAGTCAACACACGAAGTGATCCATGCCGTCGGAGATCGCAAATTGTGAAGAAGCTTGATGGCCCACGCCAGCCCTCAAGGCACTGGATGATGATGCACCCAAGGACGGACTAAGCGTATTCTGAGAGATCTTATTACCAAATGAACTAAGCTCTGAAGAGCTCCCAATAAAGCGACGCCAATTCGTCTGGATGAGGTAACATGACCCGGACATCGTCAGATGGGCTGTTGACAGATTTGGGGTTGCCCACTCAGATCATTGATTGGAACAACTCTCTAGACCAGGCCACGGTACATACGGCCCGTATGCCCAGTGTGGCAATAGATCACTTTAAGTGGCACTCCAAGTGAATTAAAATACAATATATGATATCATTTAAAAACATTGATGTGTAATTAAATAGAAGCATATAATTCGTTTAATGCACTTCATGTTTTTACATGTACTTTTGTATGAATGTGAAACGTGGACAATGAACAGACAAGCTGAAAACATCTAACGGCAGTTTAAACTTGGTTTCTGAGGAAAGTGCAAAGACTAACATGGACTTACAGAAAAACCAATGAGCAAGTCTTACAAGAGGCAAATGAAAATCGTAAACTGATTAGAGAAATTAGGAGTAGATAGTCAATATTTTTCTTTGGAAACGTTGTGAGAAGATATAAACTAAAGACCTTGGTGACAACTGGCAAGACTGGGGCGTAAAGAACAAAGGGAATGCAGAGAAGTAAATATCTGGATGGCTTGGCCACATGGCATGGTCGGGACAAGAACACGGAGTTGATGCACGATTCGGGTGATCGTGTAATATGGCGAAACATGACCGCCCACGCCTGTCGGCATAATAGCAATAGGCTATCGTGACGTAACGTCCATCTAAACAACCTCGCTTGGTTTCTGCAGGCGTGGAACAGCAAGAAGATGGATACAGGAAGTTGAAGACACGCTTGACTTGACCATGCTTGCGTCAAGGGATCTAACACAGGAAGCTGAAGACATGCTTGACTTGATCATGCTTGTGGCAATGGATCTGACACAGGAAGCTAAAGAGATGCTTGACTTGATCATGCTTGTGGAAAGTGATCTGACACAGGAAGCTGAAGACATGCTTGACTTGACCATGCTTACAGCAAGGGATCTGACACAGGATCTAGAACCTTGGCCGGCTCATGGGGATCTGCCATAGACGTGTGATCCCGAGCTGTTGTCCCTGAAATTGTTCAAATATTTCGTCCATGCTTATGTTACGAGTAGTGATGGGCAATTAGATAAGAGAGAAGAGAGTAACACTGACAGGTATTGATGGATTCTCACAGAATAGAGAAGAAAGTAAATATTCCTAGTACACGCAGACACTCAGAGAACGAGCACGAGCAGAAAGTAAAAATGACAAGTATATATAAACACTCACAATGAGAACATAAAGAAAACGTGCAAACATACATGTGGGCGTTAAGGGTATATGGTGCTGGTCATAAGTTTTATAAACCAATCCATAGCCGACGTGTGAGCTGTGCAGTCTCCCATTGGTCGCATTGGCTTCGTGAAACATGTGCGAGTGCGCTATTTGAACATTCATTCACTTGTGGACTCCGGAAATATACAAAAGCATTCAACCCCTCCCGTTCAGGCCGACCTGTGTACTCAATAATCTGGCCATGATGTTGAATGTCTTAATTGTGACTGTTGACATTTACAGATAAGAAGTTGACGAAATATTTCAGCACCAGCAGGCGGAATACAAAGTAGAGAGTCATGGGGAGCCCCGTGTGCAGTTTCCTGAATTAAGGTTCTGTTGATTCAGCCCGCCCTCAGATAATAATTATCTCACTGTCCGACGCGTGTGTACGTGCATGCTTCAAGTTAATGAGTTCTTACACTATCGTACTGCAGGTGTGCTCCAGTCCATGGGGGGGGGGGGGGGGGGGGGGAAACATAGGTGCGGTCTCTCTGCTGGTTCCTGTTTTCCTCTTTAACTGTTTCAGTGCCAGCAACAAGTACGTTTGGAGAATACATGGTCCACAAACACATGAGTATTATAATGTAAAGTTCCGTTAACTGAGTATTGAAAATGCAGAAGATACCGCGAAACAAAACGAATAACATGGTGACCCTATTATGGCGATAACCGTCCTTCTACCCACACTGGGGTCATATTTGGCGGTATATTATCATTCGGCACTGAATGAGTTAAAGCAACACGTCTTTACAAACAAGTACAACGCACTCAGCATTGAGGAATTCTATGACATTACGTTTCTTTAACCGAACTTCTTTGGTGGCTATTTTTTTTTTAAACCGTTACTGTTGCACAACCTGTGACTGAAACAGGTTGGTAGTGATACATAGTGCATAAGAGTGTTTGAGGCATCCCGCTACATTAATAAATTGCACACCGATAAGATATTTACATAGATTTAAAAAAAAAAAAATAGGAGGCATTACTTATTGACCGTTCCACGTATTAATGGTTACGTGATAATTTCAAAGAATATGTGAAGGCCTAAGACTCCACACCGCAGCTGCTGTATCGGCTATGGGACTAACTTTGTTTCTAAACAATCTAAACCCTAAGTGCATTTAAACACAGAAGCCATAAACAATATGTTGCACGATTTATTGCCTGGCATATTTCGCTACATCTCGTCAGGTGCAAACTGCAGAGTTATACAGGGCATTTGTAAAGTCTCACTATACTTTGTATGTAGAACAGCTGTTTGTTGGAGAGTATGTTTTCCATCTTGCAAACGGAAAACATACTCTCTAACAAACAGCTGTTCTTCTTCTTCTTCTGCGTTCACCCGGAGAGTTTTTTTCGGACGTGATTGCGTTGTGTCAGATTACAGCAGAGCTGCGTTCTTGCGCCGTTAGACCGACACATCCGACTTCTGCGGTCATTTGTTGACCGGGTTAACCTTCCCGGACAACAGCTGTTCTGCTTACAAAGTGTAGTGAAACTTTACAAACACCCGGTATATCTTGTTACGGGAATCATTGAATGATACTTTGGCTGAAATATGATGTGCGTCGTCACTGATCTTGCGCAAATGTATAGAATGTTATCCCCACGGAAGTCACACTTTGCAGCAAGTCCTTCTGTTTCCATAGTAACGGCTGCAATCGACTTGCTTTTATCAAATACCCATATACAGCCGCGTTGTGGCGAAGGGGTTAAGGACGAAATTCGCAATCATTCATGCCGCGTTCGAAGCACAGCTGCAGGGGATTTGGAAGCAGGCCACCTTGCATTGGTTTTCATACACTGGTATGAGTTCCGGTTGTTCAGAAAGCAGTGGAAAGCTACTGAAAATAAACGTGTCAAGAAATCACAAATAGCCAAAAATGCTGGTGTTGACTGCGACGTCTTGTAAAGGATATGCACCTAACTAACTAACCCTAGCTGGGTAAAGCCCGCTAACTCATTTTCTTTGGCCCTACCACGGCAACTGCAGGAGAAATTATAAAGTCAATAAAGCTAGGAGCTTTTTTTTTTTCATAACACAATAAATTTATATTAAGTGAATCATTATAAAGAAGCTTGAATTTTGAGATACAAACTGGAACCAGCTGATGTGCCTGATAATTTGACGACACGAAATAATTCGATAATGACCTGAAAGCTGGGTACAACAACCTCCCACTGCTTGAGTTCTATAAACGTTACATCAGGAATGATGAGCTGACAGTTGGCTACAACAATCTGCAACTGCTTGAGTACTACAAATGTTACATCCGCAATGATGAATTCCTCAATGTGAGGAATTGTACCCTGCGGTATCGAGGTGAAGTATAAACATCGTGAGGGTGCCCGATTATGGGCTTCGTGTATCGATATTCCCGTGGACTCTGCTATTCCCTCCGTCCAACGTTTATGTGGTCGGCCTCCTCTCCTCTGTTTCCATCTGGTCTGTACATCATTGCTTGTTGTGGTATGCTGTTGAATGGTAACCTACTTGCATGGCCAAACCATTTGACTTGCTGCTGTCTAATAAAATCTAGTGCTGCTATAACCCCACTTTTGTCCTGATTTCTTCATTTCTGATCTTATCTCTTCTTGATACGTTGAGTATTCTTCTCAGAAATCTCATTTCTGTTGTTGTGAATATTTTTCCTCTTTTTCTGTCATTGTCCATGTTTGGCATTGGCAGCATAGAGTTGGTAGGAAGATTGTATTGTAAAGTGCTATCTTAGTAGTTATTGATACATGTTTGTTCTTTACTATTGGTGCCATTTGTCCAATGAGTTGGTTTGCCTTATTGCATCTATTTTCGATCTCGTCTTCTGATCTGCCATTTGATGATATTATACTTCCTAGGTACTTGAAACTCTTTACTTGTTTCAAGAGATGTTCGTTTAGGTGAATTATTGTTTTTTCTTCTTTAGATATAGTCTTTACCTGATTTGCTTGTGCTAATTTTCATGTTATGTTCGTTTAGACTATACATGTAGTCTTGTAATTCAGCTTCTGATTTTGCTATTAGTGCTTGGGCGTCCGCGAACAGGAGTTCTCTAATGGTTAGATATGCAGATGGTTCTTCACCTGTGTTCTCGTCATGCAGTATTCTGATCAGACTTATCGACGAAAACCTGGTTAAGCAGTTGAAAATAGCATCATCATCAATGCCAGCTAACATTATACGCCTTACCCAAAGAAAAGCATTCTTACCCACCATATTAGGAGTGAGTTAATTAAATGCTTGATCAAATATACCTGCAGAAGTCAAAGCAGTTATACAGAAAAGTCCTAAAAACAAATCACTAGGTCCAGATGGAATAACCACAGAAGCTATTCAGGCCTGTGGGAAAACAGGAGTTAAATGGCTAACAAGACTTTTTAATATAGCATGGGAAGAAAGAAAAGTCCCAGATTATTGGCAACAGGCAATAATAGTACCAATATGGAAAAGAAAAAGAAAGGCAATATGAGAGTGTGCGAAACTGTAGTATAATAAAACGTCCTTACCCTTTCCTAACATTGACGCCCTTAAAAATACCAATCCCTAATACTTACTGTTTAAATACCTTAATTTGGGAGAATGAAACAGAGATAGACTGACCGTGGCACAGCCAAATTTAATTGGCATTAGTTTAAATTTTGGCCTTAGTTTGGTTCACGTACCTGGCCAGACCGGGAATAAATTTGAAACAAAGGGTTCTTTGTAGCCATTTTGGTTCAGACAAACAAAGAAGACAGACGTGCTTTCCCTGTGGGGAGGGCAGTTTAGCCCAAAAATATGTCATTCTCTGCAGAAATGGTATGTTAAATTTGCATTATTAATATATATTCATGTATTTTGATAAGGTACATAAACCATTGTTTAATTAAGAATTAGTTAGAATGAAAAATCAACAATTCTTGTAAACCAGAGTCTGAATGATTTTTAGTACCGAGCACATGTGTGTGCCACGCTGTAAAAATTTTCCTATACTTTTACATTTTCAAATCCCTATGTTAAAACCTCTTATAGGCATTGTGAACTTATATCTAACTAGCAGGGCTTATAACCTATAAATATTATGTGTACTGTATAGTATCAAACTCATGTCAGAAACACATTCTAGAAACTTTTCTCAATGGGGGAGCAGACTCCTGATTCATACTTCACAGTAGAGAACTCGTTTCTGCCAATTTCATATTCCTATGTTTAAATAACTTCTATGCATTGTGAACTATATCTCACTATCTATGCTTAGAAATCTGCAAATAATCTATGTACTGTAGAGTTTTGAACTCTAAAGAACATTTTCAAAGAAACAATTTCTCCATGTGGAAACGGACTACTGAGCACACATCTTATAAATGTACATTTATGTTGGAGAAATGGTTTTCCCAATTCCTAATCTGTAACTTGAAACTATCGTAATAATTCTTAGTACAAACTTCGTGTTAACATATTGGTAACCACCCCAGAGGGGTGATAGACATGTAATATTTTCATAAAGATGCTAGGAAATTGCCATTCGGAAATTGCCATGTTTGAGTATATAAATTGAAGAAGAATAAAGTAAACGCATGATATAACCAAGGTTAGTCACACCGCACCAAAGGTGATAGACACCAGGAATAATATTATGTTCCGAACGCGTATCAGACTGCATAAATCATTTTTAATAGATAAGAAATTCTCTTAAAAATAGCAGCACTTGGCAAAATATATCACAGCGTTCACTAACCTCATACTGCTGTAAGCAGTGGGGGAAAACAATTTATGTTTCATGGATTAACCCATGAGGACATACAAAACCATAAGGAGCATCATTATGATTAATTATTATGTATGATTATCATGTACTTAATATCAGAGAAATGTATGTTTGTTTTCTCTGTTATGAGAATAATATTCTGTACTGAATGTTACTCTTTATTGTGGGAAATACACATTGTAATGTTACCCCTGGTAACATGAGGATGTTGATGTAAGAATCCTTGAGTATGTCAGTACACAAGAAGACAATGTTGAATAGCCTTGGCCTAATGCTGATTATAGTGAAGGACAGGAAACATAGGTTATGTATGGGTTATTCTCTTCATGAATAAGAGATACAATATCTACATGTTTGGATGAAAAGAATAGCTTCACTCATCTAATAGTCCCAGTAACAACAGAACATAATATAGAGTGAGAAAATACCTTACTCACATTTAGAGTCAGAAGGGCTCTACAACAAGCAAGGAGGGACAGGGAACTTGGAAACCCACTCCTATCTCCTTCCCCTTTTTTGTTTGTAATTGTGTTGTGAAAATGTTAGCACACCACAAAGTATTAATGCCTGTGTTGTATTCTTTTGTCATCCATTTCTATAGCAAGTGGTGGTTTGTTGGACATTTCACCCATCAGGATCCTGGGTTAACAGCCTGGTGAAGGTGAGGCAGGACTAAATGGTTTAACCATGGTTTGGATCTAGAAAAACATCAACATTGACTGCTACGCTTATCCGCGGCTTAGCCAGCAAAAGACCTGTTGAAGAGAGACACTCAGCGATTGATAGTCCTACTTCTGTCAGGATATCCAGGATGGATATATATATTTAATTGCCCATCAAGATAAATGGATATTCAAAATACACCAACAACAGAGTATCGTCTACTTTTACGTCTGGGAGATGCCGCCTGGTACGCCATCAATCCACGAGGTCAACGAAACCATGGGACATTCCCAGTTTCCTGTTTAGAATTGAATAGTCCTTCAATCAGTCATACAGCAGCAGACTCAACGCCAAGTTCTAGATGCGAACACCAACTCAAACAAATGGGAAGAGACACTGAAACAACATAAGCCAGTACAACCAAGGTACCAACTTAATCTCAACTGAATAACCCTGAAATAAGCCAGATCAACTCCAGATCTCAGACCTAAACACCATTAGAAGACCATATGAAAGCAGCTAGCGGAGTAAATGCCTTTACGCCTGCAACAAAAGGAATCATCTGATTGTTTGCAACCCTGTTTATGTGTTGGAAGTAATATTCTTCAGTTCCATGCCTGCAGCAGATCAATCCTGGAAATATTTCCAGATGAACCAACTAAATGACAAGCAGGATTGTATGTCTACACTGAAAGGAAAATATTGAATCAGAACTCTTTGCTGGTCCCATGTCAGCCTAAATGCCATCAACGGTGGAATATGTTATAGACTGGTGACTAGGTAGGTGAAAAATCTGTGGGAACATAATTGGATTCGGATATTATAAGCCGAGAAGCTGAAAGGTCGGCATCCTTTTCATCGGATATGGTAATATAGGGAAGACCCTTGGTCCAAGACTCAAGATGCATCTCCTGAAGGTATGACCAAACCAGGCCTCAATTTCCCACTGGCACCGAGCCATTTCCAACAGAAGATTCGCGAATTCAGCCCCAATGGAGGGGATAGGTGGTGAATTTATTTCCTAATATGGATTATAATTATTCAGCAGCCAACGTCAGTGGACATTAGAACATGACTGTGAGTACATTTATTTATATCCCGGATAATTATGGACATTAACTGCTTCGCACTGGAGAAGAATACCCACCCGCAACGCCTAAAGGAATACTATAATTAATTAGTTTAATTATTAGTACCAACTGCTTTTTATATGTGTTTTTTTTCTTCTATGCCATGGATTTATAAGGTCAGTAGTGTTTTTTGTTTGTTTGTTGGTAATGAGGTATAACCAAAGGGTGTTTATGGTAAAGTTGAGTATTTTGACACCATCTCATTATTTTTTAATATGAGAATTGTAAAGGGTGTCAGAAACAACTGTTTTATATGTTGGGTTCTATGTACTTAGATCATTGTTTGCCTTAATTATGTAAGGTGGGTCAAGGATAGTAGACCCAATTTTTGGTTATTGTGTTGTTTGTAATAACCTTGTTTTTTTCTTGGAACAATGGAGTCAATATGTTTTGATAATGCAAATCATTCCCATGCCTGTTCTGAAAAATTCATTGTGGTCATTACACATATATATGTTACTACAGATCTTGATTTAATACCTGAACTGTTTATCCAAAATTGTTGATGTGTACATCAAGTAATAGGGAAACAAAACTCGCTTACACTCAGGAAATAAATGACCGTAGACCCCGAGGTAGACCAAGAAGGCGGTGGAGAGATAATACATGTACAGACCTACAAGCACTTGGAATCAACGACTGGCAAGAGAAGGTCCACCAGAGAGACGAATGGAGACGGATTGTATTTGCAGCAAAGAACCTCAATGGCTCGGAACGCTGAAGAAGAAGAAGAGAAGAAGAAGAAGAAGTACATCAAGTAAATGTGATGTCTGTTCAACAGTGGGTGTTTATATGTTGTGAACAATCAATCTCTTCTAGCACTCTATAAACTTTATAAGGTGATAAGTGGAACTTGAGATGTACTCATGAATACACTTATAAACGGGAGTGAAGTATGTTCCTTCTTGTGTTTATGGTAGAGTTCCAGGATCACCTCAAGTGGCTAAAATAATAGAGAATCAAATTAAATCCCCTAGACAACTTAACATAATATTCTCATAAATTAAAATCCACATCCCATAGAAACATACAGAAGTATATCACTCCTGAGCCATACAGGGAAAATGTACGCAAAACTATTGGAACAAAGGGCTTGATCCATAGTTGAACAAAAGTTAAGCAAAGTACAATTCGGTTTTCGGAAAGGTAAAAGTTGCACTGATGCACTATTTACACTTAGACAAATATATGAGAAAACTATAGAATATAGTGACCAGCAGAATATTGTGTTTGTAGATCAGGAAAAGGCTTTCGATAGAGTAGACAGATACAAATTATGGACCATCCTTGAAGACTATGGGATACAAGGACAACTGCTAGAAAACATCATAGCCATGTACCACTCAAGCCAAAGTGCAGTAAGAACACAAGAAGGTATATCAGATATGTTCACAGTCAACACAAGAGTGAAACAGGGATGTGTGCTCTCTCCTCTGCTATTTAATATCTACATGGACAGAATATCCAAAGAAGCAAGTCTTGACAGAACAGATTCAGAAAATTTAGAACTCTTTACTTCAGATGACACAACTGATCCACAGGAAATAAATGAACTTCTATATGCAGACAATCAGTGCATATTTTACAGCGATGAGGGCAGACTACAAAATTATAATAATAATCTGAGTTCAACATGCAGCAGATACAATATGAGTATAAACACAGCCAAAACCGAAGTAATGCAAGTTAGCAGATCGCCGGGCCCACTAAGTATGCAGATAAATAGCACGACTCTGAAACAAGTTAAAGAATTCAAATATCTTAGAAGTATGTTCACAGAAGATGGCAGACTGGACAGAGAAATTTAAATCAGATGTCAAAAAGCTAGTGCACTTACATATCAACTATCACCCTTACTGAAACATCCAAATATACCCATGTCCGCAAAACGACAGACAGTAAACAGCATATTCACACCAACCCTATGCTACCAATCTCAAACCTGGACTTTATCAAAATCACACTCTCGCAAAATCAACTCCTACGAGATGAGAAGCCCGAGGAGAGATGCCAGCTTAACAATCTGAGACCGAATAAGAAATGCTGTTATCAGACAGACAGTGGGATCAACACCTTGTGCCACATTTATTGAAAGACAGAAGATCAAGTGGTTTTGCCATATCGTTAGAATGCAACACCAGCAACTACCATCACTGGCCTTACATCAAAGATCATCTGCGACGAGACCAAGAGGACGTCCAAGAAGAAAATGGATTGACGACATCAAAGACATTGTACAATCACACGGAATGACACTATCAAGTGCCGCCCACCGGGCGCTGGAGCTCAAATAATTCCTCCCCTCGTCGCTTGACGGCAGAAGTGGAAGATGATGAGGATGATGATGATTGATGATGATGATGATGATGATGATTGATGATGATGATGATGATTGATGATGATTGATGATGATGATGATGATGCTGCTGCTGCTGCTGATGATGATGATGATGATGATGATGATGATGATGATGATGATGATTGATGACGATGATTGATGATGATGATGATGATGATGATGATGATGATGATGATGATGCTGATGATGATGATGATGATGATGATGATGATGATGATGATGATGATTGATGATGATGATTGATGATGATGATTGGTGATGATGATGGATGATTGATGATTGATGATGATGATTCCCTTAATAAATCTAACCGCAGAAGCTAGCTCTTGTGTAGTCTAAAGGTTATAAAGAGTCCTCCTCATCGATTTCTCAACACTCATAAACTATGGCCATAATGTGAACGAAGAAAAAGCGTTTCATATAATGTATTCAAAGAACAATAAAATAAACGGTTTCTTAAAAATAGTGAGGCGTTAGCATTTTAGGCGGTTCCAGCCGGTGTTATGTAACCAGAAAGAGTTCGTTTTAAATGTGAAATTACTCTGGGGATAAGAAATGCCCCAAATTCCAACAATACCTCTGCTTATGTGTTTTATGTGTATCAGCTAAAGTATGTTTCATTTACTCAATTACTCCGGAGCTATATATAATTTTTTGAAATGACATATAACTCTGCAGTATGCTCCTGAAGAGACGCAGAAAAATATGTCAGGCAATAAATCATGCAATATATTGTTTGTGGCTTCTGTGTTTGATGAGAAAATATCCAAGTGGCCCTTGATAGAGAACAAGATTCCTGATCGGGACATCAGGAATCGGTACACAATAAACAAGTCACAATACCGTGATTTGTTATTCTGTACATGACCGCTAGGTTGACTAATTGACTGGTGAGTTGGTAATAGATTTCTTTTGGACAAATTAATAAAATACAACATGTATATCTGCAAGTAGAAGATAACGTAGGGTAGATGAGTAGCGAAAAATTAGGAAGTCGAAACAAAAAAATATTTTAAACAAAAAAAAAAAAAAAAAAAAAAAAGAAACAAGATTTTAAGAAAGTAACACGCAAAGCAATTGAACGAGAAATCAGGATAAACATAAAGAGAGCAATAACATGGCATAAAGAAAGAATAAAGTAACACGTCAGTCATCTAATCCGAAAGATTAAAGACCACTCCGCTGAAGTACAAAATTGGGATTCCGCCAATCGGTTTTCTGTTCCGTGGATTAATTTAGGTTCTGCAGCCAATCTTCTTTATTTCCGCTAGTTTTATTTTTTCTTCTTGTCTGTCTCAGCAAGGAAGGCCACATGAGACTATATGAAACAAGTCTAGTCGCTTTTCTCATGGCACTTGATCCATAATGATCCTATACGGGTCTTCAGTAGACAGTTCTTGCAGATTTAGAGTCTCGCGTTTCAATCCGTAGTTTTTATTTTTATTGTTTTCTTAATTCCCTGATTTTGCTTTCTGCAGTCTTCTGTCTTCTTGTTTTCTATCGCTTGAAATCAGTATATATCTGCAAGGTTGTCTCCTGCATGAGCTGCGCTTTGTTCAACAATTCCTGTGTGAGCTACACTGTTTACAGCAACTCCTGCAGGTTTCTGTAGAGTTGAGCGTCTAGAGATGTGTCATCCAGCTGTACAACAGAGACCCCTGTGAGCTGTACTGTGTACAACAACTCCTGCAGGCTTTTGCAGAGTTGGACATCAAGAGTTGTTTCATCCGGCCGTAGAACAGACCTCTGTGAGCTGTGTGAGGTACCATGTAGCGTGTAGTCTGCGGTGTGAGGTACCATGTAGCGTGTAGTCTGCTGTGTGAGGTACCATGTAGCGTGCAGTCTCCGGTGTGAGGTAACTGCCCTTTTGTAATGATGCAATTTCCTGTGAGCTGAGTGTGGGGTAGTGAGTACGTTCCACATACCGGTCAGTAGGACTTAAACTTTGACCTCTCGTTCACACATCAATGGCAAACTACCGAACGTGAAATCGCCTGGTAAATCCAGCTGGAGTGGGATGGATGGCAAAGTGCTGCAGTGACCGTGCAACATTGTTTTGCTAACACATTGCTCTAAAATCTATCGCTAGGTACAGGTACACTCGCCTCGTGTCCAGTCGTTGACCAGTCATTGACCATGACTATCCATCTTCAAACGTATCAAGTCTGCGCTAGTTAGAGATGGACAATGTACCTCAAAGCCACTCTTTTCTGGCTTTGGCTTTCACTATGGCCACGATAGCCGTGCTCAGTCTCATCGAACTCGTCCACGCGGAATACAAAATTATGAAATGTTACCTTTCATTTCGCTGACATTTATGTATTTTAAAGTTTTCTTGTCGCATCTTGTATGTCTTACCAATGTTCTCTCTGTATCTTCCCTTTATCTATTCTATATCCTCCCATCGTTCTCTTGATCTCTTCCATGTATTTTCTCCAATTGTTCCCTTTATCTTTTACTAGCTGACGACCCGGCCTGGCGTCGCCTAGCTCCAGGCGGGAAGCGTCTCATTTTAATCATATAAGTAGTCATTATGCATTCAACTACATTTCTCTAAGCGCACAGAGTACGCGTTCGGCCCCTGGGCCCTCGCAGCTAATTTATTGATATTTTATTAGTTACCAGATAATAAATATAACTCTTATTTATTTATATTTTTTTAAAATAGTCTTCTTCTTCTTCTTCTTCTTCTTCTTCTTCTTCTTCTTCTTCTCCTTCTTCTTCTTCTTCTTCTTCTTCTTCTTCTTCTTCTTCTTCTTCTTCTTCTTCTTCTTCTTCTTCTTCTTCTTCTTCTTCTTCTTCTTCTTCTTCTTCTTTGCGTTCATCCGGAGTGTTTTTTTAGATGTGATTGCGGTGTGTCTGGTTAGGCACCCTTGGGTCGAAACCCTTAGGCCAACACATCCGACTTTTAGCGTGCATTTTTGACCAGGTTAGCATTCCTGGGAGACTCACTTTTGTGGTACTGTCCACCTCCCAGCTGGTCAAGTTGGAACAATCGAAGACTGCACGGTCCTCCCTCAAATGAAGGCAGGGACAGTCCATAGCATTTTCCGCCATCCTGGGTAGCTTCCATAATTGTAGAGCCGACACATAACACTCTGGTGCTGGGCTCACCGAGGGAATCGTCACGTCCTGCTCATGGCTGCTTTAATTTCTCACTTCAATATATTGGACATTTCGTTCGCCCCGGGCCGTTCCCGCACAAACCAGACAGGTCTGCAGATGGTATCCACTTAGCGAGTTTTCGGACATGTGCTTGTCGTTGCGCCCGTCAGAGCTGTTCCAGGCACGACAGACATTCGGAAAACTACCTAGTCAGAGCTGTTCCGAACAAGAGCGGCATTCGGAAACTAGGTAGTCAGAGCTGTTCCTAGCACGAGAGACATTCGGACGAGACAATTCACTCGGACGTAAATGCGTAGTGCCAATTTTTAGTTTGCCACCCATAGGACGGCACTTCCGACTTCAGCAGGCATTTTTTAATGAGGTTAGCTTCCTCGGGTTTCGGGGCACGTTAGACTTATTGTTGTGATGTCGCCCACATCTCAGCTGGTCAAGATAGAACGATTATCGACATCACGGTTAACCCTCAAGGGAAGGCAGGGGCAGACCATGGGCCTATCCAAGGCTATCCAAGGAGGCTTCCATGATTGCAGAGCCGGCACATATTGCTCTGAGACTGGGCTCACCCAAGGAGTTGCGACGCCCTGCTCATGGCTGCTTTAGTTCCTCACTTCCATGTGTTGGGTATCTCGCTTGCCACTGGTCGCTCAAGCACACTCCAGGAACTGTCAGACTGCGGGCGACATCCATTCGGTAAGCTTTTGCTTTTGACTTCGGACCACGCAATGGATTCGCTAGCCTTGCGTTCCATTTCTTGTTATTGAGGCGTTTTTTTTTTCACTTTTGTCTACACTCTATGTGTTAGATACAGACAGTTTTCGTAACCATTTCATTCGACTTCACTTTCTGCATTTTTATTCTCGCTCACGAGGTAGGCTACATGTGCTGCCGGCTCAGCACCTTACCTCCGTGTAGCAGTGAGTGAGAAACGGCCAGGCCCTCTCATCCGGGAATCCGTCATATCCTCCAGCTGAGAGCCTTCAAACAAGTATCATAACTGGGCATGTAGCGTGCTCAGTATCTCACCTCTATTTATCGGTAGGTGTGTATCGGCCCGGCTCTCAGATCCGCGGGTTTGTGGCTTAGAGGCGTTCAGCCACAGCCCTCGACAGAGAGCCTTAGAGTATTGTCCGGACCAAGGTTTCTGCCTTCGTGTACCTGATTTAATCTTTTGACTGTTATCCTCAGTCTACCTGCAGAGCAGCAGGTTGTGTCTCTCTTAGTCTGGCCCCTATCCCATAAGCTGTCCGATATGTAGTTTTCATCCATCGGCAAGCAGATGGGGTCAATGGGACACGCAAGCTCCCCCACCACGGCAAGGTGGAGACACATCGGGGGCGTTAAATAGTCTTATATATAATAGATTCTATTTTACTGCAATATACACTCTGTATACTTTTATTTGAGCATCGCGTGCTCGAACGGTTTCCAGTCTTGCTTCCGCTGCTCACCTGTTTCAGATGAACGTGCTTGAGCACTGCGTACTCGATTGGTTTCCAGATGAACGTGCTTGAGCAGTGCGTACTCGATTGGTTTCCAGTCTTGCTTCCCGTTGCTCGTATGTTTCTGAAGCTCGTAATGCTTTTTTTCTTTCATGCTTGAAGAAACATTGTTGATTTTAAACTAACTATTTCAATTGGATCCGCGGGAGTGAGAACAACATCTGTACAAACTTTCATCTCAATCGGATGGACCGTTCGGGAACGCATAAAGGACACACACACAAACAAATATTCTCTTTTACATATATATATATATATACTAGCTGACCCGGCCCGGCTTCGCCCAGGCCCTGGAGGGGATCTATCAGTCTGTCTGTCTGTCTGCTTGTTTGTTTGTCTGTCTGTCTGTCTAGCTGACCCGGCCCGGCTTCACCCAGTCCCTGGTGGGGAGCATCTCATTTAATGCATATAAGTAGTCATATAAGCTCCCGTTCCCGACTATCTGTCTGTCTGTCTGTCTGTCTGTCTGTCTATCTGTCTGTCTGTCTGACCCGGCCCGGCTTCACCCAGTCCCTGGTGGGGAGCATCTCATTTAATTCATATACGTAGTCATATAAGCTCCCGTTCCCGACTATCTGTCTGTCTGTCTGTCTGTCTGTCTGTCTGTCTGACCCGGCCCGGCTTCACCCAGTTCCTGGTGGGGAGCATCTCATTTAATTTATATACATAGTCATATAAGCTCCCGTTCCCGACTATCTGTCTGTCTGTCTGTCTGTCTGAGCCGGCCCGGCTTCCACCCAGTCTCTGGTGGGGAGCATCTCATTTAATTCATATAAGTAGTCAAATAAGCTCCCGTTCCCGACTATCTGTCTGTCTATCTATCTGACCCGGCGTGGTTTCTCCCAGCTCCTGGCGCACAGTAACTTAAAAGAATGTCCTTCCACACACCATCCATTATTTTTAATGAAAACTGTTTTCAATCACCTGCATGACTGTAGATAACTTCTTTAAGCATAAAAAGATGGGTTACAATGTTATGCATTATGCATTATTTTTATGAAAACTTTAAAAATGCCTTAAAGATTATATCATTATTTATTATAACTCATTTGCCTGTAAATAACTATAGAGAAAGAGTTTAACAATAGTGTAAGTAAGTCCAACAATATGACTATAAATTATATAGAAATGTTAAAAGTTATGCCCCTTGAAATAACTTTTCTAGAGTGACGTCCCCCTGCTATATAGAAATTATATAATGAAAAATGAAATATTAAATGTTATTAAGTAAGTAGCCGATTTTACACTAAGAAACTATTACAGTCGGTTGCACAGGAATGAAAGGAAGACGTGTAGAAAATTTCATCTCAATCGGATGTACCGTTATCGAACGCATAAAGGACGGACGGAAATACATACATCGTGTTTATATATATATATATATATATATATATATATATATATATATATATATATATATATATATATATATATATATATATATATATATATATAGTAGAGTAGATATATCCCCCATTGTTCTTTATATGAAATACGACAATCTACGCTGTCTACATACATCGCATTTGATATTGTTAATGTACAGTTCAAACACATACATGTACAATGTTTAGCCTTATTGTTTTCACGCTGTAGTTTTTGTGACATCGCCAACGATCCGTTAATTCCGCGGGATTCTGCACTTTTGTCTCTGCTACGTTGATTTTATTATTGCGTGTACTAAACAGTACCGTGGTTGTGCAACCAAGCGCAATTTAGGTCATAGAAACGGGTCAGATAAAAAGGGTAAAGTTAAAAATATGGTAAGTTAATATTCACTCTAATTGCAGAAAGCCGGCGCTTCATCTTCGGTGAGGTAAATCCCACTTACCGTCCCTCCTTGAAGTTGAAAGCGGTCGATGGTTTTTGCATCTTGTTTACGTTATTGCCAGTTTGGCTCGTCAAAGAACGCCTCATTTTTGTCTGGGCACGGCACGGGTACGCTTAATAGAATGGCGTGGGTGGTGGTTAAAACGGGATATCTGTGATGTGGGGATGGTGTGTTGTGTGGGGATGGTGTGTGAGTGTGATGTGGGGATGGTGTCTGGTGTGGGAATGGTGTGTAAGTGTGATGTGGGGATGGTGTGTGAGTGTAATGTGGGGGATGGTGTGTGGTATGGGGATGGTGTGTGGTATGGGGATGCTGTGTGAGTGTAATGTGGGGATGGTGTGTGAGTGTGATGTGGGGATGGTGTGTGAGTGTGATGTGGGGATGGTGTGTGCGTGTCATGTGAGGTTGTATGTGAGGTGGTATGTGACTGTCTGATGTGTTGGTGGTGTGTGAGCGTGGTGTGAAGAAGAGTAGGAAGAAAAAGGAAAGGAGGAAGAAGAGGAGGAAGACAAAGACGATGAAGAATAAGACGAGGAAGAACAAGACAAAAAAGAACAAGATGATGATGAAGAAGAAGAAGAAGAAGAAGAAGAAGAAGAAGAAGAAGAAGAAGAAGAAGAAGAAGAAGAAGAAGAAGAAGAAGAAGAAGAAGAAGAAGAAGGAAGACAGGAAGAAATGAAGGAAGGAAGAAGAAAACAAGAAGAAAAAGATAAAGGAGAAAAGAAGAAGAAGAAGAAGAAGAAGAAGAAGAAGAAGAAGAAGAAGAAGAAGAAGAAGAAGAAGAAGAAGAAGAAGAAGAAGAAGAACAACAACAACAACAACAACAACAACAACAACAACAACAACAAAGCATCATGAAGAATCCTGAAGGAGAAGGAAGTCCTCCAGCTGGTGCCCTGACGTGTTGTTGTGACCAGGTTAAACAAACCATGGTGGGCTGCTCACACCGTATTGATCAGACATTGAAATAACACCCATGAGAATACACTCATGTGACCTAGAGGTAAGTCTTGTGTACCCAGTGTTGGCAAGAGACTGCTTCCTAGGACACAAGTCAACATAGTCGGTGTGCAGCAACAACGGTCTATGAGTCAGGATAACTATAATTCCAAGGCTGTGTCATCTGGTAATTGTTTATGAAAACCCTGTCGTTTTTTTCCAAATTATATGTAACGATTAAGTTAATCTGTCTAGATATCGGTCCTTGGTATTCTGGATCAATCCAGATGATGATATTTCGGCATGTCAAAGTTCTAGACCACCAGACATCATTTACCACAGTCTTCCTCTGCCTTTCCTACCGCCGATATGTCCAGTTGTCACCATGTTCTCCAATGACTCCTCCTTCATGATATGACCAGGAAGTCTCCGGTTACACCGCCTACCTTGTGTTCCGAAGCCTGTGCGTTCGGTCACGAGCTACGTCGTTCGGCTCTCGATGCACATTTCTCGAAGACTCATGGGAGTCGTCGCTGGAGCTAGAGTGTGTGCTTTGTATGACGCATTCGCCTGGTCGCCATGCGGAAAGAGACCGAACCATATGGGATAAACTCGGTGCAATAAAGTCGATCCGCTTGCCTTGTAAATACCTTTAAATCATTGGTTCTCAACCGGTGGGGAATCCCCCCCCTCCCCAGCGCCAATTTTAAGGTTTCCGGGGGGGGGGGGCATTAAGATTATTTCAAGATCGCGTTAATACAAGAACCGATTACTTGATATTGTATTCCCTCCATACTTTACGGTTCTGTACTTCTCACCCTTCTGAAATTCGTTTTATAACGTAAGTAGACCTATAAATCACGTTTTATGTAGACGTCTAGCCTTGCTCTAGTATGTGTTATTAAATTTAGCTTCCATTTTTACGTATACTATGTAAGGGGGGGGGGGTTATAAGGAGGAAATACGAAAGGGGGGAAAGACATTATGAACATATGTTGAAAGGGTGCATAGACCACCAAAAAAGGTTGAGAACCACTGCTTCAAATCCTTTTCATCACATGACCAAAGAATACCATGGGTCTCTTTCTGATAGTTGTATATAACGTTGCACTTTCAATAGCCTAATCCAGACAATCAATGATAGGTGCTCTGGCAGTCGAAGGTTTTCCTAACACTCGTCCCAGAAATCTCATCTGTGCGATTTCCAAGCGCTTCCTAGATCTTATTCCAAGATTCTCCGCGACACACTTGGAGGCCAGCATGGCGGAACTATTAAGAGCGCTCGTTCTTAAACTTCCGATATGCTGATGCCGAGGTAGCGGGTTCAACCTCTACACCGGTCATCTGGACTAAAATGTTGACGTCTCGTATTTGATTTGGATGCTTATATTACAAAGTACCTCTAAAGTCGGAATAGATTCGTCTGATGGTGAGGGACACCGGTAACAGGGAAAATTAATCCAAAAGCAAAAATCAGCCCAGTGCGCTATAAGCAGTAGCACGTGTGAACTACACATCAGTTCAAAAGCCAGCCGGCGCAAAAACAAACAACCAAAATAAATAAAAATAAACTGCCCCACAACACAAAGCCTTCTGAAAAACATGCCAGTGATCTATATCCCACATTCAATGCTATTTATTTATTACATTAGATACTTTTTCATTTTGTGCAATGCTGCTTTCTTTCAACTTATTCTTCTCTTCGTCTCTGTCACACATCCTTACCCCGAATTGTGACAAAAATAAACAGGACTTCTGCGAGGCCTGGCTGTGTTCTGTTTGACAATGTAATTATGTACACCCCATATAGCTGCCCATAATTTTATTGTTGCCTCCATATTTGCTGTACTTATCTTATGACATGTTGTCCTAATCCGTTGTTGCAGGAAACCATGGCTGAAAATTGTTATTCTAACTCTATCTATTCCACGGTAATTCGTAATCCCGCATAAAGCGTTCTAAACACAGCTGCGGATGATTTCGAACCAAACTGCCTTGCTCTGCTTTCCGTACAATGGTATTAGTGCCGACGTTCAGAAAACAATGACAACCTGCTGAACGTAAACGTGCCAAGAAATCACAAACAGGCAAAAGTGATGGGATTGACAACGACGTCCTGTAAAGGATATGCAACTAAATAACTATTGCGTAGTGGTATTACTGCCACTGCTGTAAACGCACACGTGTATAACATGAAGGTGCGAACTCTTTCGGTTAGATGCAGAAAGTCCAGGTAACAATTGCCTAGGATAGAACGTGTTACAACAGCGCGTGTGAATGTTGTACTCCCGCGTTGACGTGACACCTGTAACAACACCGTTAGTTGCTTCAACAACATCGCCTTCTGGCAAACAACTTCCGTTCACAGAAAACAAGCCAGGAAGAAAGCTGCAGAAAGTCTCTCCATTTCCCATCAGAGAAAAGCTGCAAGAGTTGTCAGCGCGCGAACACTGGAGTCACGATTCTGATTTCTGCGGAGAGTATTGTTTTTGGGGTTTCTAATGTGAATATTTTTAACATACGGATGCGAATCCTTGACAATTAGTAAACAGGCGAAAAACTTCCATTGAAGCCGTGGAGATGTGGTTTTATTGAATAATGCTGACAATTAATTAGACAACCAAACATAGCCATCAGGACGTTTTAAGGAAAGCTGAGTTGCAAACACATCTTATCACAAGTATCAGAAAGAGACAGTCGTCGATTTTTGGCATATTATGAGAAGACAAAAACTGGAAACATGTTGCGACAACCGGAGAGATTTGCGGAAAGAGAGAGAGGAAGAGTTGAGTTGAATTGAGTTGAACTAAGAACCGACATGACTGCACTGAGGACATTCCCGTATGCGCTCCGTCCCCTCGTTCGACAGCCAGCGAAGAGTCACACTACTAATCGTTCCCACCGCCATCTGCTTGAAAGTTCGCCTGGTTCTCCCTCTCAGTTTTGAGATTCTACCAGAACCCCTGCCGATCCCTTGCAATCTCATCCTTTCCACATACGGGTCCTCAATCTGTTCCTCAACCTGGTCCTACAGGCGCACGACCACCTCTCTCTTGTCCATAGGTAATCAACCACCAAGAGGTCCATTCCCTGCCAGCCTATCAGCTTGTTCATTCCCCCGCACTCCCGCATGACCAGGGCAAAAATTCGTACAGTTCTTACAATCTGTGACCTCTGAAGCGAGGTGAGCCATTCCACTCGAAACATTCCTTTCTCCACTTTACTAAGCATACTCCTTGAGTCCGCGATGACGACAATGTGTATTGCAGTGATCTCCTCTAACCAACGGAATGTGGCTGTGACTGCTTCCACTTCCATTCTCATGCTGGAGGTCGTAGCCTCGTATGCCATACTCTCCTTTTTCAAGAATCGCCAATTACTCTTGTCTCATGGCACAGAAGGGAGTCAACACACGTATTGATCCGAATTGATCCATGACGTCGGAGATCGTAATTTGTAGAGAGGCATGATCGCCCACGCCAGCTGGCAAGGCACTGGATGATGATGATTACAAATATATATTTCTTATATATGTATTATTTTTTGGGGACTATTCTACTATGGATATACATCTGTCGCTAGTTGTCCCTGGGGGAAAGTGGATTCAACCAGCACACTTGTTAATTTCCTTGTCTAGGTTATCCTCTGCTGGTGGACCTTTGTCTACACCCCCCTTTCTTTTTTTAAAGTCTTTTAATCACTAACTCTCTCTCTCTCTCTCTCCAACAGACAATACCCCCTTTCACGTTCCTTCAGCACATACCTCCACTAACACAGGTTTCGAACAAAATGATAAAACATTTATTGCAGAAAAGTGTCAGTTGATTGTGCAAGGTAGGTGTGTGAATATATGTGATGTGATCTATCTTGAAAGTGTGACACAGTATACATTAGGATCATCATCAGAGTTTTTCATCATTATACAGCCAGTCAACCTCACAAAGCACATAACGTAGAATCTCTCACCCGGCTGCTTCTCTCTCTCTGGCCGATGATGATTGTTCTTCCCACTCTGTTCTGGAAACTCGTAAATAATATAGTATCCACTGAATTAAATGTTCGTTACAGTCTTTCCCGTATACACATTCGACAATCTGGAATATTTTTGTATCCTGTGAAGGTCAGATTAACACTGCTTGCATTTTGTTACTTATGGTCTTTTTGTTTACCAAAATACGACTGGTAATATAGTCCTTGTATGGAAACACATAACCACCAGTCTAACACTATACTGGTGATTCACTGCGTATTGTCCATCATGGAAACTTATCACCGAATGTCTTTTTCCCTTTTTGTTTAGGGTCTATATTTAAATAGTCCTCTTCATCCGCATTCAGACATATTGAATAACTTTATTTATCACCTCACCTAGAGCGACACAGCCTCACGGGTCCTTTTTACTCACTCTTGTCTGACACGATAGTTACACAGGATTCCCCGTTTCATATTCGTTATCACTTCACCCGAATCTGAACAAATGCTTCGGCTCAGATGGGTAATCACCTTCAAGGTCAAGTGCAGGGAACCTGTCAAAGGAAATACGGCCTGTGAGAGAAACTCAACTCCTACCTATGATATGTGAAGTTAGGTCTAAGGCTATATTCAGTAGGTAACCTATATATATCATCCTAATACTACAATCTTGTATAAGACAGAATAGTTCAGCACTCTACCCTATACAAGGTAAACGAGGGACACGCTAAAACAAAGCACATAAATCCTAGTATAGACTTATCCTTCTGACTGTACAGACACCTTACTCTACACAACTTAAATCACTCTTCAGCCTAATGCTGTCTACTCTTTATACTACGTTTACACACGCAAATCCCTATGCTAGCTTTCTAAGCTACATTTGTATAATCACCTTATTGAATTATATTTCCTGCCTAGACTGATATCATTTTAATCCCCATGAAGGGACAGGGTTGGTTATTTTTACACAACCTAAACTCTGTGATATTCTTTTTCTATACGGCACTGAAACACATTTCCACTCCAACCGATGTTAAGTCCAACTCTCCACTGAGTTTAACTGTTTCTGCCCACATATAAATTTTTTTGTCCTACGTCACTGGGTTTTCCCATCCCCCTCAATCATCCCTGCTCCTATTCCGTCCTTTAATCCTTCCACACCAACATTCTAACAATATTCTTTGATAAAGACGCTCTCCCGGTATCGTGGCTTTTCGGTTGCCCAAATGATTTGGTTAATCGTATTTCAAAGATATCCACCGTTTGACCGTGCTTCAAACTTCTCGACGATAAACGATGTTTTTGTGGGGCCCGGTGATTCTCCGCAAAGTCCGATACGGACTTTTCTTTGATATTTCCCGGTAGACAATTCGTTCGTTGTGCTTCGCTTCCGTGTCCCAGACGTACGGCCAGTGTTTGAAGTCACGATCGCCGTCTGGTTTAAGATTTCAGGACCGTCACTTGACTGTTTCTGTCATTTTCTCAATCGGGATCGTATCCTGCCAGCCATATCATGACAACATCTCTTACCCTTGTATTATTGTTTTACTGGAGTCATTCTCCAACGTGTATACATTGCTATGCTTGTATTTGTCTTCGCGTATGTGTGGTTAGTCTAATGTGGATATACATTTATTATCCTTGTATCTGTTTTTGTTGGGCCATTCTAATGGGGGTATACATTTCTTATCCTTGTATTTACTATCTGGCCATTCTAATGGGGATATAACTTTCTTATCCTTGTATGTGTTTATTTTCTGGTTCTAGAAATAAACTTGTGATGTAAACTAAATTTAGTGGCTTCTAGGTATAACATTCGCACCTGGGTTCTTTTGTGCTGTCTACCTTAGTGGGACATAGTCCTTGAACCATCTCACGCCAAGCTCTCCTATATTTTGCTGTCCCTCGCAGCTCCCTCCATGCCCTAACCATATAGTTCATCTATAATTTTGATTCTCTTCTCCGTGTGTTTTTATATCTGCCCCTCTTTAATTCTCTCCTCCATGTGTATTTATATCTGCCCCTATTTCTCTCGCTTTGTGGGATCCATACTAAGGGATGTCCAGTTATACTGTACCTGGGTCTTCCCATAATATGTCCTCTCCAGCGCCAGTACATTGTCCTCAACCCTTGATTAACTGGTATTTGTCTAGTTCTCTAAATGAGTTCTAATCTCATGATTCTGCCATACTATTTTAGCCTCATCATTCCGCGTAGACACAAGTTAATACATGTTGTATTGTACTGTTCACTCTGTTATTCGCCATGTTAATGAATAATTTAGTCGCTGTATTTCTTCTTCTTCTGCGTTCATTCGGAGTATTTATTTTTCCCCAGACGTATTAGCGTTCTGCCAATTTTATCTGCACCCTTAGGCCGGCACATCCGACTTCTGCGGGGTTGCTGTATTTGTCACTCATGAAGTCGGTAATTCCAAAAGACAGCTTACACACACAAGAATATAGATAGCAGGTGTGATTCTGGTATACATATTGGAACTCTCAACGAAGATAGGGAATTAGAAAGGGAAGGCCAGGGTACTGGGGAGTCAGGAGAACAACAAATAACGCCCACATCACACTGTGATACCTGCCATACAGAAGGTTGAGTTGCGCATCTACGGATACAGGTACAAGTATATCACTGGAGCATACAAGGCAGGCCATGAGAAACGTTCCGGGTAATGCGATCAGCGGCACACCTGTCTGTTTGGCAGGTGACGCCAGGTGTAACCAGTTCAGGAATCGGCTGTCGATTGGGAATTGGCAGAATGATGCTGTGTTGTGTTTATGTGTTATAACTTTATAACTTTGGCGGGTTGCCAGCGTCAGCGAGTCTTATAGTTTCTCAATTTTGTCGATATTATCGCTGGGATTGGTGTCACACCACTATCGTCGTCGTCGTCGTCATCATCATCATCATCATCATCATCATCATCATCATCATCATCATCATCATCATCATCATCATCATCACCATCATCATCATCATTATCATCACCATTGTCATCATCATTATCATCATCATTACCATCATCATTACCATTGTCATCACCACCATCATCATCATTATCATCATCATTACCATCATCCTCACCATTGTCATCACCACCACCACCATCATTATCATCATCATCATTACCATCATCACCATCACCATCATTATCATCGCCATTGTCATCATCACCACCACCATCATCATCACCATCATCAACATGACTGGGTATGTAGTGCTACTTCCACATTAGTATAGACTAATGGCCACTGGATGGGTCATGAGATCAGTAATGCTCAAGCCGCCTTGACTTCCCATAATATTTTCTGGCCACCATTTTAAGGTTACGCGCATCTGGCATCTCAGAGCAGTGTCTTTAAAAGCCGCCCTGATGAGATTCGAACACATGACAGCCGGGCGGGCAGACAAGTGTACTAGCTACTGCGCCACCGTGTGTTCCATTCTATTATACCATTACCCCTACCTCGTTCAACCTCAAAGAGAAGTTATATTAGGGTTCATCCCTGGCTCAGATTAATAATTCTGTGACAGTCTGCCACACATAGGATATTAATTTGAAGATACGTGTTGCCCAAAGAGGGTAATGGCGTCTGTAAATGGTTGGTAAATATAAGTTTGAGCACTTTCAGAATTATTCCCGTGTTGGGGATAGGTATAAAATCACGGATCTACAGTTTCACAGTTTCGCGAATCTGAGCAACATTGTCTAAACACACAAACAACATCAAGCCATTAACCGCTCAATTTGAGCTTTAATCATTAAAACAGAACTGTAAGTTAACGAGTGCAGTGGTGAAACATTAATTATCACAATTAAACAGGATTTGCTGGCCTTGGGAGAAGTAACAAGATTGTGTCCCTTGAGAAGACCCGTGGCGATGTGTTGCGTGGCGCTTTCTGTCGTCGAATGACCAATTTTCATGATTAATCATGCACGGCTGATGATTTCACTGATGGGATGTGGTGTATGCTTTCCCACTGACAACCTGTTGTAACTGGTTCGTTCCTGGCGCATCAAACAAACAAACACACAAATATCCGGATCTCTTTGATCAGTGAGAGCATCCTTGTTGGGTTTGTTTAGATCTGATGAAGATGAGAGACACCACCGGACAGCAGAGGAACAATCTGTGGCGGGCTGGTCGTCTAGTACACATGGCCCAGGGCTGTGCTGAAGAGTGCTTTCTATTAGTATCTATTGATACGTGCTGGTTCTTTAGTATTGGTGCCATTTGTTTTCATGAGTTGATTTGCCTTATTGAATCTATTTTCAACCTCGTCTTCTGATTTGCCATATGATGATGTTATACTTCCTAAATACGTGAAGCCCTTTACTTGTTTTATGGGGTGTTCGTTTAGATGAATCTTTATTTTTTTTTTTCTTCTTCTTTGGTTATAGTCATTACCGCTGTTTTACTGCTGCTAATTTTAATGTTATGTTCCTTACACACTTCGTTTAGACTATTTATATAGACTTGTAATTCTGCTTCTGTTGTGCTGATGATGATGCTTCTGCCATGATCCTCTTTTGACAGCAATCCTGTGTGGATGAAACCGTGGTCAGCCGCTAATTGTGGCTGACTCAGTCACATGATTATTAATCTGAACCAGGGAGGGACCCTAATATAACTTCTCTTTGAGGTTGAACGGAGTAAGGGTAATGATGTAATAGAAATGGAAATATGTTTCTGAGTTTGCTACTGGTACTTGATCGTCCGCACATAGGAGTTCTTTAATGGTGTTGGGGAGTCTCCGTGACGATGTTGTCAAGCCGTCAGTCTCGCGCTCCGAAGGTTGTGGGTTCGATTCCTGGCTGTCTTTCGGTTCACGAGTGCATTATTCTCGGTGTATCCTGGGGGTTGTCGCCGGAGCTACGGAGTTCGTGCTTTGTGCGATGCTTTCGGCAGGTCAGCCTGCCGAAAGAGACCGAGCCATATGGGATAAAACCCGGGGCAATGAAGTCGATCCTGTCGACATTTAAGACGTTTTTAATGGTGTAAATGTAGTTCAGCATGGCCGAATGGATAAGAACGCGTGTTCTTAAACGTCCGGTGTGCTGATGCCGAGGTAAGGGCTTCTACCCCACACCTGACAGTTGGGCTAACACGTTGACCTATCGTCCTTGACTTGTGGAATTTAATTACAAGCAACTTCTGAAGTCGGAGTGGGTTCGCCTGATGGCGAGGGACGCTAGAAATAGGGAAAGCTAATCCACACGCAACATTCAGTCCAGCTCTACTACAAGTAGTGTGTATGGACTACGCTTGAGTTCAAAACGAGCAAGCTCAAAAAAAAGTGGTGTAAATTGCATTTGTTCTTCTGTTCTCTTCTTCTTGCGGTGTTGTTGACGATGTATGTTCATCTGGTTTCATTACATATGCTGTCTACATAGGTTATGAACAAGACGGAGGACAGGACACCATCTAGTCAGACTCCGTACATCTTGATGAAGGGTTCCGAGTGTCTTCCCTTTGTTCTTACCATGCATTAACTGTTGTTATATAAGCTTCTACATAAGTTTGTTAGATGTGTACTCACTCCATATCGTGTAAGAATTTCCAACAGCTTGTTTCTATCTACTCTATCACTTGCCTTTTCTTGGTCGACAAGACTAAGTAGATTGTTTCATTAAATTCGATTGATTTTTCTATCAGTTGTCTAAGAGCAAAGATGGCCTCTGTGTATCCTTTGTTTTTCTTAAAACCAATTTGCGTTTCGTTTAGCTGGCTAACAGTGTAGTTCCGAGATTAATTCCAGTACTCACACTCACTCTCCCCTCCCCCACACTCCCACACAATACCCAACCTGGAAGTGAGCAAACAGGGGAAGGGTAGTGTATAAGCTGAAGCGTGGGAGAGAAACCATAACAACAAGAAAAGTTATTTGTCAGGTCTCTCCAGGACAACCCATTTCTTTGTGGTTTCGTTTGTTCTCAACTCGAAGCCTGTCCGAGCTAAAATGATGTATTGATAACACACTGCCTTTCCCGCGGGTCAACCTTTGATAAAATGCTAGTTCATAGCATTTGATATGTTAATTTTGGGGTCGTGTTATGTTAGATTGAATTTCTTCTTATGCAAAACTTCCTTCCTGGACTGTTTCTTTCGCGTTTTCTCGCTCAATTTCATCCAAGTTACTGTGATTTATATACTAAGTTAATATTTTAATGTCACTGTTTCGTTGCTGTATTATGCATTTTCACAATCTTTCTGTCTTTTCCTTTCTCGTGTACACATGCATTGTCTTCCATCATCTGTCTACATTCTCTCTTCTCTACTTCTGTCTTTCTTGATTTCGTTTTACTATCCTAATTGTGTCTCACTCACTCACTCACTCACTCACTCACTCACTCACTCACTCACTCACTCACTCACTCACTCACTCACACACCCACCCACCCACCTACCTACTCACTCACTCACTCACCCACCCACTCAGTCACTCACTAACTCACCCATCGACTCACTCATTCACTCATTCACTCACTCACTCATCCACCCACTCATTCACACACCCACCGTCTTACTCACTCACCCACTCAATCACTCACTCACCTACTCAATCACTCACTTACCCACTCAATCACTCACATTAAATACTTAAAACGTGGACACAAGCCGATCAACGAACTAAATGCCCAAGAAACCAATCAATTAACTAATCAACCATCAAATAAACCAACTATTCAAACAAACAACCTGCCAACCAACCAAGCAAAACATCAATCTGATTTATATGGTTATTTCGGGATTTGAAATTTAAATATTGAGCACAACCCACTACTGGCAACGCTGATCGTATTCTGGTATGAACCTAAGGCCTATCCACGTCAATATGGAAGCACTATACTCGAGTTTCGCCCTCGTTTGAGCTCGTCAGTAGTGCATATCCCTGGCCGAATCCGGAAACAAGCCCCGGATCACTGGCGTGTGAAACGGGTGTGTAACCACCATATAAATCAATTTGATTATTGCTCATTGGATTTAGGAGGCCTGGTGTTCCTTGCCAGTGAGAAGTCCTGATCGTTTCGGGTCCACGTCGATTGACGGACGTCAGTCGCGGCGATTGGGCAATCTTGAGCATAACCTACGATGGGTGACGTTGTAATATTCTGTTATGATAATTTGGCTGTGTCCAACATGTGCCGCGTGGTTATACACCCGCTTCACACGCCAGTGATCCGGGGCTTGTTTCCGGATCCGGTCAGGGATATGCACTACTGACGAGCTCAAACGAGGGCGAAACTCGAGTATAGTGCTTTCATATTGACGTGGATAGGCCTTAGGTTCATACCAGAATACGATCAGCGTTGCCAGTAGTGGGTTGTGCTAAATATTTAAAACATCAATCAACAAACAAACCTTCAAAGCAATAAATCACCCAAATAAACAATCAATCTACAAACCAACCTTCAAAGCAACCAATTAACCAAGCAAACAACTAATCAATCAATAAACCAGTCATCAAATAAATCAACCAATCAACCTTCAAATAAACCAACTATTTAACAAACCAATTAACCAAACAACCAACCTACCGGTCTCCAGCATGGCGGTTAGGCATTGAACCGCTACGGCCTCTGGAGTAATTATCTTGGTGGCTGCGGTTTGCATTCGCATTTTCCTCATGTTGGACTGATAGTATATGGTTCCGTCGCCCTGCTACTGAGCGATTGCGTGGCGCGACTCTGTGAGCTGTGATATTCGCGTGGAATGCTTCTACATTTCCGCTTTTGTTTGTACAGTGACCTGCATGTTCGGAACAATGGCTACCGGCTGTTGCTGAATTGAATTATTTGCCTTTTCGGTTCACGAGTGCATTTTTTCAGGAGACTCCTGGGAGTCAGCGCTGGAGTTACGGAGTTCGTGCTTAATGCGACGCTTTCAGCGGGTCGCCCTGCGGATAGAGACAGAGCCATGTAAGAAAACCCGGGTCAATGAGGTCTTTCTGGTGACTGCCGATTCCATCGACGATGAACTGTGGTTTTCGTGGAGGACTTTTATGTTGGCATTCTGGCGGCGGCATTATGCACAGTGTACCTGTGCGGGCTGTTGGATTACTGAGACTCCTGTCTGTTCCACTTTTCACATCGGACAGTGGGGATCATTTTGTGTGATATTCACTGGCAAAGGAACGGAGCATAATGGGGACGACCCGTTGCCGTGAAGTTGGATTTCCCGACTAACCAACAATCAACTAACCAACCTACCAACCAAGCAAACAACCAATCAGCCAACAAACCAACCAATCAAGCACACAACCAATCAATCAATAAACCAGTCATCATATCACTCAACAATTCATCAAACAACCAGACAAGAAAACAATGTAAAAATACAAACCAATCAAACAACCAACTAACCAAACAACCAGCCATCAAACCAATCAACCAACCAACCAAACCCTACCCTAAAGACCGTCTATCTATCTGTCTCCTGACGTCGATTGAAACGCATATACTATCTCCCTCAGATGGTGGAGACCGCAAATCTGCCCCAACCAACAACAAAGTGCGAAGACTGAGTCCCTGGAACTGAAAACCGTAGCGGGGATGTTTGTAGTCATCCTCGGCGGTGCCGCCGTGTCATCTTTTATGTGCCTACTCCAATACTGCTACAGTCAGCTGCGGCGTAAACGGGTGAGTTGTTACATTCCTCTATTCCTTTTCATTAATGTTACAATACTGCTACAGTCAGTTGTGACGTAAATGGGTGAGTTGCTACATTCCTCTATTCCTCTTCATTAATGTTACAATACAGCTACAGTCAGCTGCGACGTAAACGGGTGAGTTGTTACATTCCTCTATTCCTTTTCATTAATGTTACAATACTGCTACAGTCAGCTGTGACGTAAATGGGTGAGTTGCTACATTCCTCTATTCCTCTTCATTAATGTTACAATACAGCTACAGTCAGCTGCGACGTAAACGGGTGAGTTGTTACATTCCTCTATTCATCTTCATTAATGTTACAATACTGCTACAGTCAGCTGTGACGTAAATGGGTGAGTTGCTACATTCCTCTATTAATCTTCATTAATGTTACAATACTGCTACAGTCAACTGCAACGTAAATGGGTGAGTTGTTACATTCCTCTTCATTAATGTTACAATACTGCTACAGTCAGCTGCGACGTAAACGGGTGAGTTGTTACATTCCTCTATTCCTCT